>OZ017740.1:30135000-30722500 GCA_963969285.1 Odontomyia ornata | reverse complement strand
TTTTTCATGTGCAATTTTTACATTGTATTCTATAGTTATTTTCCAGTAATGCAAAGCACATCTTTTAATACTAAGAGGGAGACCCGTAATCTCATGTATCAATTAGTGAAAAGAGTTTGCTTTGTATCGCTTCATTATAGCAATTCTTTATTTGAAACATCTAGGAAATATGCGATACTTGTGTTTTTGTTGAGTTATTGGAGAAAAGGTGTGGTCAAGTGACTTTCAAATGCGAAAAGTTCACAATATCGGGATTGAACTCGAAGGTAGTGTCGATGCAAAGTTGCCTGGTTATCATTATCTTATGAGAAGCTGAGAAAATTATCATTGTTAGAGGCGACATGGCAATTGAGAAGTAAATTTAAAGATATTTTGTGAGTATTCGTAGGAAGATATAACTTGTAATATCAATTTTGCAGCTGACTCTTTCAGTCTTAGTGGTTAGTGACACTAACCACCCATTAAGATTTTTTTTTTGTTGATTCAGCACCATCTATCGGATAATTGCTGATCTATTGCATCACTATGTATCTTAGGTGACAGCGATTTATTTCTGAATTTTTGTCTACCACACAAAGTGTGTCAGGGCGGAAATTTGAATATAACGTGCGCCAGGTTGTTTTTTCATTGTGTAAGGAAACCATTAAAAAAGCAGGTAAAAAAGTTATTTTAAAATTACGGTTGATTTATATGATAAATAGTTTTGTTTATTAAGTAATCATAATTGAATTATCTCCGGCTTGTGTGCTTGTGATGTTTTATCGGGAAAAATGTAAGGTGGTTATCGTTGCTAACCACCGCGACGATCGTAGCTGTTATTAGTTCGGACTGTTTCAGTCTTCGTTTTACTTTTTACAGTATGTCTCGCAAACTTACGGACGAGGAAATTCTGAATTATTTGTTGGAAGACATACCTTCGGGTAATGAAAGTACCTGTGACGAAGAATCCGATCACGAGCCAGGAGATGACCCACCATTTGATATATCCTTAGAGGATACAATAGGAGAAGACCAGGAAATGAATTGTAGTAGTTTTGATGACAATGATAATTTGACTTTGTCTAGGTTTCCTTTCGCCTCAGTGAGTTTAGAAGTTCCGTCCAGAAGTCTAGCATCCACCAGTCATGAGATCAACGTTCCAAAGTGGAAAAAAAACTACAGAATGGATTTGCCGGGTGAATTCAAGGAAATTGTTGGAATACCAGAGCACATAACTTCCTTAGAAGATATGAGTCCCTTGCAATTGTTCCGCATGTTTTGGTCCAGTGACTTGCAACAAGTATTAAGCTTTCAGACCAACTTATACGCTACACAATCTGGAAAAGCTTACACTGCCATTACAAATGAAGAGTTGGATGTGTTTTTGGCATTGAATCTTGTGATGGGGATCAAGAAGCTACCCAGCTATAAAGATTATTGGTCTTCTAGTCCAGATTTACAAGATCCCTATGTATCTAGATTTATGGCATTGAATAGGTTTAGCTGGATTTTGAATAACTTGCATCTGAACGACAATAGCATTGCACCCGATAAAAATGACCGAAATTATGACAAGCTATACAAAATTCGACCCTTGCTAGACATAATGCAACGAAATTTCCGAAGAAATTATAATCCATCTGAACATATTGCCATAGACGAGAGCATGATCAAATTCAAAGGCCGAAGTTATTTAAAGCAGTACATGCCTAAAAAACCCACGAAACGTGGTTACAAAGTGTGGATGGAATGTGCTGAATCAGGTTATTGCCTAGATTTCGATATTTATACGGGCAAACAAGGAGAAAAAGTAGAAATTGATCTCGGTGGAAGGGTTGTCAAGAATTTTTGTGAGCATCTGAAAGGCACAAACTATAAAGTTTATTTCGACAACTATTTTAGCAGCTACTCTTTGCAAGTAACACTAAAAGAGAATAAAGTTTGGGCATGTGGAACGGTCAACTCATCGAGAAAGTTATTACCTAAGCTAAAAGATGACAAAGATTTGCAGCGGGGACAATATGATTTCCGTATCAGTGATAGCAAAATCAGTTTACTTAAATGTAAAGACAAAAGATCTGTTTTTATTTTGTCGAACTATATAGATCCCAGAAATGTGGGAACAGTCACAAGAAGAGAACGTACTGGAGAAAAAGTTGAAGTTACCTGTCCCAACTCCATCAAAGAATACAACAACCACATGAACTATGTTGACAAGTTTGACCAGCTCAAAGGAAGCTATGCTATAGACCGAAAATCACACAAATGGTGGCATCGTATTTTCTTTCATTTCCTTGATTGCTCGGTTACAAATGCTTTTTTAATCTACAAAGAACTACAAGTAACTTCTCGACCAGATCTCTGCTCATTAACCTCAAAAGAATTTCGCCGCTCAGTATATCAAGGACTTCTAGCTCCAGCGTTCGTGAAACGACGACGGTCAGAACCTTTCTGCAGTTATCGCAGCTCTCCAGCAGCTTCTCCGAAGCCAGTGGTTATAAGAAAACACAAACCAACTGTTCCAAGAGAGATCCGCCTCGAAAGTAGCCACCATCAACCAGAGCGATCCACTTCAAAAAGGTGTTGTAAGTGCAGCACTAAAAGGGATCCAGTGCGTACAATTTGGCAATGCAACACATGCAAAGTTCCGCTTTGTTTGCGCAAAGGAAAAACATGCTTTCAAGAATTCCACAAAGCATAGATTAACTAAGTTTATTTCGTGTTTTAATGTATGATTTGAGTGATGTGTGACAAATAAAAATTAAAATTTATCCCAGTTTTCTTTGCCTACAGTCATGGTGGTCCTCACCACTAACCACCATTTTTCTCAATATCCCTACACAAAAAAAAATCTCTGATTATATTTTTCAAATCTGCCAATGATAAGTAATTCTGAAAAGAACGCAAATGAATTATTTTTATATCTAGGTAAAAGTGTGACTGAAAGAGTTAATAGAAGTTTTACGATACGCGAGTAAATGAATTTTGCATTGAGTTTAATTCAATTTAGATTTGTGATTGTCAGGTTATGATTACGAATGCTTAATAATTCCTCTTATGATTTTGATTTGAAGAATTCCATACCTTACAAAGATAGTAAGCTTTTGCGGATTAATTTCGAAATGTAAACACACATTTAATAAAATAGATATACCTGACTTTGTGTCAGTTTCTTTATTTTGAGTAATGATGATTGTGATGTTTGGAATAAATGAGTGGACTACGAAGAACTAACAGGATATACCTAGTGAAGTCATCCTGCTTTTATCTTTGTTGGAATCAAAGAAAATGTACGATGCACTTCTAAAGGGGAATAGCTCATCAAAAAGAATCTAATTGAAAGAAAATATAGTTAGTAGCCAACAACTGGTAACAAAGTTGAAAAGAATGATAATATCATCTTTTTTGTATAAAATAATAATGATATTTGATAATAATTTCGACAAGTCACTAAAATAAAGAATGAAATAGAATAAAGGCATTCGAATTAGCATTGTTTTAAAATGGATTTGATGTGAATCAGATGTTCAGAAGCAGTTAAGATGGCCTAATTATCTTACAAACAGGTTTTAGAGCAGTTTCTGAAATTCGAAACATTCTTCAGTTATTAGATAAGCCTTTGTGCACATAATAAATGTGCAAGAAATACGAAGCAATAGAAGCGCTAAAGACTGTGAAATGAAAACTCTAAGAAGAATTCAAAACTGGCTCGGAAACACGCTTAAGAGTAAAAATGATAATAATTGAGAGTAGTACTCCATATGACTTATTCCTGTAAAGGTCAGAATTGCGAATTTATATCGTCGGGATATGTGCAAATGGATGTGGCGAGACCCCGTGAAACTTTTGGACGTTTTACTGCATTTTTTGAAACCACTGATTTTTTAAAAACTTTTTCACATTCGTAGTACAGTGTGATATGTTTTCGCCATTGATGACCTGCGAAGAATTCTTTTAAAAATAACCGATAATCGATATTCAATAAAATTACCGAGACATCATGGGTACACATTATCTAGTGAGTAGAGCTATCCTATTCTAAATTCTACGAATAACCATTATTCTAAGTTTAACGAAAATCGTGACTATGCTAAAGGTCACAATTTCGCTCCGATTTTCACAAAATTTTTAGACAAGGCGTACTGCGCAAATATCTCAGTTAAATTGTTTAACCAGCTAAATCGGTCGAGGGAAAACGAAATGGCAGCCATTTTAGACAAACATTCGTGATTTCATTTCTGACCAAACCATGGCTCCTATTTGGATGAAATTTGGTACAGAGGTTTATTGAAGTATGCGATGAATTTCAAAATAAAAAATCCAAAGTCGAACCGTTTGAAACAAAATGGTGGCCGCTCAGACGTCGAAAAGCGTGTAAGCATTGGATGTTGTTGTTGTGACCAAACTTTTCAACCGATGTTTATGAAATTCTGTTCTTTGGTAAAAACTGTAAATGTCTAAAGAATTATGTAAAAAAAACTAGAGATCAGGTCTCAAAAACAAAATGGCGGCTAGTTGAAGCTTGAAATTTCAAAGGCTTCTGAAAGGGCCAATTTTAATTCGATGTGAATGAAATTTATTTTCAAGATAGAAAACAATTAGATCTAAACACTTTGCTATTTTGGTGCACATACATGCTCAAGTTTCAAAATGACGGCAATTCAAATATGCGATTTTTTCAAATTTTTGTGGCCCTCTATTGGCCAAATTTTCCAATGGATTTTGATGAAATTTGAGATTATGGATAATTGTACTAAGTCCTTGTACTAAGCAAAAAATTATCAACATCGGATGAAAAATAAAGAAGTCGAAAATTTAAAACCTAATATTTTTCGCTGCCATTTTCATTAAGAATTTAATACTTTTGCCCTGTCTAGAGGGAAACTGATTTGAATGATATTGGGCGAATTGTCTGATGAGACTCTAAGATCGAAATATTTTTTAAAATCCAAAAAAATGCATGCATTCAAAATGATGGCCCCCGAAAATCAGAAGGTAAGCGTAATTCGCTATTTTAGTAGCAACTGAAGTAATGAATGTTTATCATGGAAACATTTTTAATGGCGTAACTTGTAAATATTTATACAACAGACCATTTTAGGGGATTGTAAAATATTTTTACAATGCCCTATTAAAATCGCGATCTGTCTTTTCGTCCGCCTGTCCATCCGTCCGTGCGTCACAGCAAGTTTTCTCGCAAACCACACAAGCTAGAATGATGAAATTTTCTACGTAGGTCAAAAGTGGTACCCTCTCAAGCGTTTGCAAGATAATTCCACCAGAATAACAACATCAGCACATATGACAATTTTTTGGCTTTCTTTTTGTAGTAAACAATTAATTTTCAAACGCTGCACTCTCATAGAGTTTATCGTCAAGAGTATGATACACCTTATAATATGATGAATGAAATTTCGACCCCAATTACGAAATTTGCTTCCAGCCTATGCGAGTTATCACAATAGCAAAGGTAAAAGCTCGTGGCTTCATGAATTTGATCTTTCGCCGTCTCCTGTATGACCTCTATGATATATGTACATCATATATCTGAAAACTCATAACCACTTTCAAAGCAGCTTTAAAAGTTTCTGTACTTGGATTGGATTTTCACTAAAGATATTCTACCTCAGACATTTACCAGCGATTGGTGCGCCACCAGAAACATGGGTTCCCCCAATGTGGAGTTAAAATGTTCGCTACGATGACACCACTATGTATAGAAACACAATGGTTTCGATCTTGTCGCATTACTTACGCGCTCGTACTATACACACACTCTCACCGGTGTATGAGTAAATATGATACTATACTACCAAACGTTGGTGGATTTTGACTTATGAGCCATTTGTCGTTATTATGCTCACAGAGAACTACCTCTATGATTTTGTTTAGATTTTTTGGGCCCCTGGTTCCTGGTTGTGAGGGACAAACTCCATTAGTACTTGTTTTTTCATTTCCCTACTTACCCCATTATCGAGATTGAATTTTAATAACTCTTATGGAAAGATCTCGTCAAGGTCTCTCATTTAATATATTACTTGAGTATCTTTAGCGAAAATTTTTTTTAAGTGATCACATCCTTTTTTCGAGTGTGCAATTTTCATTAACTAGAAGCTATTGAGGTTTTCGCAAGATTTAATAACTGTAGCTTCCTTAGATTTCTGACAAAACTTGTTGTAATGCACGGATGGAAAGGTACCGATTTAATAAACAATTTTTCATGGAACTCTGGAAAGGAATGAGGAAAAAACATTGTCATAATTTCTATAATTATCTAAAGTGATGCTTTATACATAAAGAAAGTAGAGGAGTATTATTAAATGATCTAATGAAATGAAGTGTGAAAGTAGATGGCAAATGAAAGATTCATTGAAGTTATAAAACAAAAGTCCAAGAATGGCAAAGCAAATTTTTCGAAATCAACTCAGTTGAACCGATTTTTTGCGTTTTTTCTAAGCTTATAGTAATTTGAAGGCTTCGCATATACTGTTTTAATTTTTGAAATGAAAAGTATAAAATAAAAATGTAAAACCACTGGTTTTTCTTTCAGTAGATTAAACTTTTTAGGAGGAAGCAAAGCAAACGAGTTAGTGTGTTGAATTATGGTTTAGGTTTGAGCAATCCTGTGAATAACAATTTAAGACGTCTAGGTCTAGCTTGTGGTATCTGTTGTTTGATTTTAGCGATTTTGGTTAATGTCGTTTATGCATATTTTTGATACTGTAATACTTTCGGGACTCGGTGGTGCAGCTGAGTTGTTGCTAGTTGATTCCTGCAATATGGAAAAGCAAACGAAAGTAGAGTCAATTGCACTAAAGATTTTCACACTTGGGTATTTTTTAACCGACTTCCAAAGGAAAGAAGCTTACCAATTCATCACGAACATATTTTGTTGTTGTTGCTTTTTTTATATATGTTCACGCATAACTTTTGAACGGAGTCCTGTTTTGGTAAATGATACGTCCTTCTTTTTATTTGATCCCATTTAAAGGAAAATAAATGCAATGAACCGTAAAGGACTTTTACCGTTAAAATAAGAATATTTCCGACTTTCACTTTCACTTATCAGCATAATTGATCGACGCGTGTAACGATTTTGATTGTCACGGTTTCAAATACATCAAATTCATTTCATCCTTTTTAGAGCATTTTGAAGTTGGTTTTCTTTCTTTTCTAAACGTTTTTTTGGTGGCTGAGATAAATATGACTAAGCAACGGTTTTATTCACGGTTTGACCCACGACTGCCTTCTTTGCCGAACTAGCTAGCTTGCAAACAGCAGCCAAATCAGCTGACTGTCATGGGCTGAGCACTTCTCATGATAGTATTCCTTGTTGTCACTCGTCAAGACTACATATCTTTGGGTCGTTGGCAAGCTCGATTTGTGTGTCGAAGCAAAGGGCAATGAGAATATAAATTCTTTACAGAGCAGTATACAAAGTACACTACGACAAAGATTAAATACCTGGCAATTAATTTATCATACTGTGTCAAACAAAATGCTATTAAGAAGAAGCTAATGGCCTTTCAGACAGTTTTTCAAAGTTGTTTTTCCCTTTTCTCTTCTATCTTGCATAGAAGCTACAATCAACAAACATGGTAGGAAGGTCAAAATTTGTTATCTCTAATGTTTTGGTATTATACGCCAACAGTATTATTGGGGAGTATCAAGGTGCTTTTAGAGCAGGCATATAGACAAATGACCAATTGTTTACAGTCAAGCAGGTATTTGGGAATCGTTAGGAGTGCAACATAGACGTACACCAAATTTTCGTCGACATTAAGCAAGCATACGACAGTATTGATCGTAACGTATTTTACATAAATATCGGACTTAAGCAGGGAGATGGGTTGGCCCCATTGCCATTCAATTTGGCCCTGGAATATGTCAGCAGTAAGCTACCTGTCGATACAAGAGGTACGTTACTATACAAGCCAAACCAAGTGGTACCCTGTGCGGATGGCATAAACATTAAAGAACTTTTCCTGAAAATCGACTGCGAAGCAAAACTACTAAGGCCACGAATCGATGCGGATAAAACAAAGCTCATGACGCAGTCGAGGAAGAGTAACTCAAATGCACAAAATGTCCCACTTGGCAAATGTGGGCCAATTTGTGTATTTAGGTGTTTGTGTTTAGGTGCCAAAGTAACTAGAAATGCCCATGAAAGACACAAAATATGTCGATGAATACAGCTCACAAATAAAATATTTAATTTAGTTGGGACGATCTTGAAGACCAGCGGTATAGGCAAAAAAACAAAGCTCCAAAAAGCTACCAAAAAGGTATTCGTTGGGAGACCAACGGGGAAATCGGGGAAACGCTGGTCTGACTAAGTCAACGAAGTCAGTTCATCGCTGCTCGTATTTCGAAATTGGAGGACGTGGTCAATGGACCGAGACAATTGAAGGCGCTTGTTGCAGGAAGCGAAGGCCTGAGAGGAGCTATAGTGCTCTAAAGGAGAAGAATGTTTTATTATCGCATAAAATGTTCAATGGTTCTATTGCGGTGTTATTTGGCTTTTCTAGAGACATTTTTGCTACCATAGCAATGTATAGTATAAAAGAAATGTAATGTTACAGAATAAAGTAGTAACGGAAAATATTAATTTATTATACACTCTAGAATATTGAGTGGCAAGGACATAGCTAAAAATAGTGAACTCCCCCCAAAAATAGGGCAAATTTTACGCACTTAGAGGAAAAACACCACAATGACTGTTAAGCACACTAAAAAAGTGTAAAGTTATTTTTTTTGTGCCTAGTGATTTTTGTGTAATTTTGTTATTAAAATCTTGCATAAAATCTTTAAACGCGACAAAGTTTTACACGAAAGCGGGATTTTATTGCTTAGATCACAAATCACACAATATCATTACTGTTTTCCATAGGAAATTACCTGCCATATGTGAAAAACTTTCCGGTGAATATAGTTTATAAGCGTTCTGTGTTGTGGTATAGATATAACTGATCTCGCATTTAGGTGCAAAAATGTTAGAAATCACACACATTAAAGTAGCCAATAAAATACGCCTGCATTTATTTAAATTTCGATTTCCAAATTAATATGTGAAATCTCATTGAATAGTAAAAGCTTAGAATTTTATTGGTGTGACTTCATACAGTTTTGAGTTTAATTTTACATGCGTTGGCATTGCTTATACTCTTATCAGAGCAGAATTGTACAAAAATATGTGTGAAGTCGTATCAAGCAGAGTGTAAAATTTCTCTACCTTTTTTGTGTGATTTCGCAAATTTTATTTAGGAAACGCTCCTGCTGGATTTCATAACAATAAATGAAGGCACCTTTTGTTTTCCATCATAATGTGTGTGATTTCTAATATTTTAATTTAGAGTGTAGTTCTTGGAGGAATGTTGTTTTTTTAACGATCTTGTATTTAATTGAATGAATTGCTTAAGCAATTTTAAAAGAAATATGTGTGTACAGTAAAGTAGTTACAAACCACAAGAAAGCGGGTAGTTTGAGCTAGCCAGTGCATTTAGAAATAGTCACGGGATTCAGTTCACCAAAGGCATGTCAGGAAAGTGCATAACTCTATGTAATGCGGATTCACTGCTTAAGAAATGATGGAGCTCTTAATCTACCTAATGATTTTTCTCGTTGCGGTTAAACACCAGTGAACCGTTTCTGAAATCTGCTCAACTATGTTGATAATAGCAGTAGTCCGCATCTTGTAGTGGGTTAGAGCACTCATCCTGTAAGCCGAAGGTCCTTGGTTCGACTCTCGTTGGCGGCAATAAGATTTAGTTCGAGCGATTCTTCGGACGGACTTTAAGCCCGCTCAGTTATGATACGTGCTGGTTTAAAAATCAGAACGTATCGCAGCTGGGTGGACGGACGCAGGGTCAGAGCGTGATACTGACACATTTGATCATGATAATGATGTACTCTATCTCTAAAGTGAAGGCCCAAAAGGAGCTGTAGTGCTACAATTCAAAATAATTTTAATAATAGCAAAATTAGTGAGCTTCATGGTTTCTAAGCTTGCTTGGTAACCTTGAGATACTCGAGAGCGCGTGGTCCTTTACACTTGTTCTAAAGGAAAATGGATAGTATTGGCAGTCTCCAGGCTG
The DNA here is from genome assembly GCA_963969285.1 of Odontomyia ornata. Classification (NCBI taxonomy): domain Eukaryota; kingdom Metazoa; phylum Arthropoda; class Insecta; order Diptera; family Stratiomyidae; genus Odontomyia; species Odontomyia ornata. The sequence continues at coordinate 30,712,427 of OZ017740.1, read as the reverse complement.
AATATGAGTGAGATATGGAGTTCACTTTCTGTGTGTAGCTATATTTTCATTTTAATTCAAATGAGGTATAAGCATATGAAGAGAGGTAAAAAGGACTAAATATTATTATTGATGAAATAGCCTTATGGCAACCTCTCCCATAATAAGAGTTCTTTTCGTTGAAAAACAACACAATCACAGTAAAATACTTGTCATATTCAGCTGCAATTATTTATTGGTAATCAGCACCAACACACATACAATGAAAGATTTACTAACGGTTAACCAAATATAACGGTATTCATTGTAAAAAAACTATACTTTCAAAAAATTGGGGTCAGATTCCTTGAAAATACAATTCATCGCCCCACTTCCACGCTCAAGGCATTCTGCGTCTTACATCATTATTCGTGAGTGGAAATGCCTGCTAATATCCTTGATCCTATCGAGAAAAGAAGCTCTCAAATCATTTCCACTGCTTTAGCAATCCTGGTAAACCAATGATATGTATTTAAAATTCTTTCACCATGAGCTGTGGTAATAAAAACTATACTCAAGGTTTTAAAAGCTACTTACTAGGCGCTCTCTATCTTTGTACTCGTGCACCTACTTTCCTCAAGGTTACCTTTCCACAGAAATGACCCCGTTGAATATTCTCAAGCTTTTGCTCCTTGTACGAACGGCGGAGTTTTCTCAAGGAATAAGGTACACGATGTTAATAGTCCTCACCGAGAAATCAATAGCACAAGAATAGTGGAAGCAATTTACAAAACGGAAAACATTCTGCCTTCCTCCACGACACTGATGTAGATACAAGCTCACACTTGGTCTCAACACGACATTCATTTCCCGCGCGGAGGGAAAGGTGTTATCATCTCATTAGCTTACCGGAAGTATTGTTTGACAAATTTATGTCATGTTGAATAGCATTTTCTTTTGCCTTTTAGTCGCTGTTTTGCGTAAGCCAGCATAAGCGAAACGAAATCGTACCAAGTTTAAAAGATTTGTTTGTAAAGTCGAAGGAAGATATTTATGTGTTCCAGGATGCAGACGTCGTTTCGTTTGTGATATATTCGGTTCGAGGCTTAGAATATTTTAATATTAAAGTAGGGACGCGTTTGATTGCCTGCTTTCATTTTTTTAAGACGTTCTGTTTGTACTTCGTGACGTAAGGGACAGGAAAGATAAGAGGATGTTTCATTGACGGAGAAAAAATTGAAGGAAGTTTCAGTGAATGACTCATATATTACTGCGAATTTAGAACCAAAGCTACGGGTTTTAGAGACGCGCTTGAATATTCTCACCAATGGTCTGGGAACGTAAAAATTTATGGTTCAGGATTTAGGCTGAGCATTTTTATTTGTGGTGTTAGTTTGAAAAATTTATGTTAATAATGTAAGGATGAACAGAAGAGCTGCAGAATAAGAGCGTTATCAAGCAAGTAGTCGTTCAATCTGTAGAGAGGCTATTTGTTTTTAAGGATGATTATTAGTTGATATTATTCGCTTCACACAAATATGTATGTATATAAGATCCTCGTTTCACCACCACCATATATCGACAATATTCCATTCAATCTACTGTACAATCGTGCTTCCTCTTTGTGTAAACAATAAGTTAATAGAATAATGATAATTAAACATTAGTTGTTTTTCGCACGTTGCAGCTGCAAATAGAAGTCAGATGACCGCAATATAACAAAAACAAATAACTAACCAAAACATTCTGGCTAAGCGAATTGTTTCCCTATAGCATTATGAGTATGCTAACAGCATGCATGCACGTATTCATATGTTTGATCAAATGCTCATTTTATCATCACCAATGTGTGTAAACAGTGGGCGAACCGCATCATCTATTTGATTCCCTGTTCGAAAATTTCAACGTATTTTGTTTATTATCAATTGAGCGAAACAATGAAAACAAAACGGATTTTCATACTCGTAAAAGGAGAGAATAAAAGTTGATTATTTTATTTCCCTCTCGATATGGGTGGGTGGATTTTCAATTTAATTTTGCGGTGAACACGCAAACGAATTTTGGCGCAATGCCACTGGGATTCACAAATCATCTGTACTTAATTGAACTTTTTCCCGTGGTTGTAGACTTATCATTTAATTAACATTTTCGATGTCCATTGAAGGGTATTATGGGAAGCATAATGAGACATTTATTTTTATTGCAAATAATGGCCGAAAAAAATAAATTGATTTCTTTTCCGCGAATAATTAATGAGTTTGATTCAAAAATAACGACAGAATATTCAAAAGGCGTGGGGATTTTGATTGTTATTTTTCGAAACGGGATTTCAACATATATATTCAAAACGTATGTTATCAGGTTTTGTATTGAAGTACTCAAAAATACTTGATTTTTCATTCCGTCAGGCCTTGCATCGTTTTGATTGAAAACGCGTTTCGATTCTTTGAAGTCAACTAGTTCTGAAGAACTGAAGATGTTTTCAAGAGTCGGGAATAAAAAACCGATCAAATCGGTCTGCGGAAAAAATGAAATAGTTGCACCCAAAAATAATCAATAGCATAATAAAATAGTACTTAGAAACCCGGGCACTTGCGAAAAGAACTTACGTGAAAAGGGTTCCGTCTGAGCAATTTATAATGAGGCAGTTCTTTCATTTGACGTATTTGTTTTTTAAAAAATACAAACAATATTTCTGGTACACCCAATCATGAGAGAAAGCGCTGAATGTATTGTCGTTTGTTGAGTCCTGTTTCGTCGTATATTTGTAAATATGTGGACTAAGCTTGATTGCTAGAATGTACTATTTTACGAGGTATTTAAGGGGGTCTCCCCATATAGGGGAGTGGCCCCCGAAAAAAGAAAATTTCATCAAAGGTAGTCAATATGGGTATCATTTGATAGGTCTTAATGAGAACTTTTCAAAACAGGTCTTAAACTGACATTTTTTGCTTCAGGGGGCGCACACGAATTGGAGATACACGAAAAATTTGTGTTTGATGCATATCGAATCATATTCGGGGAAGTTATAGCTATTTGAAATTTCTCCAATTACAACAACAATAACACACTTCTCGTCGGTTCAGACACTGCAATTTCGATTTGAGCTTCTTAAAATTTCCAGATAAGATTTATAACAACACATGTTTTTTTGGAATACACGATTTGAGTGATTTTTGTTGGTTTGGAACAAAATGGTGACCGTTGAAAATGGAGAAACAATGGATTTTCCTTTAAACGTGCACATCTCTTTAACGTGTTTCTTGACTTTATTTGTTGCTGGTGACCGTATTTCAGAGAGGTTGGGTACAAAACCCTTCTGACATGAGCGTAGGTCTGGCTACCCAACTCGTTCGATATGTTTCTTATATTAATGTAAAACTCTCCAGACATATGTAATCACCTTTACGATTTTCGGAAAGAAATTTGGGAGATTTATATACGAGTATGATTAAGATTGGGGCACTAAATGGTTTCAGATGTTAAAGAGACATTTCCTCATAGTTAGTGGTTGATGTTTTGTAAAGTCGTAAAGCAGGAAGTATAGTTGAAAGTAAGTAGATAGTGCATGGAAGGGCAAGAGAGAGGAAGATAGGTTGGAGAAGAATGAGACAGCTGGCTTGGACTAGTTTCAGTTTTTTTCAAAAATTTTTAAAGTTAGCTTAAATTAAAAGTTAGTTTGCGGGTCCTGAATATAGTACAAAGAGTTCCTTTTGGTGGACAGGATGTAGACAAATGGCGGCGTGGTTGCCAGACGTAACTTGACCGAGAAAGATGAGCAAATTACCTTGCCGGTTGCCTAGCTTGACAGTATCACTTTGAAATCAGATCAAATTTTTGTAACACTATCGTAAACGCAAGAAACACTTGCAAAAATTAATGTCCTCAGATGAAAAAACGGAAGATGTAGATGTCCTTGCCTAAAAAAATTTGCGCCTCTTTAGAAGATTCAGAAAGTGAATTGGAAATTTAATACCTGATTAGCAGTGAAGATAAAGATAATAAATTTTCCCCTGCTCTTCCACCAAACACAGCTACGATATTTACAGACATGGCAATTAAACCACAATCGAAATCAACACTGCCAAACACTACAAACACACAACCTAAACATGCTTAGAAGGCCCTCAAAATGGCCCCAAACTTTCCGCGTAATTAAAATACATCACATCTCATACTCATCCGCCAAAAGGATCTACGTTGGCATACAAATTATACTAACAATAACTACAGGTTACAGCCGACTGATAAAAGCATTTAGTGACGATGGCATACAATACCACAAATATATATTTCTGGAAGACAGAGAGTTGTATGTTATCATTAGGAGCCTGTATGGTCTATCAGTTGAGGAAATTAAAGAAGACTTAGAGTCTCAGGACTTCAACCGGATTGAAGTTTATTATTGTACATTAATATGAGGGAAAGTTTTTCTGGGGTAGTTAAGGTTCTCCTCCCTAAATCTGAGACAAGCATATATAATATTAAATCTGTTTGCCATCTTATGTCCATCTTGGAGGTACAGCATCCTTGTACGGGGCAAGGCATGTCTAATGGCCTCTTTTCGAGAAACTGACATGCGCAGCCTCGATGCGTTTGATGCGATTCTCTTCATCATATCTCGGACTATTAAAAGAAAATTGAGAAGACAAAATGTGCCAATTTCGGCGGGGAACACCCGGCAAACTACGAGAGTTGTCCCAGAAATGCAAAAAACCCGAGAAGATTATTCGCGTAGGTTGCTGTGGACCCACCCGTAAACTAATATAAAAACAGACAACTGCGACACAGATATTTGAGCGCCTACACAATCAACCTCATAACATGGGCCAAGTGTTTACCAAATAAAAAGCTAATTTCAAAACATGATGCAAGAGATGATGGCGAACATGATTTAAACCAAGAAACCTTTATGAAGCCTGGAAGAAGGCTCTGCATCGCCAACTAAATCGCAGAATGACGGGTAAAGGAGGCAAAACGGTCATTTTATCCCAAATGATCTCAGTGTATTTGCTACATTTGAGGGTCCTTTCTTCATCGGGATAGACTTAGATGCCATCCACCACTTATGGAGGGGGAGTTGTGCAAACCAATAAAGCTCAGACCAAGCTCAATACATTCCTCACAGCCAACCGACGAACTATTTTTTGATCACAAACCAATCCTCTTTCTCATAGTAAACGCCTTCATTGGTGTTCATATGCAGGAAAAGGAAACTACAAACTGAAAATCATCTGAAATGGCCGAAAATATCAACAAAATCATTGAGAACTAACTCAGAAAATTTTAAAGGCAAAAGGGGGCCATACGGGTACAACTCCTATGAACTCCCTTAGAACATCAAATAACTGATGCGGGGAAGGAGTTCGATTCGGAGGAGAGTTAGCTATATAGATGACCCTAGCCTACACACAACATTTACTCGAGTGGCTAAAGAAATCCGTGCCGAAACGAGCAATGGGAGAGCTTTTTGCAGAGTCTTGTTACCCTCCTCGTCGGGAGCGTATTCTGGCTGGGAGCCTTTGGTTCCGATTAGCCCCTGAAGCATTTGCGTGAGTGCCACTCGGTTAGCCAGTGGCCCCCCAAAGCTGCCAAGTGAGAATGCAGCCACCAGAATATAACCTACGCACCTAATTCTTACCGGAAATGTAGGGCAGTTGCAAGGGTGACCCTAAGAGGAACCAAAATAAAAGAAAACTGCCTCCTACTGCATTTGGACCACCAGGTTTACTTGCATCCCGCTTCTTCTACTTACCTCCTCCCGAGTCAAGGTACCGCTAAAAATTGTTAAATAATTAATTAATTAAAAAGAAAAGCAAGGAGAAAAAACCACTAAAACATGAAATGACACCAGTTTAAAATTAATTTCTGCATTCCAATATAATAGTTAATGCAAAATTTATCGTTCGGAGCCCCTTTCTGCTACGACTTGTCCACCTTTCCATATGGACCCCCTCCTCCGTTCTGTAGAACCCTGATTCATTGCGTGGGTTCGTTAGGTCTTTAGAGTCGCAGGTTTCGCTTTTAATCTTCCTCAAACTCGGATTCCCGAAAATAATGAATAACATTTTTGGTTCGATTAAAGTTGCGAGTTTTGCTATTAATTTCCTTCCAAGTCGAACTCCCCAAAACTTGTCCTTCGAACAAAAGCACGCTCCCAAGAACTTCAATCAATTGGGTAGTCCAGGAGTCCCCACTTACTCTACGCTTACCTTTGCGGCTTAATCGTCTTCCACTGTTCCAGTAAGATAAATTCATTACATAGTTCACTGAATTTTCTTTCACTAGTTTTTTTTTCGGTTTCACACTGACTAAGTTTGCACTGCTCTATAAATTATTTCACGCCCGTGGCTATAATCTCTTCACGCGCAAGTTTACCACCAATATTCACATCCTCACAAGTACTAAATTCTTTAGATCACTAATTCGACAGAAGATCCGTATCTAAAAAATTTTCGCGATCACTTCGCGCGCGAGTTAATCACCAGCCAAACACTTCACCGTACCGAATATTATCCAACCAAAAAGAGAACCGCACACTCGTTTTACTCCCTTAAATATATGTGTAACAACTGGGGTTGTCCGCTAATCGAAAGGGACGATGACCAGGCATTCAGCTTTTTTTTTCCAATCCCGAATTAGCAACAAAGTCTTTCTGATCTAAGTTTCCCAAACTATGACTACTTGTGCTTAGCGTAACCTCTAACCGATACCGAATCAATAAATGGAACATCGCGGTTCGTTCGCGTCTCGAACGATATTGGAACTAATTTGTTGCGACAAGACAGAACTGACATTTGGACTGATTGTTTTTGTTTAAAAACATCGTACTCTCGAAATCTGATCCGGATAAGAAGTTGGTGCAAGCTTGGTTGCGTGAAATAATTTAGAGTCGGGAGTGTGAAAATTTCTTCGCGGATAACACGTGTGAAAAGTGATTTTTCAGCGTGTACGGGTGAGTGAGAGGTCAAGTGTGCCGCCAACATCTACACTGATAAAGAGCTTCCAAGCGTGATGTCGAATTCAGCCACGAAAAGTATAACTTAATATTTGGATTGTTTACATCACTCAAATTCATTAACGCGTTGTTGGCTCCGTGTAAAGTTTAAGATGCAAAATAGAACGCTTCCGTCCTTGATATGGGAGAGTGTTCTTTTGCAAAAGTAGTTTCGTTTACAAGTTTAGCCATCTCGCATGGTAATTCATGAGTGATAGTGCTGTCTCCATCCTTTCCGGGTACGAGAAAGCCATTTCGGGTCTTCCCCCATATTATTGAAATCAAAGATGATTGGGGTCCGGTGTGCTGGACGTTGTCGCTGCCAGGGTCCAGTATGGTTCGAATCGGATGTAATTCCATGATGCGCTAAGGCTGAAGCACTTACAGATTCTTTGGAAATGCAATTCCGTGATGTTTCTTTAGGAGAGGAGGACTTTGAATTCAACCAAGACAAAATCAAGAGCATTCTACAGATGCTCAATAAACATAAAGCACCTGAACACGTCACCATTATTAGCATCTGAACATGACACCATGATCTCTTGGCTACCGTACCTCAAAAGAACCCACAATTTCAGCAAAACTGGAAAATTATCAGGCTCCTCTCATCGATGTTGCAAACTGTGGAAAGGGTGATTCTGCATCGACTCAATGATGTTGTGTCTAACAAAAAATTTTTCACCGGAAGAGCAATATGACTTCAAAACTAAGTATTCTACTGAACGCCTGTTAGTTAGGGTGGTCAAGCACATCAGAACAGGTTTAAATCGCAGAAATTGCTCAGGCTCCATTATGCTTGACATAGCTAAGGCCTTTGATAAAGTCTGGTATGCAGGACCTATCTTCAAAATACATAAATTTGATATGCCACTGCAGATCTTTTGCTCTTGTACAATATATTTATTGCGGACCTTTTCACTTTGCCTCCACGAGTAAAGCTATCATTAAACACTGATGATAACTGTATATTAAATAGCACGACAAGCTAGAGTCATCTCTTCAAAGTTGCAACGGCCAATATATATTTTATTGGACTACATTCGTAAATGTTCAATCGTGACAAAATACAGGCACTATTCATCACAAGGAAAATACGGCGGAACCTACAGAAACTTACAACTGACTGGATACCAAAAGGTAAATACCTTGGACTTACATTTGACAAAAAACTCACATGGAAGCAACATACGAGGTGTGTTCAAAAAGTATCGCGAATTTTGAATTTTCGCGGGTTACGTATATTCGAATTTCGATTTTTTTGTGGGGTAATGTTGGTACTCATGTCTGTCACTTATGCCGGCAAGCTCGGCCATTTTGAATGTTCACTTGATTGGTGATAGCTGCTTTACTTGCACGTGTTTTCAATCGTCTTCGATTTTTACTTATTCAAAAAAATGGATCAAAGAACGTGTATTAAATTTTGTGTGAAAAACGAAATTAAGTGCGCGGATGCATTCCGAATGTTGACTGTGGCATACGGAGAAGCTACCTTGGACCGAAGCAACGTTTATCGGTGGTACGAAATGTTTTTAGAAGGCCGAGAAGATGTGAACGACGAAGAGCGTGCCGGACGCCCGAGCACTTCAACAACAGACGAAAAAATTAATGAAGTGGAGAAAATGGTATTGGCCAATCGTCGAATCACCGTTAGAGAAGTTGCTGAGGACCTTAAAAATATCGATTGGCTCGTGCCATTCGATTTTTATCAACGATTTGGGCATGAGACGGGTCGCCGCGAAATTCGTACCAAAATTGCTCAATTGCTACCAAAAACAGCTACGCATGAACATTGCTAATGAGATGTTAAACTCTGTCCGCGACGAACCAAATTTGCTCCAGAGGGTCATAACTGGTGACGGATCGTGGGTTTATGGTTATGACGTGGAAACCAAAGCTCAATCATCTCAATGGAAGCTGCCGCATGAACCAAGACCGAAAAAAGCGCGCCAAGTTCGGTCGAATGTGAAAGTTATGCTGACAGTTTTCTTCGATTGCAGGGGCGTGGTGCATCATGAGTTCTTGCCACAGGGAAGAACGGTCAATAAGGTATATTACCTGCAAGTTATGCGCAATTTGCGCGAAGCAATCCGCCAGAAACGCCCAGATTTGTGGGAGAACAAAAATTGGCTTTTGCACCACGATAACGCCCCTGCTCACACATCGTTGCTTGTGCGCGACTTTTTGGTCAAAAACAACACACTAATGATGCCGCAGCCACCGTATTCCCCAGATCTGGCCCCCTGTGACTTTTTCTTGTTTCCTAAACTGAAGAGGCCCATGAAAGGACGACGTTACGCTACGCTTGACGAGATAAAGACGGCATCGAAGGAGGAGCTGAACAAGATAAAAAAAAATGATTTTTTGAAGTGCTTCGAAGATTGGAAAAACCGTTGGCACAAGTGTATAATATCTCATGGGGATTACTTTGAAGGGGACAAAATAGATATTCATGAATAAATAAATAATTTTTGAAAAAAAAAAACAAAATTCGTGATATTTTTTGAACACACCTCGTATACAAACTAAATGAGGACACTCCATTGGACTTCTCTCCTCTTTATACCTTCTCATTAAACCTACAACACTTAGCATTAAAAATTGAGTGCTCATGTATAAACAGATTATACAACCGTCATTACTTTACGGTAGTTCTGCTTTTTACCAGACGACAAAGACTAACAAGAAAGCACTCCAGTCCTTCCAAAATAGAATTGTGACAAAGATCTTAAGAATTTCATGGTATATTGGAAACACTTACATCTAAAAGGACCTAAGAATTGAGACTAATAAAAATACGTACGTGATAAGGGACTGAAACTCACACAATTGACAACCATACTAATAGTGTCTGGCATTCCTTCAAACTTTACAAAACAGGGGTGAACTCAAGTTCCCTATTATCTGCCAAATAACATTGTAAAAACTATTTTTAAGACATACAGGTATAGTAACTGAAACTGGCTAAGAAGGTAGATGGGTACTAAAGTGCTGTCAGATATGAAAAAGTTAAGGTTCTAAATCGCACTAACTCCACACCTCCCATATTCCAAGAAGAAGTTACAAGTTTTTGCCCACTGTATAAACAATTTACTAGGCTATGTTCAGACCATAGACTTCTGATAAATCTTTCTGTAATTTATGGGTGAAAGAAATATTTCCTGTGTTTGACCGAAATCGTGGGTTAATCTTACAAAGTATTAAAAGGGAAACGTGATGGTCAAATCAAAATGCACGCTTGGGAGTAAAAAATCGGATTTATTGTCTCCTAAAAATTGGAGGGAAAAAAGCCATAAAAGGCATAAAAACCCTCGGTGGAAAGAAAAATTGAAAATAATTAGATTATAATTAATCCATGAGTCAAAGCACAGTGAGTGGTGTGATATGTGTGTGTGTCTGTATTATGAAACCGCACTCTTAAACTGCACTGAATTTACTGCATTGTATTTACTGTATTATATTTAAATAATCACGTGAACTTAACTGTATTATGAACTGCAATATTAAACTGCACTGAATTCAACTGAAACCGAATAAGGAACCGAGTTTTGTTTCGTTCGACAGCATATATTTGCGTATGTGTGCACTCATTCGTTAAATGCATCGACTACGCGATGAACAAATGTGTGTATGGATTTAACAAGAATTATTATTTTGACGTGGAAACGCGCAGCGGTACAGCAATTTGGGATTACCGCCTTATAGGGTTGTTTGAATTTATCGCCTTATACGTTAATTTCGTGAGCCGCGAAGCAACCTGCATTTTTTTCAAATTTTTGGGCTCAGTAATTTCGAAGATCAGGGATGTTTAAATTTCATATTTTTTACTAACAATTTGAAAACCGTCCTCTTGAAAACAAGAAACAAGTCGAGTAAGCAGGAAAGTGCTCCTACCAGAAACAAGTTTTCTGATGGCATGCGTCGATGACTTGAATTATTCATCAATATTGTTATAGTGCATGCAGAGCTGTCGTTTAGAGCACACTTCGCTTGCGCAGCAGCTCTCAAGTTCAAACCTTAGTCGCGGCATCGAGTTTGAGCTTCTGATGCTGCCGTCGGACCAACAGGCCACCCAGCTGTGATGGATACTAATTGAAAAATTACGTAATAATCACATGATTGAGCGTGATATTGACCACATTACCTCGAATTTCATTATGGTCATGGAATGAGATACCCCAACAATAAACCCCATGGTTCGGATTTGGACTGCTGTGCGATGAATTGTTATTATTATTATTGTGTTTGTTTGAAAAGTCGTTCAAATTTATAACAACAGATGATAAGTTCCTTTCATAAGACCATAGCAGCCGCCATTTTGTTCCAGCTTAAATAATTTTTCTGAATGCCCGGCTGATTGAGCATATTCAAATTAAACACTTTCCCACAAATTTTTATGAAAACCCGAAGAAAATAAGAGTGCCTAGGTCAATTTGAAATATGTACCAACCATCAACACATATTTTTTTTGTTGTGATTCCAACAATTGAAATGGTTCCAACTCACTTGATTATGGAGTGATTTCTATGAGTAATATTGTATTGAAGGTTTGAAAATAATAACTATTGAATTAATACGTAGTGATTGTTGATCAGCTCGATTTATTCAAATGGAATTTCAGTGAGCTACGTAAGGTAATTTTTCATAAACTAACTGAAGACATGTGGAGTGACTGTAGGTTTGTACGTTAAAAACAAAATCATTATAACTGTTAATAGGTTCAATATACGTTAAACGACATTCGTTATGTCACATCTAGGTCTCAAGGGAGAAAGAGGTATGGGGAAGAATGGGAATTTGGGTCCGCAAAAAGACAAAAAATAAAGCTGAAAGGGTCTTATCAGATTGGGCTTTAGATTCTGAATTGGTGAATTGCCTCAAAAAAACATCTCATAGGATGACAAAATCAGATCAATTGATTTCTTTGACGTCGGATATTGCAACAGCCAATACTTTATTCAATTTGGAAAGTCTTCAGATGAACAGTAAGCTACAGTCGGAAGTAGAAATAGCATCCAACTCTAGCCAAGTTAAATCTGAGGTGGAGAGCGGAATCCCTGAACAACAAATAAGTTCTACGTAAATTAACAGTGATAACAGCAACATTATCAAAGAAACGTTTATAAGATCTGATCCAGGAATGTGGTCGTCTCTCCTAACCGATTCTCAGCGTCATGATATTGTTTAAAGTGGTCCAATGCAGCCATCAAATAACAGCGATGATGGTTACCCCAAAGATGATGATCGTTGGCATTTTTCTCATTTTTATTTTTTAAGAAGACTCAGTAATGATGTAACTCACTTCGACGCTGACTGGTTTATTCTAGTTATCATAACAAAGTTTACTATTTTCAGTGTAAAGTTTTTAGCAATTCTCAAACTTAAGTGGTTCAGGGAAGAAAGAAAGAAAATGAAAGGCTAATTCATTAATCTCAAAAGCATCGGTACAATTTATTTGAAAGATTAATTGGCATTATTAATGGCGGAAAGAGTGACCGGAGTAGTGATTCGAGGGGTAAAAGAGGCGAAATATTATTTTATTTTGCTTGACTGCACAAAAGATAATAGTTGAGTTAAACAAATGTCTATCGTATTATGATTATGCAACATAACAACCGGTAAAAAAGAAGAACATTTTATTGGGTTTCTTGTTGTCGCTGAATCAACTAGGGATTAACTAACCAATGAAATACTTGAAGAATTAGAAAAAAATTGTCCCAGCCAAGGGTACGACAATGGTGCGAGTATGGTAGGTATAAAAAACGGAGTTGAATTTCAAATTTTGAATATTAACCCGCCGACACTTTTTACACCTTGCGGTTGTCATAGTAGGAACCAGTTGTTAGAAGATTTGGTTTTATTGAAAAAATTTCTTTGTTATTTGCAAGGTCAATTAAACGCTGCGATTTGTCAAAAGCAAATTAAAACTGATTTTAAAACCTTCATCAGACACAAGATGGGAAAGCAGGATCGAAGCAGTTAAAGCCAGATTATTCCAGTTTGATGATGTTGTTGAATGTATCGAGAGCTTAAAATATCACACAGAAGAATCCAATGCACTCAGTGATTGTGATTCAGTTCTAAATGAAATTCTCAGCTTAGAGTTTATTGCAAATTATGGCAATCCGTAGAAATCCATTTGAGCATCACCCTTGATCATTTGCATACGTCCTGCGACTGGATAAAAAAATACTGTCAAATCGGATTCGAACGATGCTTCTCTGATGCTCATTTATTTATTGAAAAAAGCAATTACGACTTGCCAAAAGAATTTAAAAACAAAAGATTAGCCAAAAAAAAGGATATTCAATTATGAAAGTAGTGATGACCCTTCATAGTCTCCAAAAATTCGGTTCGATTCGGTTCGGTTCGAAACAGAGTTCTTTAATACTATGATTGATTCCATAATGAGCAGTATGCATACAAGATTTACATCTTTGAATGAACATTTTGCAAATTTCGGTTTCCTCGATGATTTGAGGAAACTCAAAAATATTCGAAAAGAACATTTGTTAAAACATGGTCAAGATTTAGACACAGTCCTCCAAGTGGGTGAGAGTAGTGACATCCAATATTATCCCAAACATTTATATTGTAATTCGAATTTCATTAACAATACCTTTAAGCACAGATTCCGCTTAAAGGAGCTTTTTTCAATGGAAGTTTATCAAAATTTTTATAAGAAATACAATGGGGCAGCAACGACTTCAGGGCTAGGAGTTTTATCCATTGAGGCTGATGTAGCATCTAAGTTGGACTATGATGCAATTATTAAGGAGTTCAGTAAGGTGAAAAGTACGAAATGTCTGTTTATTTAATGTTCACTATTAAAGTCTAGTCAGCAAGTATCATCTTGAAAGAGCAAGAATGGAATAGTCAGACAATAGGATTCCGTTCACCGATTTATGAAAGTAGTATACAGTGTCGAACTAATGATTTTTCAATTTTAACTCACGTCGAGAAAACAATTGCTAAAGAGGCTCTGATTTATTCTGTATGCATACAAAATCTGCTTAAATTGTTTGATTTCCATAATTTTTGTAGTGGAAGTAGGTATAGAAAATTTCCATAAAGGACTGCAGAGATGGTTGGCTGCTTCACCGAGATTGGCCTTGTCTGGGGGCGCATGAGTGCACTGGCAGGCTAGCATTGCGGTGTCGTGGGGCGGGTTCTTTTGCCCCAGTACAAGGACCCACTACAAAAGGATTTCGCATTCACGGATTCCTGGGTCACGAAACGAGTCGACCGAAGTCGAAAGTAGGAGGTAACCAACTAAAGGTTGGCGATTGTAGACGAAAAAAAACGACAAACTGGACCTGGGGAAGACAGACGGACTTAAGGGGACTTTCTTATGGCCCACAAAATGAGTGCGGCATCCAGATGGAGGTGGTGCCCCATCGCACTCTCCCAACCGGATCAAGATCCAAACGTAAACGTGGCCATGTGTTTCCCATTTGGAGAAAATCTCATACAAAAGCACTTCGTATGACTCTTTTCCTCAAATAAGAAGCCCAAACGTAACCAATTTATGCTATAGAGGTAGCCAATGAAATCACATAACCCTATATCATAAAAGGGCATGCAAACGGAAGGCTACTCTACCCGGCAAGGGCCCCTAGTAAGCGACAAAACCGGTGGAGCGCGCCCGATGGCTAGGCCATAATAGACGAAAAACCTGCCATCGTTGCGGGTCCTATACCCGGTCAGGTAGAGCGAATGGAAAGACCGAGCCGTACTTCATTTTATCTAATAACTGTTTTTATATTATGTAATCTAGGCTTGTATATGTACTCTTTTGATATTAGACAATTAATCAATTAAAAACTTTTAACATTCCAAACATTTTTAAGGATATTTTTGTCTATCTCTTTTAATGATTTCAAAATTCTATTGCATTATCTAGAAGTTGGTGGTCATTTATTTTTTCAAGTTCCGTTTATGATTAAACCTTTCTTTGCATCTATAAAGCCTCTTTTAAAATGGTTAGTATTGCTTACACTCAGTTTCCATAGCATATCACTAATTCTTCAAATATATATAATCTTAACCACCATCGATCGTCTTTTGAATGAAACAGCTCAAAAAAATTATTTTCGGAAGATACTTTACAATTAATATAATGTTTTTACAATTTCAATTTCCAACTATTGTAACATCCTTCTTCTTATGTAATAATTTATCCGTAATTATTAAGATGTAATCATTTTTACAAGATTGCATTTTTTATTACAATCAATATCTACAATCTTATTGACTTCTTTTATGTTTGAAAGCATACAAGTATACTGGTATGTGTAAAATGACTTAACTTAAGTAACAAATGTTTTAAATCACCACTGATCCATTTTTTACTTCCGGCATGCATTGCAGTTTAGATATTTCAATATTTACATTTCTGAAAAAATATCTAAAATGAAGCTTTTATTTTATTATTCATAATTTAATCTAAATAAAAACCTTTTTATAATATTTAACATGATGCACTGGCATTGAAATCCAAGACAGCGTCAACATTTTGTAATAATCATTATCTTTTCCCCTGGAAATTTTTATCATAGATTCGTTGCGTTATCGCAAATATCAATGTTGATCATAGCCACATTTGCTCGTGAAATTTATAAATTCTTTCGCACTCTCTTATTTATGTGAATCGATGAATAGTGAGATGAATACATTGTTATTTCTTGTACCGGTTATAAGATCTACAGTATAATCAAAATTTCAACATATTTTTTTTTTGAAAAACTTTTGGGTGAGATGTATCTGAAGAGAAAACCATATCGGTCATTAGATCATACATTAAGATTTTAAGAATTTAGATGAATTTCGCTACTATAATTTATTTTCCTAATGATCGAGTTTTTTCCATTGCTTGTCGAACTGTTTCATCATCGGCTAAAAATCGAATTTTTCCTATTGCCCACCCTGTTTCAGTATCGAAATAATATACGATTGGAACATCAAGTTTCACTATTTCTTCCCGTGTCAATCTGTATTTTGCAAATCTTAGGCGCCGATTACACGTTTTATTTAGATCTCTTCATCATCGCCGCCGTTTAATCGTCTATAACAGCTTAGTTACGCTTTGAAATTTGGACAAGTGTGATATACATCCCTACATTTGTCAATGCACCAGGGCTTAAACAGCAACCCAGCCAGCATCCTAGCAAAGTTATAACAAATCCTGACATATAAGCAATAAGTCCTGGTTCTATACGTGTGGATGTTTCAATTCCTACGTTGCAACTTTTAGAAAGCGAAGAGCAACAAGAATGCCATCATACGACAGAAAAGTCACATAGCTTCCAACAAGGCGTAATCCAAGATAGCGTATGAGAACAACTGTTGCTTGAGGGATGGATTCCTTGCGTAGCTGATGTTTAGGGAACCGAATACTGTTCCGATGCCAGCACCAGAATCAGCGACTCCTACTGTGGCTACACCAGCACCAATGAATTTGGCCGGGTTTCCGAACGAGGCACCACCAGTTATGGATACAACCTGACCGAACGTATTAAATAGTGCGCTTTTCATGAGTGCCGTTCCCTGAGGCCGTGCGTAAATTGGCCACGGAGTGGAGACTGAGAAATTTAATGCTTGACTGAATTTATGTCTTGTATTCCACGCAGCCGAACGTCTTTCTAACAGGAGTAATTCCAACCTAAGCACAAATCACACAAAGTTGTCACCAGTTGAGGAAAGATTATGCACAAGCAGCCATTTTTTCCTCTCTGCTCTCCGTCCCGTCTTTTGACGTCTCTCCACTACTTCCAAATCTAGTACCCCGGTTCGGAGTACCCGATCAACTAATGCTAATTTTATGTGCCGGATTTAAATTGTATTAAATTTGAAAGAAATAAGGAAGAATTAATAGGATTTTTTTTAAATAGTAAGAAAAATTAAAGTTCATGAAAAATATAATTAAAGGAAAACGTGTAAATTTAATAAAAGGAAAATTTATATAATATTACATTTAAAAATAATAATAAGAAAGATAACTATTTTACAGGTGACGACTATGAACGCAAATAATTAGCTATTTTTTTAAACTTTGGCACATAAAATCGAGCAGTTTGCTTGTGTAAATGCTCGATAAATACATATTCTTCCAGTTGTGTCATTGTAGGGCTTTGCGGAGCTTACCTTGCCCACATAAATTTTTGGCCTTGCGCCGCCGCTACCTGATGCATTCAGAAAGTTTCATTGCCGCTTTCTGGTAAATGTCCACACCATTTGGAAAGTGGCAACCGCAGGTAACTACAACTGACTACGGATAATACCTTCAAAACAAGCAATTTCAATAATTTTGCAAAAAAAGTCGATTTCGAATGGCGCTTTCTAGATGGTTATCATTTTAATAGGTACTTTGTAATGTAGTATTCATTTTCGACAACGTCCTCAGTAAATGATTGATCCGACTCTGCCGAGGATATTGCCCTAATCTGCTGAGTGAATTCGTCTATTATTGTTAAACTATATTTGAAACCTTGCAAATGCTACAAAGGACCCAAAATGTTGATATGAATGGTATGCAATTTTTTTGTAGCCTCCAGTTTCAGCTCGAAAGTAACGAGAAATTTTACACTTTTTGCAGCAGTAAAATGTCAGGTTATTACCAAATATTACCAATCCCCTAATTGCCCACCGCTTTATTGGGGCTACTCCGGTGGAGGTTTGAACGACCCAGACTAACTCAAACGAAGACGGGCGTGGGCACCACTCGTTTGTTTCTTCGAGCCTCTCAAGGAACGAGAAGACGACCGCCCGGAGCGAAATTACAATCAGGAAAGTTTCGGGGCTCGCCGCCACTTAGCTGCGAGAATCACCTATAAAGAAAATCTTCCCAGCGGAACGAGCTAAGGTGTTCCACCACAACACAAATTCGTGTTTTGCCAGAACATGGGAACCGAAACTACCCAGATCGCCACTAAGTTCCACTGCACCCACAAACACCATTACTTGAATTAAATTCTCCAGGTCTTCTGGCCTGGTCAACGTCCCGGGAAAAGGATTCCTGAGCTAAATATTTTACAGCTGAAAAAGAAGGTTTATTTATCGAATAGTAGCGAGAAAAGGAAAATGAACAATTATCCCATTCGACCAAATACGTTACTTTATTTGAAAAAATAATTTGGACAACATGTGCTAAAATGAAAGCCACTTACATTTCTTCTCTATTCTAGTAAGGGGCCCCTTTGTTCCATTTGCGTGATATTTGCCACAGTTGTCTTGTCTCAGTTTAATGTTCCGATATCCACTGTGCGGCTCCAATCCCTCGTCAGAAGAAAACAGTCGCTGATCACTTGTTCGATTATATCTCGTCCAAATCTCACTTGTTGCATTATATCTCGTTCGAATATCATTTGTTCGATTATAATCATATCTCGTTCGATTATCACTTGTTTGAATGTATCTAAACGGTTGCTCGAAAAGAAACTCCCCAAAAGAACAAAAAAGAAAGCACGCCAATCTTCCCGGGCTTAAATAACCTCCGGGTTAACGTTTTTTTCCTCCCTTCCACCAGAAAAATCTTGTTTTGGAGTGCTTTTTTCCATTGGTGCGAGTGATTCCCCTCGCTTGATTTCCCTCATAATAAGTTCCACTCGGTGGCGATCCTAGTGGGAATTAACTTTATTACGCGCTGAATGTGGTGAAAGTCAGTAATCTTTATTTACATCGCAACGCGTTTTGAGGATTTTGGAGTAATGCTCGTTTTTTTCCTCTTTCCCTTGAGCCGGCGCTAGGATTTCTTAGCTTTTCTTGTCTCCGACGATAGTTTAATAGCAGTGCCAACGCATGAAGTGTCGTTTATGTATAAATATCTACTGTTTTCCACTAATTCTGGCCGTCGAATCTCTCCTCGGAAATGTCGCAATTTCCTTCATTTCGATTTCCGTGGTGGAATAAAGTGAGTTTAGTGCGAGTGAGTGAATATTACGCTTGTTGGTAAGAAAACAACAATTATATCCGTATTTCTTTCGTGTAGTTTTGTGGATTTATCAGCTTTCTCTCGTTTGAGCTTGGCGTAATTCACGGTCATTTGCTGATTTGCCAAAGTGAGTTAGGTTTAATATCTTTAGAGTCATTCAAAGCCTTTGATTCGGCTGAAAATTCCCATGATGACTTCATTCTGGCTTCATGTTGTGAGCTCAACAAACGGTATTTGCCTGAGTCCTTTCCATACTTAAAAACGTTGTTTTATTTGGATCTGTTTGTAACGCCTTCAGATTCGAACATTTTGTGCGATCTTTTTAACCGGTTTAATTTTGCTGCTATATATGGAGCCGCAGTCAATTCCTACTTCCTGATCTCGATTCCTGGTGATTTTTGCAGTCAATTCGTCTAGAACTTGAAGTACTTTTTTCACCTCCTCCTTAGCACTTTCATTTTCTTGCTGCTGCTTATTTTAATTACGTTACGCCTCGAATTTGCACCTTACTCGTCCTGTGTTTGCCACTAATGAAGTGTTAAATTCGCGAGTGCCTTCCTGCAGTATACCTGCCATTGCTGCCCCAGCAGCATCTCGGGCTTCTTTGGTTGGCTCGTTCCTCTTTGGTGGCGTATATGCATCTCTGCTGGAGCTGCGTGAGTGTGAAGATGTTTGCGGCGGGATCGTTAAGTTTGTGTCCTTGGCCGGGAGCTCAGTGGCTGCGCACGGAGCACTTAGGTTCGAATTCGAATTAGTCGAATTATATACTGCATCGACATTCATTGGGAGTCTATGCCGGAACGTAGAATCAATGAAACCACAGGCAGTATGAAACCTTAATTCGAGGAAGTGATGTAAATGCTCACAGATTATCGCGCATAACACAAACACCTCCTGTCGCGTTACGGGAGCAACGATTCAACTTCGGATTTCCTCCCAGCGTTGCATGTTATTTTGTATGTGACGCAATTCCGATTGCTTCTAGGGGTTATATATTTCATACTGCCGCATATGTTGATTGGATGACGAACGATTCCGCTACCGTGTGAATTTGCGTTTCGTTTCTAGCTCGCGTTGATTCTTGATGCTTTCGGCGCTTATTGCTGGTTGCGTTGTCCATAATTGTGGCGTGTAAATTGGAAGCGACCTGGCTACTTGAGTTTAATTACATAAAGTTACAAAGCAAAAATTATTATGTAGCTTTCTCTCCGTAATCTAACCAGCAGTCCTTTTAAATTTATATTACTTGCTGTTAGTTACATCATTAGGTTACTAAAAAAATTAATAAAGTGCAGCTCGGTATTGCGTGGGTTAAACTCTTGCGAAATCGCGTATGGTAGTGTTCGAGGTGAGCAACACTATGGAATCTCAATGTTCACCCGTAACAAGGTCCATTCATTAATGTTTTGTTTCCTAAATAGCCAGAAGTACTAGGTTTATTTGTTTGTAGCTCATATGGCTAAATGTGCGAGATTATGAATTGTATAAAGCGCTTATTTCTATGAGACTACTGGAATGTATTGTCTTGGTCCTTTTGGAGACATTTCATTGTATGTACTTGGATTTGAGCTAAACATTTTAAAAATATATATGATCTCTTACTCATGTGACTTTGAAATACTATATGATCCCTTTGTCCACTAGGGATCACTGATACATTGAGAATGTCTTTTTCAGTCTTGATAAAAGTATTTGTAGCGATGTTCTATCTACCAGAAAGGTTCTGTATGCTCACTCTTCGTTTTGTTCATCAATGATCAAATGGTCAAGACATTTATAATTATCCAAAATACAATGCAAGTTTTCAGACACAAAGTTAGATATGTAACTATTCTGGTTCTTTCTTCTGACAAAAAGTTTTTTGTGTAGAAAAAGTTCTCCACGTGTGCAATTTAACTTACTACACCAACTATTTAGACGACTTCGTTTGAGCATCAAATTATTTGAAGAGTATATTTTAGCAATAATTAACAGCTGCGTAGTTAGTAGCTTTCAAGCTTCTCAAAAATAAATTTAATCACTTGAAAAATTGCGTCAATTTAATACCAGTTTTACTTAAAATATTCATAGCAAAATTTCATCACAAATAAAACAAACTCATTCCGCGTCCATCAAATTCGCCGGGAAAGCGCTAAGCCTCAGGGCGAAATATTAATAAAAAGCTCATGAAAATCTTTATCAACAAAAAACAGCCACCTGTTTGAATTCAAATGGAAAATGCTCTTTCTTCCGTCCAAAGGAACAACACACAGTCAAAGTTAATGTCTCGATAAATGATCTAATAAATCTTTGAAATTAGGTCGGCGTGGAAGCAGTTGATATTTAATTTATGGCTCTAGACAATCAATTTAATTTTATCGCTTATGAAAGTCGCGTTTTTGATTGATGAAGGAGTTGATATGTATTTATTTAGTTTTAATGGTTGGCACATGGAATCCGACGATGCATGGTAGCGAGGGGATGTAGGATGGAATTTATTGCGCAGGTCGGAAACTGCTTGCAAATCGTCCACGCGCACTCTTAAGCTTTCTTCCGGGTAGCAAACCGAGAGCTTTTTATTGTCCTAGTCAACTATTTTGAATTTATTCGTTTGTTCAATCACTGAGGGAATGTTTGCAGGAAGCTTGAAAGTGAACGCATGTTCACGTTGAATTGAATGAACGTAAAGCGTAACTTGACAGTAAATAATTGGCAGGTGGGTGGTGAGAAATTGATATATTATACGTTCAGGGAGACAATCGTTTGAGTTGAATGATGTGGAAAAATCTCTAGAGTGCCATATTACTTTGAATGAAAGATGGGGGAGTTATTTTTGAATTGGGGAAAAAATGTGACTAAATGTTATTTAATACTCGTATATACGTTGAACAAGTGTGTTTTTAAGGAAGTTTTGAGAGAAACCCGCGGCTCATTCACCATATTGCTTCTATGTGATTTTAAGCAAGCAATATAGAAATGCGTCGATTGTATTAATATTATTTGACCTTGATTTGTGTCTTCTTGAAAAGTATATATTGATAAAAATACTATGCACATATATAAAGTCTGGTAGTGTGTCCAAAAAAAAAAAAAAAAAGTAAGGACTCCCGAGTGCGGAAACCCTAATAAATAAAAGTCAGCATGATGTCAAGGAGCAAACTTTTCATCTGAGGAGTTGCGTACAATTTTCCAACTAGGGGGTGAAAGCTCTGCTCACTTCACCCTAGAATTAGTGCGGCGAAAGCATCTGGTTGTGTTGGTGTCGTACATGTGAACTAAAAGACCTTTGGTTTAAGCTTCTCGATACCTTACATTGACAATTGTAAAGCATGAACTCGTGACATGAATTCCCTCCTGCCACCACAAAGGCATCATAAGGCCGAAAGGCACAAATGTCAGTTGGAATTGTGCTGCCTGTTAAAACAGTACACGATCTGTGTAATCTATTCGATGTTGTTCTCCAATTTTGTGTAATTCAAAAATATTGAGTATTGTTTGCCAAGTTCAGCCTGAACGCAATCGTGTTCGTTGAAAAACATTAATCGCGAATCCTTTTCATCTGATGTATAAAACTCGTATTATAATCTTTTCTCATTTTTCTAGGTTTCCGTTAAGTGTAAATAATTGATTCTAATTGCATCACCTCTAATATTGTGCGTGCTACTGTTTTCCTGTGCCGCCAACGTGCATGTCAGTGAATTCATGTTGGCGTCTATCTATACTTACAAAATCTATTTAAGGCATTCTGTATCGACCTGACATCCTTTTCCCAGCTTAAGTCATTAAAGCAAGTTTTAAAGTGTGATTTCAAGTGTAGAAAATCATTAAATCTGTGAAAATTCCATAATCTGGCATCGCTTCAATCAATATAAAGAGAAATATCCTTCACTATTTGATATAGCCAAGACGATATAATTCGTTGTGTATAGCGAAGAATACAGGCAAGATAAAGTGAAATTGAAATTTTCGGTTGAAAGAGTTTTATATTTAATGTGTTTTCAAAAAGTGTTATCTTATTCATAATAAATTAAAGCTTTTCTCATAAAGCTGACTAAACTGGATCTTAATGTAATTTTGAACATCTCTGGATAAAAAGAGGACATTGTCGAGGAGTATCGTCAAGTTGAGACTTCTGCAATTTTCGTAAGTAATATGCTTAAACTTGAAAATCTCACGGAATTAAATACTTGTTACCTTTTCAACATAGAGTTGTATCACAAATAAATATATGAAACTAAAAATTATACACATTTTTTTAGACCACGTGGTTGCATTAACTGGCTTTTCTATAATTTTGCAACACAAAAATCCTTACCTATGATAAAAAAAAATTCATCTTTCCTCAGTTCCCCAGTTTTCGTTGGTAAAATATAATTTTTTATAAAATTTTTATGTAATAATATATAATTTTGTAAGTTTCAATTTTCATGGTATAGTAATAATCAATTTTTTCACTCGAACATGGAATTTACATCTCAGTGAAGATTTTCTTGTGTTGATTCACTATTGGTGTTTTAATATTGTAGCTTGAGTACAGATATTTCTGGCAGATGTGCAGTTTGGCTTATCCAAACTCATTGAAAATTAAATCGCCATCAGATCCCTTCTCATTTTTAGGGTTTTGTAAAATAATTTTACAAAACCCTACTAGTTTCGCGACCAGTCTGTCCGTCTGTCCGTCTGTCCGTCCGTCCGTCCGTCCGTCCGTCCGTCCGTCCGTCCGTCCGTCCGTCCGTCCGTGTGTCACAGCAGTTTTTCTCGGAAACTACTTAAGCTAGAAACATCAAATTTTGTGTGTAGGTGTGGAGTGGTGATCTCTTCAAAGTTCAATTACAAAAAAAATTTTATAAGGTATTTAAGGGGGGTCTCCCCATATAGGAGAGTGACCCCCCGAAAAAAAAATTTCATTGAAGGTAGGCGATATGGGTATCTAATGAAAGGTCTTAATGAGAACTTCACAAAACAGGTCTTAGTTTGGCAAAATTTGCTTCGAGGGGCGCACAGGGAGGGGAAATACACGAAAAATTTGTGTCCCCCCCCCTCGCGATTGGACACCTGTGATCCGAAAAATCTGAAAAAAATCAGGGATGTAGGCCTTGGTGCGTACAACAACAACAAATACGTGAGAAGTCGCAATTCACTCAACTTTGTTAGTAATAGTATGATTTACGGATTTTATGTTTTCTTGAATAAAATCTTAATGGTACCCTTAAATTCAATGAAATTCAATACGTAGATGTCTATTCATAAGATTGATCTATCCTGAAAGTTTCATAAAGATTGAATCATATTTCGCGAAGTTATAGCGGTTTGAATTTTCCTGTATTACCATGGAACAATATGCGCTGCATGTATTACTATGGCAACATATGGCTATGGAACAACATGCGCTTTTTATCGACTCAGACACTACAGTTTTGCTAGGATTTGCATGAAAATTTCAGGAATGATAGGTGTCATGTATATCTTTGAGAATCGGTTCAGCTAGTGGTATCAGTAATCGTAAAACAAGATAGTGGCTGTTTTAAATGCGAAGATTGAATAATTTGGAGTTATTTTTTCCCAACTTCAACGTTTAAGGTGCATGCTTTGAACACTTGATTCAATTTAATGAATGACTGAAGATGAGTACCTACAATTAATGCTCATAAGTGAAATAAGTCAAGGAGGTGGGAGAGAGCTCCTAGCAAAAGGGTTTTGTAACCATTCTAGGATTCGAAAAAATTGGCCATGAATCGATGATTTCAGCACAGGAGAGTGGCCCCTGAAAAAAAATTCATCAAACGTAGCCGGTATGAGTATAAAATGATAGTTTTCATGGGAGCTTTTCAAAACAGTTGTTAAACTGTCAGTTTTTGCTTGAGTGGGGGCACAGGGGGGAAATACATGAAAAATGTGTTTCCTCCGTCGCGGATGGACATCTGAAATAATTGTCAAGGGAGATATTTATGAGTATAACAATACCAAAAACCTCAAAAGTCGAAATTCATTGAACTTTGTTAAAAATATTATGATCTTGGCATTTCATATTTTCTCCAATAAAATCGTCTTTGACATGTTTCTTGATTTGATTCGATCTGGTGACTGCATTTTGTAAATTGAATACAAAACCCTTCTGACATGAGCGTAGGTCTGTTTACCCAACTTGTTTATTTTGCATAAAGATAATATTTATCATAATTTTTCTGTGCAATTCTGTTGATGAGCAGATTTATTATAAAAACTAAGTTATACTATCAATTATATTAAAAACCTGTTGTATTTTGAATTTAACCTGTAATCCAGAATTAAATGATAATAAATCAAACGAATTTTAACGCGGTTGCAGGTTTAATCTGATTCATATAGCATTTACAGCTTATCATGACTAATTACAAATAATTCTACTTGTAAACAATAATCCTGCAATCATTTTTGGTATTTATAATAATAAATAAACTTCAGAGAAGTTACTCTAGATATACTACTTTTATATAATTTCACGGAAAGGTTTTAGAAAAATTCTTTTGCTTTAAACCCAAACGTTCGAACTAAGACTTCTACAATTTTAAAATAAAACATTTAGGTTTTTTAGAATGGAATATAAAGGGTGATTTTGTTAGGGGTACAGAACTATAAAATAAAATACAGATAAGGTATGCTGATTGCCATGAAATTGATTTGATTGGAAATGCGATTCTTTGCCATGCTTACTTTAATATGATTTTAGGCATACGAGCGCCACGACCAGCGCGGAGGAAGTCCAAACGAGAAATCAAATTTTCGACTTCTCTATCCAATAATTGGGGCTATATCTTGCCAATTACGCGGCGAATGTTGTCTTCCAAATGGTCAAGTGTCTTGGACGAGTGATTTGACGTATCCTCACAAGAAATAGTCCAGCGGTGTTTAATCACAAGATCTTGCAGGCCAGTTCACAGGTCAAAAACGAGAAATTATGCGCTCATCAAATGCTTCTTTCAATAAGTCGATGGTTGCACGAGCTGTATGGCGTGCCGCGCAATTTCGTTGAAACTAGAGGTCCTCTGCATTACGTCGAGTCGATTTCGGAACGAAAATGTCACTTTAGTGTCAATATAGTGGTCACCATTGGCTGTAATGTTATTTCCAGTAGCATTTTTGAAGATATATAGACCAATGACTCCATCCGCCAGTAAAGTACACCAAATAGTAATTTTCTCCAGATTTAACGGTGTTTGGACAACCGTCTATGGTTGCTCATTAGTTTGGCAATTTTTTTTATTGCCATAGTCAACCAAAAATGAACCTCATCGCCAACCAAATTTTGTTTAATGAAATTCGGAATCTGCAGCAATTTGTTCTTGGGGCCATACCCTGAATCTACACCATGCCCGGTGGTCCTTCGGCTTCAATTCCTGCACGGGTTGAATGTTGTAAGCAAATCAAGTTCCTTCCGTCAAAGTCAAGGTCTAAAGCGCTTTATTTAATACTAATCGTTATAAATTTTAAGAGAATATAAAGCAAGTTCCAAACAATAACAATCAAAAACTTAACGGCCCAAATGGCTTTCTAAATTTATACGTTATCATTAACTCATTTCATCAAAAAAAACTATAGCAAATTCAATTAATTACGATTATTACATATTTTTAAAATTTAATTGGAAAAAGGAGAAAAAACTAACCAACGCTATCCTAAAATTATTTATAATTAAAACAAGAGTGAAACTTTGATCCTATGCCTAATATGTTGTAACTTATTTCTAATAAATACAATCAAAAACTTTATCTTATACTAAGAAAAATCTGTAACAATGTTCCTAACCTAAGTGTTTAATCTTATCTCTAACGGAATATAGTAAACATTACATATACCTAACCTGTACCTAATTTTTAACAAAAATAAACAACAACACCAAATGTAGCAATAATGAGCTGAAACTCAAAAAAAACGAAATAACGAAAAACATCAGAACTGAAAAATAAACACGAATAATTTAGACATTGTCATTCAGCCAACAACACCTGGATTGCGCCGTCTCAACTCGATCAGCTTCAACGAATCTAGCAAATGAGTATCTCCATTGAAATCGTTGGTCTCGTGAACTCAAATTAGGAGAATATTTTATCCTCTTCTCGATGGCCCGTCGATATATGTGATATATGACTGGGACGCCGTCAGAATCAAAAACATATCGATTCATTTCCAAATACACGAATGCTTCTGGAGGAACGAAGCCAGTAGCGAGGCAAGTCGCTATATACCCGTCTGTAGGGTGGAACGGCTGTGAAATCCTAGGGTTTTCACTCACAGTCACAGATCTTGCGATATGATTCCGCAGAAGTTTCAATATGAAGATATCGACCCTCGTCACTTCAGCGGTTTGATAAATTCTTCTATTCGATATATAATGTTTCCAATCCGTCTCAGGCTTTCTGTACAAACCAGTACATGGACGAAGACATTTCCTTTCGAAAACTCTTAATTTTTCCATAGTACTAGCGCTCTGGTTGTACCAGATCTGACATCCATATGTCAAAACTGGTCTAACCAGTGTCTTGTAACAGATAATTTTGACCTTTTGATCAATGTATCTGGAATGAAAGAGCTTTCGAAGGTCGATGACTACTTTAAGTGCCTTACTGAGCATGATTTTCACATGTTCAGTATAGTACAGATACTGATCGAGATAAACACCGAGGTATCGAACACAGGATTTATGTGGAACCCGTTCTAGACTACTCTCGCCAGCCATAATATGGAAATCTTTCCAATTACGTTTCAGGTCTTGACTGACCCCCTGCAGCGTTGTCCGAAACAAGATTGTTTCACACTTCTGCGCATTGATTTTCATTCGCCAATTGTCAGTGTACAGCTGTACATCATTGAACATTTTTTGGAGATTGCTCTGAACTATTGTAGCTTTTCGGTCTGCCGTATAGATGATCAGATCATCAGCAAACGCTACCAATGACCGCGTTGGCGAGACGTTAAAATCAAAGCCGTTTCCTGCTGTAGACCATTCAAGACCTTGAGCTCGCGCATTGTTGTCAGATTTCCATCAGTTACAACAAATGATTTCCCCTATAACATATTACACATCATGGTGACAAGGAGTCTGGGGAACTTGTCCTGAAGGAGTTTAAAAATTAGTCCGTCTAACCATACCGTATCAAAGGCTTTCTCCATATCAATGAGACATGCTCCAACACATTGTCTATCATTTAGTTTCCAAAAGATGTCTGAGGTTACTTTCGTTATTGCATGTGTGGTCGAATGCCTGGCACGAAAACCAAATTGGCAATTCGGCATCAACTCATTTTCCTCAATGTGGGCGTTTAATGCTCTGTTGAGTATCACTTCAAACACTTTGCTGATGTTAGGCAGCAAGCTGATTGGGAGATAGCTTTTGGGGCATGAAGATTCTTTTCCTTTCTTTAAGATCGGAAATACCTTAGCTTTTTTCCACTCATTTGGGAAATATGAATTGCTCAACATCTTGTTGAACAATATGCAATAGTTCCTAATAGCAACCTCAGGCAAATGTCGGAGAACTACATTTGGAATACCATCAGTACCACATGATTTCTTGTTGTTTATCTTGCGAAATATGAAACACAAGTCTTAATAGCTGACAAAATAATCAATAAGATTCAAGCTCGGTATGAGGTCAGATGTTAATGTTTCATTGAAATGAAGAATTGATTGGCCGTTCAGGCTTGATTTGAAGTCGGAAACTTTTGCTTCAACGACCTCTGAAAAAATTTCGTTCCCTCTCTCAGGGTTTGGTAGATGAACCAATTGAAAATGTGTTCCAATCATGGCAAGTTTATCCAATCCTTCACAAATAATCCTGTTTCCATTTCTATCCGGAGTCGTACTATCAGTTTCGGTACCAGCCCTATCGAGAAGATTTATCTCATCACTAGTGCCTTCAAGATTCGATACCTTCACTCGAAACTTCTTGCGGAATATGCTATTCACTTTCGTGAACATGCCGTCTGGGCCCTGTGGGCTTATACCCCTCAATTTTTCCGCCCATTGATTGCTGACCTCACTCCTGAAGTATGACCGGATTAAGTTCCGGACATTCTTCAGATGTAATTTCAACAAAGACAATGAGGGATGGTTGTAGTTCAAAAATCGTCGATAAATATTGTTGACGCGTGTGAGAAGGAGGCTTTTCAATCTTTTCAACCTTGTGATGGTTGGTGTTTCATATCCTTCCATATTGTTTCTATGTTTAATCTTGGGAACTACTTTCTCAATCGTTTCCAACGTCAGCTTCTCCAACTTCGACAAATAGACATCTATTTCATCGTTAGTTAGATTCCTGTCATTAGGAACCATTGAGCAAGAGTTGCCACCATCAGAAGAGGGACATTGCTTCTGGTACTCGCGATTAAACTTCTTTTGAAACTTTCCCCAGTCTGTTTTTTTGAAATTCAACCGATGATTTTCATGTTGAACAGAAATGAGGAAGAAATCATCCCTTTGATGATTGATTACCATTACGATTGCGTTATGGTCGCTATCATAAGGAAGCACCTGCAGTTTCCGTTGAGGACTATAAAAGCTGAATTCAAGTCTTGCGTCAGCAATGCAAAGGTTCAAATATGAATTTGTCCTAGGGTATGTTGGGAACTCCGACCCATATAGATTGCACCTGTATTCAATTTGGTTCTCTGTTATCCACGATTTCAGGAATACACCTCTTGGATTATTGGTGGCGTTCAGCCATGATGTATGCTTGGCGTTCAGGTCACCAGCAAGAATATAATAGTTATGCAGCCTGTTCAATTTGAGTATTTCGAACAAGGAATTGAGCTCCTCCTTGAGCTTGAGAACAGTTCCACCAGTTGCATAGGCAGAGATAACGAAGAGGTTATCCCCACCTGGCAGTGAGATTTTGATAACGGACACTTCAAGAGATTCAAAGCTTTTGAATTCGACTTTTTTCAATATTTTGGAAACAATAGGGTCTTCGAACCAATATCCTGGTGCCACCTCTCCCATCAACTGTTACCCTATCGTTTCTTACGAACCCAAAATCCTTGAATCGCATGGAGTGCCATGAACTGAGGTGGGTTTCGGTGAGAAGCACGATGTCAGGCTTTTGTCTGGCAATGAATTCAAGGAGATAATCACGCCGATGTAAAGTAACAATGGAGTTGACGTTGATCGAGATGAGACGAATCCTATCCGTGGGAATGTGGCTGGATGACAACTTATTTTGAGGCATTTGAAAGCCCTAAACGCTGAAAAACAATGTTAATTTTCGAATCTTGTTTATCGATTCGCTCCGATAAGGAATTTAGTTGCTGATAAATTTTAAGGAGCAGCTCATTATTGCCACTTACATTATTTATTTTATTCACATTGTCTGCTGGTCCTCTCGCAGCAAGTGCAAATGACACCCCGGGCTTGACGAAGTTGGTAGGTATCACACTGCGGTATGCTTTGTTTCGGAGTGACTTTAATTTTTGCATCTTGATACCGGGGGCATCCTCGATATGATGTTGGATGACCAAAGGCACCGCAGTTCACACAATATAGTTTTTCTTTTGGCTCCGCCTGAGCCAATTTGCACTCGCCGGGAGCATGAATGTCTTTGCATTTAACACACCTATATTTCATGGCGCAATTGGCAGCCGAATGCCCGAATCTTTGACACCTATAGCACTGGTTGACCTCACTTTTCTGGAGGCGTTCCTACCTCACCACGCGGAAGTTCAAGTACCGTATTTCCTGCAGGGCACTCGAACTACTTTTGCTGGAAATCTGGACTAAGTAGTGAGGCAAGTTTTTGCGCTCTACAATCGATCTCCTTGTTGCAACGTTTTTAACTGAAATAAATTGTATTTCTGGTGCAGCTTCTTGGAGCACCTGAAGGAGATCGACTGTGTCCTCACCACAGTCCAGACCCTTCAATAAAAAGGTTTGGTTCTTTTCGCTTTTCGGGGTGTACGTGAAATGCGGAACATCTCCAGAATTTAAGGCACTTTTTGTTGCCTGAAAATCAACCAGCGACTTAGTCTTTATTGTCATTTTATCGGCATTGACTCTTTTTATCTGAAAATCGTTTAGCTTATTTTCGGCTGCCAAAAGCCGAACCATATCTTTGCCCGTTCGCCCGTTTGCACATTTATTGGTGGGGCTTTTTCTTGTTTTTCATTAATCTTAACGGACGGACCAACAGACGGACCAGCAGACAAACTTTTTGGTTTTTTCTCCCGATTTTTAATTTTAAGGTATTCAATGAAATCATTATCTAGACGTTTTACCTGTATCCTCTTCAATGTTTATCGTTTCTTCAAGACCAGCTAGCGCTGCATAGTAATTTCTGCTGTCGTTTGCGCCTCCTGCGCTGAAGACATCCTCTTGATTAGCTTCTTCCTGTGGCTTTTTAGTTTTCTTGTCTTCAGATTTTGAGTGTGCTGGTCGGCCTTTCTTGATATCTTTATCTTTGTTGAACGTTAACGTTCCAACAAGTGCTTCTAACGATTTAACTCGAAGCTTGAGTTCTTCATTTTCTTTTTCGATTTTTTCAGCTTTCTCTTTTTCTTGGATAAGCTGTTCGATTACGATAACCGATAGGATTGTCGATTTTTCTGCTTTATTCTCGTAACTTCTTTTTAGTTTTTTTTTTCGCCCGTCATCATTGGCGATGGGCATGATCCTTCTGATTGATGGCTGAAGCCATCGGGCTCCTCCATCTCGTTGCTTTCGCAGCGAGACTAGAGGGAATGTTCTCAGACCGGGACTTCCCTTGAACGTATTTCCGCTTTTGATATTTCTTCAGGAAATGAATTTCAGGTATTCGATGAATGCTCGAATAATTCGATGGTGATGGTTTTCACAATAAAATCAAAATTTGCTTTTGACTGGCTCGTTAAAAAAATATTGCAATTGTTTGAAACTGACTTTTGCGAAAAATTAATTAATTTTTAAAATTAATGACAGGAGCGATTAAAAACACGTCTACGCGCAACGAGTGCAAGACGTAGAATCTTCCTTCCGTCAAATCTTACATAATGTGAATGAATACAGGTTTAATTGTTGAGCACGATATCGAATGGATCCACTTAGGTCTTCATTGATACTACGCTCTACAGCTGCAATGGTTTCTTCATTACGCTCTGTACGAAATCTGGATGGATGTGTATTATTAGTAAGAGTAAACGTGGTGCAGAAACAATCTACGGTTAATCGAATTAATTGTTCTGGTGAACGATTATGTCGGCCATAAAATTGACGGAGTGCGCGATGAGTTTCTCGAACAGAACCATTTTTCGAAATATATCTTCTTCATTTGGGGCCGTTGCACAGGCGTCAACCTATTCATGATAAAATGACAAACAAAACCAGCGATAAAACGTGTGAAACCATAAGTAGCATTAAAAAGTGCTGCCAACTTAAGTTTTATGCCTATTAAAAATACCCTTCATATGTAGTTTGGCTGGGAAGTGAAGGCTATTTACTCCCTGTATGTGGGATTTTCAGACGCGCAAGGCATTTGAACCTTATAAAATGTGTCCAAGCGACTTTGAACATAACTTAAATTTAATTAGACGCAACATTTAGTATGCTATAAAATAATTAATTTAAGATGGAAATTTATCCTGAAATTTTATTTTTATTTGAAATATTTCAATTGGAAGTAAAGGGTTCTGTCATATATTCAAACAACAATAAATGAATTTTTGATGGCTTTGTTTTTAATGATTTAATTTTTGCCATTAACTTCATTTAATTTAGCTCAAAAATCACAAGAAATAGTTGATAGAAGATAAAAAAAGGGAATGAAGATTACTCATAGGAGGAAAAACGTGACTCAAACAACAAAGCAAGAAAAAAAAAACAAATTTTAATCTACCTTACCTGTTGTTCTCATAAACGGAGGTACTCATGTTTACGTCATATTTCATATCATATTTATTACAAATATTTTGCGTACATTTGTTCTCTCGAAATTCAAATTCACTTTATTAGTTTGATCGTTATAAAATTTATAAGAACATAAAGCAAATTTTAAAACATAAAAGTACACAAAAAATCAATGGTCCACATGGCACTCTAAATTTAAAGAATATTCATCCAAAAATAAGTCTTAAAACCAATATCAAATGAAACTGCCTAAATATTATCAATTAATTGGAAATCGAAGAACAAACCAACCAACTCTTTTAAAAATTACACGCGAGTATAATTAAAAATACAGCAAATAAATAATAACTTAATTCTAATCAATGCATATTAAACGCATCAAATTACAATAAAATTAACGTGCCAGTTATGAAACAAAAACAAACAAGAAACGAAAAACCACAAACATCACAAAAAATTTAGTTGTCATCTAGCATCCAAAAACTAGACTGTTCTGGTTCAGTTTGACCAGCCTCAATAAACCTCACAAATTTATATCTCACTTGAAATCGTTGATCCCACGAGTTCGTATTCGGAGGATATACTGTCTTCTTACTGGAAGCTTACCTATATATACGAGGGCGGTCCCAAAAGTACCCGACCTAACAAAGAAACCAGTAAAAAATTGCGAAAATGTTTTTTATTTTTCAACATATTCTCCTTTCAGCTCGATAAACTTTTCCCCTTTTCAATTGCTTCGATACCCGCTCTATAGTAGGAACCGTCAAACTCCTCACAATAGCTACTAACCGCAGACTCTACCTCTTCATTGTTGGCAAATCTTTTGCCGCCGAGCCATTTTTTCTAATTCGGAAAATGAAAATAATCCGAGGGAGCCAGATCTGGCGAATAGGGTGCGTGAGAAAGCAATTCGAACTTCAACCCATTGATTTTAGCCATCACAATGACGCACGTGTGGGCTGGACGGGTGCGTTGTCGTGATGAAACAACACTATCTTTGTCGTCAGATCTTCTTCTTCTTCTTTGTAGCCCTACCACACCTTTTGGGCCTTTGCTTAGAGATAGTTCGAGTATCTCATTGTCATGATCGAATGTATCGGCACTCCACAAGGTGATATGATCATTATCACGCTTTGGGCGGGTGTCCGTCCACCCAGCTTCGATATGTTCTGATTTTAAACCAGCACGTATCATAACTAAACAGGCTTATAGTCCATCCGAAGAACCACTCGACTAAATCTCGTTGACGCCAACGAGACTTGAACATTTTCTTTGGGTTTTCATGAAAATTTAAGTAAAAGTATTTGATTTGAATATATTTAATGGGCAGAGCACACAAAAAAAAATATTTAAGCTTAAACAAAGTGGCGGCTAGTGTGTGCTTAGGAAAGGAACTCTGTGACTTTTGGATAAAGTTGAACAATTTCTCATACGGCTAGTGGATGCATAGTTCAAGGCATCAGGCCAATCAGTCAAGTCAAGTCAAGTAATAAAGTCGACGTGCTGACGGAGAGTGACATGACATCTCCTGCAATATCTGAAGTGTTGTTATTGGAAAATAGAAAGTTAATAGTTCCGTAAAGTGCATGCAAGAAAGAAGAGGAAAGAGATAGAAGATAAGAAGAAGGAGACAAAAGATAGGTAGGAAGTGCATGCAAGAAAGAAGAGGAAAGAGATAGAAGATAAGAAGAAGGAGACAAAAGATAGGTAGGAGAGGAAGCTGAAGGCAGAGGGAGATAGCGAGTAGGAGAGAAATAGAGTGAGACGGAAGATAGAGTGTGAGGGCAGATAGAGTGAGACGGCAGATAGTAAAATAGATGATATAGCAAGATAGCAGATAGAGCGAAATAGAAGATAGAAACAGTAAGAGGATAGAGCGAGAAAGAGCATGTAGTGGGAAAGAA
The DNA here is from genome assembly GCA_963969285.1 of Odontomyia ornata. Classification (NCBI taxonomy): domain Eukaryota; kingdom Metazoa; phylum Arthropoda; class Insecta; order Diptera; family Stratiomyidae; genus Odontomyia; species Odontomyia ornata. The sequence goes on along the minus strand of OZ017740.1, from coordinate 30,677,815 downwards.
GATAGAAAGAGACGAAAAGTAGAAAGAAATAGATAGAAAATATAATTCCAGGACTCTTGAAGAATACCTGGTATTCTTTTGCTGACCTGGGTCGGCTCCTGTCATTTTTTTTTGGTTTTTCTAAATTTTAATTTATTTATATTGTTGAAAAATAGTTATTTGGCGGACATTTAACAAATTATAATATATAGATAGTTCCCTTTTCGAGCATAGGATGTCAACGGACGGTGGCGTGGTTGCCGGATGTGACATACCTGATAAAAATAAGCAAATTTAATTAATCACTGGCTGCAAAAAATGCGGAACGAGTTCTAATGCTTAAAAATAAGGCTAAGACAAATGGGAAACCTAAGAAAGACAGCCTTCAGATGAAAAAACGAAAGGTGAGGGCGTCTTCACCTCCCAAGTCTTGCTTTTCATCTGAAATTTCAGAAAGTGAGATGGAAGTTTACTGCATGAGTAGCAGTAAAGATAAAGAGGATGAGATTTACCCTGCCCTTCCACCACAAAAACCAGCTATGACACTCTCAGGCACGCCAATGACACCAAAACCAACACTGTCGAACACTATAAACACACATCCCGTGCCACAAACACAAGAGCCTAAAACAGTTGCGATCATTTTACGAAAGTCTTCAAAATGGTCCCAAACACTTAATATCATGAAAACACAAATTATATCATACACACCTGCGAAAAGGGTCTACCTGGGCATACGAATCATACCAACTACACTCACAGATCACAGACGACTGACCAAAGATCTAACTGAGAACGAAATTCAATATCACACCTACATACTTCCAGAGGATAGACAGCTGAATGTTGTCATCAGGGGCCTGTATGGCCTTACAGTTGAAGAAATCAAGGAAGGCTTACAGTCTCAGGGCTTCAACCCAATAGAAGTCTATTATATTAAAATGAGGGAAGGTCTTTCGAGAGTTGTCAAGGTTCTCTTCCCAAAATCCGAAACCAATATTTATAATATTAAATCTGTTTGCCACCTTATGTGCATCATGGAGGCACAGCGTCTTCGTATGGGCCCGGGGTATGTGCCACAATTGTCAACAATTTAGACATTCATCTTGGAACTGTCATGCACAGTCTCGATACGTTAAATGCGATTTGCTTCACCATTTCTCGGACTGTCCAAAGAAAGTTGAAGAGAAGACAAAATATGCTCACTGTGGCGGAGAATATCCAGCAAGCTATGGGGGTTGCCCCAGGGATCCAAAGAACGTGAGAAGATCGTTCGCACAGGTTGCTGCGGCCCAATCCACATAACCAGCACAAAAACAAACGACCACGATACAGGCTCCCCCAAAATACATACAAAATCAAACATATAATATGGACTAAATATAGACACAGTTGCAAAACATGATGCAAGAGAAGATGGTAAACATGATTCAAATTATGTTTGCTGCATCTCGAAATGTCGTCAACACTAAACACTAATGAGTTTAATGAATCACGTTTCAATTTTGACGTGGAATGCGAATTCCTTGCTACGGCATACGAGTGAAATATATACAACAATTTATTTTTGATCATAAATTCAATATCATCATAATCCAAGTAACCTTTCTGAAGCCTGGAAGATGATTCCGCATCCTAACTACATCATATATAGAAATGAAAGAATGATGGGTAGAGGAGGCGGAACGTGAACGTGAGTCATTATCTCATCAATATACCTACACTTAAAAAACTAGAGGCCACAGCAATCAAGGTGCGAACTGGTTGTCTAGAGTTCATTGTGATTTTTGCTTACAATCCTCCAGGAAATAGAAATCTTTCAAATGATGTTAGAGCACTTACTGTATTTGATGGCACTATCTTCACTGCAGGAGATCTAAAGGCCACACACCGCCTTTAAGGAGCTGTGAAAAGCAATAAAGCTTGGACCCAGCCCAATACATTCATCATAGCCAACCGTTTAATATCCCCAATGAGCCAACAAATTATGGATTAGAAATGGCCATGCGCTGGGTATTGGAATATCGCGAGGTTTCACACAAAATGTTGAGTTAAATGTCCTCGACGAACTGTCTTTCGACCACAAACTAGTCCTTTTTGTCATAGAAAACATCTTTATTGATGTTCCTATGCAGGGAAAGAAACCTACAAACTGGAAAGCGTGTAAAGTTGCATTGGCCAATGAAACTCATTTTCAATCATCTGAAATGGCCAATGACATCGACAACATCATTGAGAACGTAGCTCAGAAAATTATACAGGCAAAAGAGGACCATACGGTCATAACTCCGAGAAGCGAAACGAATACCTATGAACTCCCTCAGGATATTAAGTAACTGATCAGGCGAAGGAATCAAGTTCGGAGGAGAGCTAGGTTTACAGGTGACCCTACGCTACGCATAAACGCTACTTGGATGACAAATGAAATCCGAGATAAGATAAGGGTATTCCGAAACGAGCAATGGGAGAGCTTGAGCAGAATCTCGAGCCTGGGTGTGGCAGTTTCTGCAGAATGACCAACTACTTTCGGAAAAACAGCAAAATTGTGGTACCGCCTATTCATGGTCCGAATGGGATGCAATGTAGATAAGGCGGAGGCATTTGCAGATTCCCTAGAAACACAATCCCGCAAAAATTCTTCAGATGAAGAGGATTTTGATACTGGGGAAAAAATTAAAGACAGTATTGAGCCAACGGACTTAGACGAAATCCAAAAAGATTACACAGACACTCAACAAACATAAAGTACCTGGATATGACACTATTTCAAGCACAATATTTTCTTGGCTACCAGACAATATTTTACAAACACTTACTGATATTATTAATGCAATATTCCGTTTGTGAAAGTATCCCAAAATATGAAAATCAGCGGTTATTAATTGTCTTTCCGAAACCTCAAAAGGACCCATAAATTCCATCAGTCTCCTCTCATCGCTGATGTAAATTGCGGAAAGGTGTTTCTGCATCGACTTTATGAGGTTGTATCTGAAAAAGATATTATACCGGAAGAACAATATGGCTTCAAAGCTAAACACTCTACTGAGCCCCAGTTAGTTAGAGTGGTCCAACACATCAGAACAGGCTTAAATCGCAGGAATTCAACAGGCTTAGTTATGTTTGACCTAGCTTAGGCCTTTGATAAAGTCTGGCATGTAGGACTTATCTTCAAAATGTATCAGTTCAATATGCCACGGCAGATCACTCAAATTGTTGGCTCCTTCTTGGAAGGCAGAACATTCCGTATCAGAATTGACAAACAACTCTCAAGCCTGAGCCAATTGATGCTGGTGTTCTTCAGGGCTCGCCCATCTCACCGGTCCTATACAATATATTTACAGCAGACCTTCCTACGCTGCCTCCACGTGTGAAACTATCATTCTACGTTGATGATACCTGCATATATATTACACCACGACAAGCAAGAGCCATCACTTCAAACTTGCAACGATCAATGAACATTTTTAGGGTTTTGTAAAATAATTTTACAAAACCCTACTAGTTTCGCGACCAGTCTGTCCGTCTGTCCGTCTGTCCGTCCGTCCGTCCGTCCGTCCGTCCGTCCGTCCGTCCGTCCGTGTGTCACAGCAGTTTTTCTCGGAAACTACTTAAGCTAGAAACATCAAATTTTGTGTGTAGGTGTGGAGTGGTGATCTCTTCAAAGTTCAATTACAAAAAAAATTTTATAAGGTATTTAAGGGGGGTCTCCCCATATAGGAGAGTGACCCCCCGAAAAAAAAATTTCATTGAAGGTAGGCGATATGGGTATCTAATGAAAGGTCTTAATGAGAACTTCACAAAACAGGTCTTAGTTTGGCAAAATTTGCTTCGAGGGGCGCACAGGGAGGGGAAATACACGAAAAATTTGTGTCCCCCCCCCTCGCGATTGGACACCTGTGATCCGAAAAATCTGAAAAAAATCAGGGATGTAGGCCTTGGTGCGTACAACAACAACAAATACGTGAGAAGTCGCAATTCACTCAACTTTGTTAGTAATAGTATGATTTACGGATTTTATGTTTTCTTGAATAAAATCTTAATGGTACCCTTAAATTCAATGAAATTCAATACGTAGATGTCTATTCATAAGATTGATCTATCCTGAAAGTTTCATAAAGATTGAATCATATTTCGCGAAGTTATAGCGGTTTGAATTTTCCTGTATTACCATGGAACAATATGCGCTGCATGTATTACTATGGCAACATATGGCTATGGAACAACATGCGCTTTTTATCGACTCAGACACTACAGTTTTGCTAGGATTTGCATGAAAATTTCAGGAATGATAGGTGTCATGTATATCTTTGAGAATCGGTTCAGCTAGTGGTATCAGTAATCGTAAAACAAGATAGTGGCTGTTTTAAATGCGAAGATTGAATAATTTGGAGTTATTTTTTCCCAACTTCAACGTTTAAGGTGCATGCTTTGAACACTTGATTCAATTTAATGAATGACTGAAGATGAGTACCTACAATTAATGCTCATAAGTGAAATAAGTCAAGGAGGTGGGAGAGAGCTCCTAGCAAAAGGGTTTTGTAACCATTCTAGGATTCGAAAAAATTGGCCATGAATCGATGATTTCAGCACAGGAGAGTGGCCCCTGAAAAAAAATTCATCAAACGTAGCCGGTATGAGTATAAAATGATAGTTTTCATGGGAGCTTTTCAAAACAGTTGTTAAACTGTCAGTTTTTGCTTGAGTGGGGGCACAGGGGGGAAATACATGAAAAATGTGTTTCCTCCGTCGCGGATGGACATCTGAAATAATTGTCAAGGGAGATATTTATGAGTATAACAATACCAAAAACCTCAAAAGTCGAAATTCATTGAACTTTGTTAAAAATATTATGATCTTGGCATTTCATATTTTCTCCAATAAAATCGTCTTTGACATGTTTCTTGATTTGATTCGATCTGGTGACTGCATTTTGTAAATTGAATACAAAACCCTTCTGACATGAGCGTAGGTCTGTTTACCCAACTTGTTTTGGAATACTTTCGTAAATGGAAAATTAAGATTAATTTTGATAAAACACAGGCCCTATTGATCACAAGAAAACCACTAGAAACTCCACAGAGGCTTAACGTTGACAGTGAAGCAAAAGACTGGGCACCAATGGCTAAATACCTTGGACTTACATTCGACAGAAGTCTGACAAGGGAACAACACATATAAAATACACGGGGACACTGTATAGGACTTCTTTCTTTAATGAGTTGGTATAGACTCATTAAATCCAAAAGACTTAACCTTAAAAGTCGATTGCTCATATACAAACAAATTTTACGACCAATGCTACTATACGGTAGTTTTGCTTTCTGCCAAACGACAAAGGCTTACCAAAAAGCACTCCAGTCATTCCAAAATAGAATTATTCGTAAGATCTTAAGAGTTCTCTGGTACATTGGATACACGGACATATACAAGGACCTAAGACTTGAGACACTTGAAAAATACGTATGTGACAGAGCACTGAAAGTTTTTGACACAATAATCAACCATACTAATAGTACCCTGGCATTCCTTCGAACTGTTTGGAACCAAATAACTATGTAAAATTAATTTCTAAAATTTTATATTAACTGAAACTGGCTCAGAAAGGTAGGTGACTACTGAAGTACTCACAGATACTCGTATGAGGGAGTTAAGGCGCTAAATCACATTACCTCTACACTCCCCACATTCAAAGTCAAGACATCAATTCATGCGATCAGAATATTTATTTGTTGGTAGGGGCTCTCCTGCCTCTTCGACTTGTTCGGGTTTTCATTTCATTCGCTGATTTCGCTTTCATTTCAATAGATGATTCTTCCCTTCCTTGCTCCGTCTTAAGGCTAGTGGATTCATTAAAATGCTGTTTATTTATTATTTCGTACACAATATCAAAGCGTACTCACATGCATTAATGCTCTACTTAAAATACATTTGCTAAAAACTCAATTATGTACTACACCAATCATGAAATGGCTAAATGGCGGAAAAGTAAAGCCTAAAGAATAATCAGAAATGATCTCTGGAAAACATGTATCCATTAGAGCATCTGGAAAAGGAAAAAAGACTGAATACCCAGCGAGCACCACGAGGGAGTGACAAGTCCATTTCACCCGCCATTTTAGAAACATGCCAAAATTTATATGATTTGAATTCAATTTTTATAATTAAATTTTATAATAAATACTCGTAATTGAGTCCAGGCTTGAAGTTAGAGCTAGGATGTCATTTCAGGTAAGTTTGTGAAGAAACTTGATTCCTGACTCAGAATAAGGTCCCAGTCTGGCTGAATAATCACTCGAAAAACATACATATATCTGACGCGTTTATTCTACCAAAATTAAAAGACTTTAAAAATTTAAATCGATCTACTTTTGTACTTCTTTACTTCCAAACTTTATCATTACAAACCATATATTAAAATTTTCGTAGGTGTACTCGTACATCACAAACAGGAAGGAATTTATTGTTTTTTCTTGAAAGATAAACTGTTTATCGAAGCGCAAATATGTTTCTCCTTATTCTTAGAAACTTCAGTTTCCATTTAAGTTTAATAGCGGCAAAACGTTACACTCTTACACAAATATCTTAAATTTTCGTCAAAAGGACAACTTTAAATTTAACTTTCGTTGAAGCAGTGGACTGAACTTTGTTAACATATTTATTTCCTTCTCGCCAAATGTTGAAAACTTTTGCCTTGTAGATATTTTTGTATATATAGGGCATGAGTACTTCAACTTATGAGTGTCATAGCATTTAGGCAACTATTTTTTGGAAGCAATCCAAAAGTGTTAAAAAGTTAAACAATTTTGTTTGAAGCTTTTTAGGACAAAAAGGTTGAATAAGGGATAAGAGAAAGCGAAAAAGATGTTCAAGTGGTTGAATTTACCTAAAAAGTCCCCAAAGACCGAAGTTTTTTTCTCAAGAAATATATGGAAATTGTAAATATGTATTTATACAGATTGAAATAGATGGTCAGAATTTATAACTGGAAACGTATTTATTGAGTTTATGATGACATAGCTGAGTAGAGTTTTCAAAATTGTGCATGAGTCAGTGTCGTTTGGCTTTGTAACGCATTTTTATGTAGTCCTGTTGACGAGTACTTTTCAACACATTGTATCGGAACTCTTATAGTTGTGCCATACACAAAATCGTTGTAACTCCCCACAAAAATGGTTTCATCCATGTGCGACATTTAAAATTTGCATCTGACTTATATTTTGCCATTTGAGTTGGATAAACCATCACATAACTTTTCCCTTTGGTCTGATACTCGTATATGCATGAGGGTTTATAATGATGCATCCAAAAAACCAGAAAAGAACTTGATCCCATAGTCCAAGTTATTGTTTTGCCTCGTATGCATAATGCGAAGGATGCAGAGGAATCAAGCACGTGTGGATATAAAAGAGTGCATTTGTTATTCTCGTATCTGAGTTGAATAACAATTTTTTGTTTATGGGGTAATAATATAGAGTTCAAAGAATAATAAGAGCTTGGCTCTTTGTTAAAGCAAAAATTAAGTTTATTGCAAGGACATTTTGCTGGCGGGTTTTATTTAAATTTCAGATTTTTTGAGTGGCTATTGTGTTGCTTATTTTCTAGGATGGTTATTTTTTATTTTATATTGTATATTTAGTTTCTCAATCAGACTTCACGAAAAATTCATAGCACATTTAATACGCAAAATTAAGGAACAACAGGTACGCGGTCCCCGTGAGACAGCTGTACTTTAAAAGTAATTACTCCAATTTGTTTTTGTATAGTACTTCCTACCACAACACTGAAATTTACCAATAATATTCCTAGCAAACCATAAAGTAGTGAATGCACCCGTGAATGTACTGAGAGTACTTGCATTTGCATTCATTAGGAAATTTATATAATATCTAATAGAGCTTTAGGAAAAAAAAATCATCAATTTATCTCTAGTCGGTAAGAGTACGTGTGCGGTTCCCGTATGGAAAACATTTCACATGTCTTGTCCCACACCCTTTTATCTCGAATGGCGGGACGTGTGTACTTATATATTTCTCTTGTAGGTTTAAAATTTCTTAGTGCCAATCAATTTAGGCTTCGGCCACATTGCGATTTTACTGTCGTAGCAAGCGGTTTTAACACGCAAATATGAACACAATGCGACAAGATTTGCAAAGGAACTTCAGGCATGCGCAGAACTAATATGCTCATTTGAAGATATGTCTTTGCCAGGAATACATGCGCTAACTTATTTGTGCGCTATACAATAACTTCCATGCACGCCAGCGTCAAATGTCCAAATAATGTGCGCCTGCGCGAGTGTGATAAAAACTTCCTACTAAACTGGTTTTAGGAAAAATCGCAAATATCTGCGACTACTGACTTGGCCTAAATGGTCGCAAATCGCAGTGTGCGCGCTTCCACAAGCACAAATTTTTGGTGCATTTTGCCTTTCCCTGGACCCCTAATTCATAAAATGATTTTTTTATTTCAGATTCTAAGAGTTCTAATTAAGACCTTTCATTTGATACCCCACTCGACTACCTTTGATTAAAAAAAAATTTTCAGGGCTAATTTAAGTTTTTGGTAAGATCTGAACTTTTGAGAGACAATCACTTCTGACCTTTACACAAACTTTGAGAGTTCTAGCTTCTATAGTTTCTAAGGAAACTAGCTGTGACGCACCGACAGACGGACGGACAAACAGCTCGTGAAACTAATACGTCTTTGTAAAAAAATTTTTTGCAAAGACCTAAAAATTAGCAATAAAAATAAATTTTTGTGTATAAGGGAATTGTATTTTGAATTGAAATTGCACTCTTAAGAATGTATTTTGTTAATCATAAAGCATTCCATTTGAAAAATTTTCAATGTGTTGTGATTATTGTCCAAACTGAGTGGACCTTAAACAAACAAAAGCGAATTTCTGAGTAAAAAAATCTAAATCGGGTTTATTTCAAGCAACTCAATTTTGTATTTTTGGAGTAAATGAATTCCATGCTTTTTACGACTAAAAATTATTTGAATCTTGCATTGAGCATATCTTTTTCATTGCTTTCCTTGATTTTCAACAATAACGTCTCAATATTGAGCACTGAAATTCATGTTAGTTAAGGATAGAGTCCTTTCTGGTTTATTTCGGCATGTTTCCATATTTTTGAATATATGTTGGACGACTGATCTTGTCATTACGTCGTCCATGTATTCACTTTGTTTGGCAAAAACCCAAGCGTTTGTCATAGAGCTATTTAACATGTAGCTAAATAGTGAAAATACCACGAATGTGAATGCGGTACAAAGATATATTTTCGTCGAGCCGATCTTCTCCACCCATGTACTTATTGTAAATGGTGAAAACTTCAGAAATAGGAACCAACACGTTTTTCGTTTTCATTGCTAAATATTTTTCCACCTTTTTTGAGGAAAAACGGCAAATTCATTGGAAGCAATGGAGACAACTCCATTGTCACTCAACCTTACAAGAATTATGTTATTATTGTCATCCAGAAAGTATTCCTATGAATCTTTCGGTTTTTTTGAACTCTTCTATATCTGATATTGCGCAGTTTTCTATATTAATAGTTCTTGTTGCTGCATGTCCCTTTTCCCAATTTCTTCCAACAGTCTAAGTGAAGTGAAGAAGTTGCCAAAGAAGACTGACAACTACTTCCCAGGATATTCGCTTTCCATCTAATCTTAAAACGTTAACACAACTTCCCCTCCCTTACCAAATTCAGCTTTATACTTAATAATTAATTTGCCTTCCGTTTTACCTTGGTAAGAATCTGCAGTGTACACAAAGCCCAAGAAAGATGCAGCAATCCCACCTTTATAGTTCTTGTAGTCGTTGCGTATAGACGTGTTTTTAATTGCTTCTATCAATGATTTTCAAAAATTAAAATAATTTTCAAAACGCTATTTCGAAGTTACTTTTTTAAAAAACATATTAAGTCGTCGCATTATTCGAAAAATTTTTCAAGTATCTGAATGTTACTTGCGAGGAAGTCTCAAAAAGTTCAAAAACGAAGAAACTTTTTTTCACCAGGGGCATGGAGGAGCCCGATGGTTTCCCACCACTGGGGGACCCGAGACCAGGCATTGCAAATGGAACAAATGAAAAAATTATGAAACGAAAAAAACTACCAAGAAAGCTTTTAACGCATTCCAAGCGAAGAATTGGAAAGAGTAATCAAAGAAAACGCAAGAGTTACTAGGGAAAATGAGGATGTGAAATTCCAAATTCAAAAGACTCAGCAAACAAAGCAATATTACAAGATAAAAAATTTTTAAATTTTTGTTAAGTCCTTAACTTTTGAGAGACCATCACTTCTGACCTTTTCACAAAGTTTGAGCATTCTAGCTTCTACAGTTTCTGAGGAAATCAGATGTGACTCACGGACAGACGGACAGACAGGTCGCGAAACTAGCAGGTCTTTGTAAAAAAATTTTTTACAAAGACCTAAAAAAGTCAACAATCTATGATCCTAAAATCATACTAAGTGTGAGAGGAGCAAACAACAGCGCCAATTACTATGCGGTACTTGCTGCAATGAATGACGATATGGACATCGAGGTGAAGAGTGTCAAGAAAACATAGGTAATATCAATGATTCTAGTGATAATTTCATTGAATGCTTAAAATCAAAAAATAAACAATAAAATAATAAGATAAACTGAGAAAGTTCCTCCAATTAATGTTTTTGGGCAGCGCGGGGAAGATATGGTTCGGCTATTGGCGGCCAAACATAAGATCGATAATTTCGAAGTTAAGAGAATGACTCCTGATAAATTCACAATCAAAACAAAAAAATGGCCGATTTCAAGCTAGCGAAAGATGTTCTTAAGAGTGTACAAGCTCCCCGTTTCACATGCATGTCAAAGGCTGAAAAAAATCAGACATTCCTGTTGAAGGGCTTAGACTGTGGGGAGAATACAGATAATCTCCTTGAAATCTTACAGAAAGCAGCACCAGCTGTTAAATTCATTAGTGTGAAAAATTTTGCTACTAGAAAATCAGCTGTTAAAGGCAAAATATTGCCATTTTATTTGCTACCAATTTCTAATGATAGCAGTCCGAATGCCCTCCAACAGGTAACATACTTGAATTTTAAGAATTATGAGGTAGAAGCGTCTCTAAAGAACAGATGTCAACCAGTGTTGCAGGTACCAAAGATTCCATCATTTGGCTGCCAATTTTTGCCATGCAGTATCGCTGCGTTACATGTAAAGATATTCATGCCACCGGTGAATGAAAATTGGTTCAGATGGAGCCAAAAGAAAAATTATACTATAACAAACCCAAGTACATTGAACTGTGTTACCTTCTAACTTCGTCAAACCCGGAGTATCATTAACACTTGCTGCTATAGGACCAGCAGACAACAATGTAAATAAAATAAGTAATATAAGTGGCAATAATGAGCTGCTTTTCAAAATTTACTAACAGCTTGAATCCCTTTCAGAAAGAATAAATAAGCAAGATCAAAAAATTAATTTAGTTTTTCAACGTTTAACCCGACATGCTTCAAAATAGTTTGTCATCCAGTCACATTTCCATGGATAAGCTTCGTCTCATCCTGATATACGTCATCTCCATTGTTACTCTCCATCGATGTGGCTGTCTTCTGGAATTCATTGTTTAACATAGGCCTGACATCATGCTTCTCACTGAAACCCACCTCAATTCATGGCACTCCATGACATTCAAGGATTTTGAGTTCGTGAGGAACGATAGGGTAAATGGTGATGAGGGAGGGGGTATCAGGATATTGGTTAGAAGACCCTTTCGTTCCCAAAATATTGTAAAAGTCGAATTCAAAAACTTTGAATCTCTTCAAGTGTCCGTTATAAAAATTTCACTGCTAGGTGGGGATAACTTCTTCGTTATCTCTGCCTATTCAACTGGTCGAAGAGTTCTCAAGTTCAAGGAGGAGCTCAATTCCTTGTTTGAAATGCTTGAATTGAACAGGCTACATGGTCATTATATTCTTGCCGGTGACCTGAATGCCAAGCATACATCATGGCTAAACGCCAGCAATAATCCCAGAGGTGTATTCCCGTAATCGCAGCTAACAGAGAACCAAATTGAATACAGGTGCAATCTATATGGGTTAGAGTTCCCAACATATTCGAGTACAAATTCATATTTGGACCTCTGCATTGCTGACAAAAGACTTGGATTTTGGCTTTAGTATTCCTCAACGGAAACTGCAAGTGCTTGCTTACAATGGCGATCATAACACAATCGTAATGGAAACCAATCATCAAAGGGATGATATCTTCCTCATTCCAGTTCAAAATGAAAATCATCCGTTGAATTTAAAACAAGTTGGGTAAACAGACCTACGCTCATGTCAGAAGGGTTTTGTATTCAATTTACAAAATGCAGTCACCAGATCGAATCAAATCAAGAAACATGTCAAAGACGATTTTATTGGAGAAAATATGAAATGCCAAGATCATAATATTTTTAACAAAGTTCAATGAATTTCGACTTTTGAGGTTTTTGGTATTGTTATACTCATAAATATCTCCCTTGACAATTATTTCAGATGTCCATCCGCGACGGAGGAAACACATTTTTCATGTATTTCCCCCCTGTGCCCCCACTCAAGCAAAAACTGACAGTTTAACAACTGTTTTGAAAAGCTCCCATGAAAACTATCATTTTATACTCATACCGGCTACGTTTGATGAATTTTTTTTCAGGGGCCACTCTCCTGTGCTGAAATCATCGATTCATGGCCAATTTTTTCGAATCCTAGAATGGTTACAAAACCCTTTTGCTAGGAGCTCTCTCCCACCTCCTTGACTTATTTCACTTATGAGCATTAATTGTAGGTACTCATCTTCAGTCATTCATTAAATTGAATCAAGTGTTCAAAGCATGCACCTTAAACGTTGAAGTTGGGAAAAAATAACTCCAAATTATTCAATCTTCGCATTTAAAACAGCCACTATCTTGTTTTACGATTACTGATACCACTAGCTGAACCGATTCTCAAAGATATACATGACACCTATCATTCCTGAAATTTTCATGCAAATCCTAGCAAAACTGTAGTGTCTGAGTCGATAAAAAGCGCATGTTGTTCCATAGCCATATGTTGCCATAGTAATACATGCAGCGCATATTGTTCCATGGTAATACAGGAAAATTCAAACCGCTATAACTTCGCGAAATATGATTCAATCTTTATGAAACTTTCAGGATAGATCAATCTTATGAATAGACATCTACGTATTGAATTTCATTGAATTTAAGGGTACCATTAAGATTTTATTCAAGAAAACATAAAATCCGTAAATCATACTATTACTAACAAAGTTGAGTGAATTGCGACTTCTCACGTATTTGTTGTTGTTGTACGCACCAAGGCCTACATCCCTGATTTTTTTCAGATTTTTCGGATCACAGGTGTCCAATCGCGAGGGGGGGGGACACAAATTTTTCGTGTATTTCCCCTCCCTGTGCGCCCCTCGAAGCAAATTTTGCCAAACTAAGACCTGTTTTGTGAAGTTCTCATTAAGACCTTTCATTAGATACCCATATCGCCTACCTTCAATGAAATTTTTTTTTCGGGGGGTCACTCTCCTATATGGGGAGACCCCCCTTAAATACCTTATAAAATTTTTTTTGTAATTGAACTTTGAAGAGATCACCACTCCACACCTACACACAAAATTTGATGTTTCTAGCTTAAGTAGTTTCCGAGAAAAACTGCTGTGACACACGGACGGACGGACGGACGGACGGACGGACGGACGGACGGACGGACGGACGGACGGACAGACGGACAGACGGACAGACTGGTCGCGAAACTAGTAGGGTTTTGTAAAATTATTTTACAAAACCCTAAAAACGGATTGGGGAAAGTTTCAAAAGAAGTTTAATCGAGAGTACCAGAAGCAACGTCTTCCTTTTGGTGATGGGAACGCTTGTTGAATGGTTCTTAATGACAGGAATCTAACTAACGATGAAATAAATCTCTATTTGTCGAAGTTAGAGAAGCTGACGTTGGAAACGATTGAGAAAGCAGTTCCCAAGATTAAACATAGAAACAACATGGAAGGATATGAAACACCAACCATTGCAAGGACAAAAAGATTGAAAAGCCTTCTTCTCACACGCGTCAACAATATTTATTGGCGAATTTCGGACTACAATCATCCCTCGTTGGCTTTGTTGAAATCACACCTGAAGAATACCCGGAAATTAATACGTTCATACATACTTCAGGAGTGAGGTCGAAAATCAATGGGCGGAAAACCCAGAGCTATTAGTCCACAGGTCCAGATGGCATTTTCATGATATTGAATAGTTTATTCCGCAAGAGGTTTCGAATGCAAGTATCGAATCTTGAAGTCACTAGTGAGGGGATAAATCTTATCGATAGGGCTGGTATCGAAATCGATAGTACAACTCCGGATGGAAACGGAAACAGGATTATATGTGATGGATGGCATAAACTTGCCTGATTGGAAATCATTTTGAGCTGGTTCATCTTCCAAACACTGAGAGAGGGAATCAAATACTTTCAGAGGTCGTTAAAGCAAAAGTTTCCGACTTCAAATTAAGCCTGAACGGTGAATCTCTTCTTCGTGTCATTGAAACGTTAATATCTGAACCTATACCGAATTTGAATCTTATTGATTATTTTGGCAGCTTTAAAGACTTTTGTTTCATATTTGGTAGGATAAACAATAAGAAGTCTAAGGTGGATTGGAAGCAAAATAAGTTGGATGAAAGAATTTATCAAACTGATAAAGTGAAAAGAGCCGATATCTTCATATTGAGACTGCTTTGGAGTCATATCGCAAGATCTGTAACTTTGAGTGAAAATTCTTGGAGTTCACAGCCGTTCCAACCTACAGGTGGGTATATTAAGACTTCTCTCTCAACTGGCTTCATTCCTCCTGCAGCATTCGTGTATTTGGACATGAATCGATATATTTTTGATTCTAGCCATGTCCCAATCATATATCCCATATATAGACGGGTAACCGATAAGGAGATAAAACATTCTCCGAGTTTGAGGTCACGAGACCAACAATTCCAATGGAGGTACTCATTTGCTAGATTAGTTCAGTCTAGTCGAGCTGGGATGGAGCGATCTAGGTATTGGTGACTGAATGACAACGTCTAAATTATTCGTGTTTATTTTCAGTTTTTGTCCTCTTCGTCACTTAGTTTTTGAGTTTCAGTTCATTGTTGCTACATTTAGTGTTGTTCTTTATTTGTGTTAAAATTGGGGATAGGTTAGGTATATGTTATGTTTATTATATTAGGTTTAGAGATAAGCTTAAGCGCTTAAGGTAGGTATATTATGATAGCATTTTTCAGTATAAGATAACGTTTTTCCTTGAATTTTATTAGAATTTGGTTATAACGTATTAGATGTAGGATTAAAGTTTACTGTTGTCTTAAAATAATAAATAATTTTGGAGTAGAGTTGGATGGTTTTTTCTTCTTTTTCCAATCGAGTCATGAAATATGTTAGAATCTCAATTAACTTAAATTCACTATAGTTCGAGTGATGAAATGTGTTTAATTGATAACGTATAAATTTAGAGAGCCATTTGGGCCATTAAGTTTTCATTTTATTATTGTTTGGTATTTGGTTTATATTCTTTTAAAATTTATAACGATTAGTATTGAATAAAGGGCTTTTGACTTTGACTACCTTTTTGAAAGGACCACTCTCCTGTTACTTCGATTTGTGCTTCAGTAAATTCCAATCTAGTATTGCGTGTATAGAGAACTTAAAAGTAGCTATCAATAGGCTCCTTGAAAACGGTTACATCATTGAAAGTAACCATCGCGAATTATCTTGACCTGAGAAAGCCGCTCGACCTCATTCTGTTAGATGCTAGAATGGTATCAGTTTTGAAATTAGAAACCTGACGGTCGAAGTGGAAAGCCAGATAGAAATTAGTGACATGAGTAGCGGTAAATAAGCTCCAAGGCTGCTATGGTATATAGCAATCTAAAATATTAAATCAAGAATAAAAGTAAAATTATCTCGTGCTGTAAAGCATATTTTCTTAGAGCTATTTAACTTCAAAATGAAATAAAATGCGGATAAAATTGGTTTTATTAGAAAGATAATTCTTTACAGTTTTTATTTAAATATAATTTCGGGCATGAGAGTGCCAACGCTGTCGTGGAGGAAGTCCAAACGAAGGGTCCAATTTTTCATATCTCTATCCAATAATTGGGCTGTATCTTGCCAATAAGGCGGCGAATGTTGTCTTCCAAATGGTCAAACGTATTGGCGTGGACGAGTGAATTAACGTATCCCCACAAAATATAGTTCCGCGGTGTTAAATCACAAGATCTTGTAGGCCAGTTCACAGTTCCAAACGAGAAGTTATGCGCTCATCAAATGCTTCTTTTAATAAGTCAATAGCTTCTTTTAATTAGTCAATAGTTGCACGAGCTGTGTGGCACGTTGCGCCATCGTGTTGGAACCAGAGGTTTTGCCATCTTCTACATTAAATATAGTCAATTCCGGAACGAGAAAGTCAATGATCATGGCTCTATAGCGGTCACTATTGACGTAGTGTTATTTCCAGCAGCATTTTTGAGCACCTATAAACCAATAATCCCATCGGCGAACAAAGCAAACTAAACAGGGAATTTTTTCAGAAATAATTGTGTTTAGACCACCGCCTGCGGCTGCTCATCACTCCAAATCGTCACTTAAAAAAATTTATGAAATTCGGGAACTGCAGCGATTTGTTCTTGGGCCCAAGCAGCAAATCTACGTCGTTCCCGGTGGTGTAAGCTGGCAAAGCAAGGTCCTTCCGTAAAATCTTCGATAATGTGGATGGGCACAGGTTTCATTGTGGAACACGCAGTCGAATGGACTCATTTGGGTCTTTATCGATACAACACTCTACAGCTGCTATCGTTTCAGTGAGAGTAAGCTTCGTACAGAAACAATCGTTGTTCTGATGGACGATTATGTCGGCCATAAAATTGATGGAGTGCGCGATGAATTTCTCGAACAGAACCATTTTTTTAAATGAATCTGTACAATTCGCCGACATTGCTCAGGCGTAAACATATTCATGATAAAATGACAAAACAAACTAACCATAAAACGCATGACAGCTGTCACACCATACGTAGCATTAAAAGGTGTGACTAGCTTAAAGTTTTATATCTTTAAAAAAACATCTTTTACTAGACGTTGATTCAAGTATATGTAGCTTAAAGAAAGATAATTTTTATTTCTAATATTAAAGTGGCAGCTGTTTGCGTTCCTGTAAATAAGAGTTTTTGCTCGCATGTCCAAGATGCATAGCTATTAAGATAGAAAAATAAATTTGGTTTGTATTTATTCTTCTCATTCCTTTTTGCACTAATTTGCATTGAAATAATTTTAACTCTATAAAATAGATTTTACGAATATATAATGAAATAACATAAACTTGAGTAAATGATGAAATCCGTTTTTTGTGCCGCTTCCAGTTTCAAATCATCATTTTAAGATGAAAAGAATTTTACAAAAGAAACTTCGTTTAGTTGCTAATGCCGAGAATTTAATGTTAACATGTTGGGTAGACAGACCTACGCTCATGTCAGAAGGGTTTTGTAAACAACTTCTCCGAAATGCAGCTACCATCTTATTTGAACATTTTAAGAAGAAAAAATCAAAGCTGCAGTGTTTGATTCGATGGAAAGTCCATCAAATACCATAATCATGTGTTCTTGTTGTTGTAATTGTAGAAATTTCAAATGGCTATAACTTCAATGAATATCATACGATTTTCATCAAGGATACAGAGTGTTAGGACCTTTTTTAAGACTACTTAAAAAACATCTACCTCCATAATATTTTCCAGATTTTTCAGATCACTGGTGTCCAATCGCGAGAGAGGGTCGCACATTTTTCATGTATTTCCACCCTCTCTGCGCTCCTCGATTCAAAAAATGTCAGTTTAAGACCTGTTTTGAAAAGCTTTTATCAATACCTTGCATTTGATACCTACGTCGACTACCTTTGATGAAATTTTTTTTTCTGGGGCCACTACCCTCTACGGGGAGACCTTAGATACCTTATACAATTTTGTGGTTGATTTTGAAGACAGCACCACTTTACACCTACATACAAAATTTGATGTTTCTAGCTTAAGCAGTTTGCGAGAAAAATTGCTGTGACACAGGGACGGGCGGACAGACAGGACGTGATTTTAGTAGGTTTTTGTAAAATTGTAAATCAGAGGAAACATTTTCTTCAGTGTTCAGTTCAATCAAATATGGCTTCGAAATACACATATAGAAAAACTGAACCTTTCATAATATTTCTTTGGGTAGACAAATTTCCATTGCAAATATTTTGGTTTACGTTACATGGAATTTTCCTCGGCAAACACTTATCAAATCAAAAGTGTGAAACATTTAGTCAACAAGCTCTTAAAATCGATATTCTACATAACACTGAGTGAATTCCAAGTACACACTTCAAGTGTCTGCGTATGTGATAACGTGACAGACACTTCTTGTCAGGTCATGAAGAAAAGATTTCAACATACTTGTATACATAAATCCCCCCACAAACGTAACAAATATAATCTCTATTCAATGTGTAAGCTCACTCGAGGTGAAAGTTTGCGATTTCATTTGAAACTGAATTTGATATTGAAGCAGAAAACAAGACACAAATTGGATGATGTATTAAAACAATTTTAAATTATCTGCTCAAAGGATCTGTCAACAAAGGATATTTGACTGTCAACCCTCGTTTGTTAATGTAATAAAAAAGGACAAGTGAAAGAAAATTTGTAAGATGTTCAAAATGCTGGCGAGTGTGGGGCGTTTCCAACCAAGGATGTCCTTCCCAGGATTATGTACGAATTTGATTTCATTTCCAATTACAAAATTTTAAGTTTTCACTTAAGGAATTTGTCATGAAGGATATTGCTCATGACAAATTCGTAAAAATTGTTAATCCTGTTTGTGGCAGCAGAATTATGGGTTTGCAGTAATTTATGATTTATTGAGTTGAAATAGATTAATGGCGTTCAAGATTCCTATACCTAAGATATTGAATTAAAAGGAAATCGGATTTATGCTGCAAGATCTTTCTTTGAAGGGAAAACGAAGTTAAACCCGAAAAATCAAAGCTATCCAAAAATTAGGTTCCGTGAAAAATTCTTCATTTAATTGACACTCTTAGCTTTGCTTCTTGAACCACATCAATATTGCATAAAAGTATACACTTTTGTATTGTATTTGCATGACAGCAGAACTTATTTATTATTAACTTCCGCCATCATACATCACTCTCAACATTATAGACTGAACATTATTGATTGTCATCACGAAAGGAACGTCTAACGTTCTTCGTTTTAATAACTTTGATTAATCACATCCTAAACAACTTACGGTGTTTCCACATTAACGAACATGACATGAAAAGTTTAGTTCAGTTCTCATGCTCACCATTTTGCGTTTTTATATGACTTGTGCAATTAGTTTCCACCTTTCAATTTCGTTTTTGTTGTAGGTTTTCATGTTGGACCCATATAATATTAAGTTCTTATTTGTATTTGTACCGATGAATAAATTCGTCCTCGATTATACCGCACTATTGGCCAGCATGTTTTCACGTTTTTGGTATTTTTGTATCCTTATTGATTCCATTACTTCATAGCAATGTATTTTTTCAGTTGAGTAATTTATCGAATTTCAATTAATGACAACTATTTTCGATTGCTCCTATGCGTGACAAAAGTGAGAACAAAGGATACAAAGGAACAGAATAATAAAAGAATATAAACATTTATCGAATCTATTAAGGGGACAAGAATGATGTATACTTATAATTTGATATTCACTTAGTTGACGAGCGAATCAGATAATTGATTTCTTTGATAATATTGAACTTTTGTATAGAAAAAGTTCTGGCGATACGTTTGGTTCCGTTGGTTTTCTTTCTTGCATTGTTATTGTGAGTCTTTAATTAATAATGTGGACTTATGCGCATTTAATTTCAGTCTTGAATGTACATATTTTGAAGAAAAACATAAACATTATGCTTGAGTGTTTTATGGTACACAATAGATTCATAGTGCTTTGAAAAAGAGCCAAGGTGGGTATGCAGGTAGGTTGGTAGGTTGAGTGACAAACTTCCCCTGAACTCTTTGGTGATTCATCACTGCTATATTAGAAGGTAGACTGGCTTTGATGATTCTAGAAACAGAACCTTTTGCTCCTTCTTCGGTATTGGTGATCGGAGAAAATATAACATGTACACATTCGTTATACATAAACTTTGACATTTTTCTATTGTGTTAGGGGGTGGCGCATCAAATTCATTGGTAGCCAGAGCAAGCCTCAACTTCCATTGTGATTTATAAGTAATTCAACCCATATTCAATGACCAATTACTTTCATCCCATTTTAGTATATATTCCTCATAGTATGTTAATCGGTGCAAATCAATTTACTCAGTACATCTATTGGAATCATAATGGATAAATTATCTATTCCCATTACCTAGTAATTGATATTTTCAATTCTTCAATTGAACTATTTGTAGTAGGAATTGAATAGGTAATCATTTATAAAAACAATTGATTCTTTCTCTTCGTAGCACTACAGCCCCTTTCAGGCCTTAGCTTCCTGCAAATAGCGCCTCAAACTGTCTCGGCCCATTGACCGCATCCTCTAATTCCGAAATCCGAGCAGCGATGAACTGTCTTCGTTGACCGAGTCAGACCAGCGTTTTCTCGGTTTCCCCATTGGTCTCCGGCCTTCAGTTCTCCCGACGAATACCTTTTTGGGTATCGTTGTTTTCATACGATTCATGTGTCTAGCTCATTGCAGCTCCCATAGTTTGACAATCGTTGAGACCTCAGGCTTGTCGAATATTTCATACAGCTCATGGTTGTATCGAATTCGCCATTGGTCCCCGTCTAGCTTCGCTCTGATTATTCGCCTCAGGACTCGTCGCTGAAAGGCGTTCAATATATTTGCGGATGCTTGGGTTAGGGTCCATGTTTCACAACCATGGCATAACACAGGTCTTACCGCAGATTTGTATACTTAGAGCTTTATTTTCCTGTGTATGCAGCTGGCTTTCAAGATAGTCAAAACTGAATAAAATATATTTATTTGCGAGCTGTATTCTTTGGCGTATTTCGTCTCTTTCGTTGGTGCTTCTCATTATTTTGGCGCTTAAATACACAAATTTGCTCACATTTTCGATATTGTATTCACTAAGTGTGATACTTTGTGTGTTTGAGGTATTTTTCCACGATTGCGTCATGAGCTTTGCTTTATTTTCATTGATTTGTAGCTCTACTAGTTTTGCTTCACTGTCGGGATTCCGTAAGACTTTTTTGGCAGTTGTTAATGACGCTAACAAAATGTTGATCTCGTCCACATAGGCTACTACTTAGCTCGACTTGTATAGCAATGTACCTCGTGTATTGATAAGTAGATTCCTTATAACATACTCTAGGGCCAAATTGAATAGGAATGGGGCCAGCTCATCTCCTACTTAGTCCGATATTTGTGCCAAAGGCATCGGTGAGTTGGTTGTTGGTGCGGACTTGGGGGTTCTTCGATGTCATTGTCATTTTGGTAAGATGGACTTATTTGGCTGGGATGCCAAAGCAAAGCATTATTTGGTACAGTACGTTACGATCAATACTGTCGTATTGTCAACGAAAATTGGGTGTACGACTATGTTGAACTCCCAGCATTTTTCAAATACTTGCTTGATGTGAACAATTGGTCTATCATCGATCTACCTGATTTAAAACCACCTTGACCAACTTACTATGAAAGTAAAAGTGCCGTGCCCGAATTTTTTTCCTTGACCAACTCACTAGGAAATAAGTAAGTATAAATTATAAAAAAATTATCAGCAATGAATCAGTTGTAGTGAAAGTTAACAATTTGTTAGTGCATGCACTTTAGTTTATTAAATTTTTAATTTTGTTGACTGCTTGGCAACCTTGAACAATTTTATTAAATGGACATTAATAGCAAAATTTGCAATATTGAAAACACTTGACCTTGAAGAATTTTAGTGTAAAAAGTGAAATTATCCGTGTATATCTCGGGTTTTTAACATCTGTTTTGCTCAAAATAAATTAATAATTATGAGCATAAAGTGCAGCCTTCCGACTTGCATCGCATTCGGCAACTCATTTAAATCGGTCACATGCAAAGCCTTTTGTAACAGAAAGCTTCACGGTGCATGCATGGATGCGCCTAGAGATTGGTACCATCCATATATGGAAAATCACTTCATATGCACTGGTTGCCGGGGATTCGAAAACACCCTAAAAAACATGTACGACAGGCTGATAGGCTACATCGATAAATTGAACAATGAGGAAGATCACCTGATCTCGTGGCAGCAAACTCAGTCTCGAGCCAACGACGAAAGCTTCGTGGAAATGGCATGCAGTTTTGATGAACTAGCTGCCAGAATTTCAGAAAGCAACACAAAAGTGAGTAGAACACTGGAAATGTTTGCATCACAACTTACATCTATTAAAGAGGCTGTTTCATGCCATTCGTTGAAATACAGTGAATGCTGCAAGAATTCTACATCTCTTCATAGCACCATCGTGAAAACTATAGAAAAACATGACAAAAACATCGAGAAACTAGCCTCATTTTTAAGCCAAGTGACAAAGTTGATGTGTCTCTGCTTTTATCCAAACTCGATAAGCTTGAAAAGAAGTGCAGCAACATCATGGAAGGGCAACAAAAAATTCATAGTGCACAACATATTCTTCACAACGTGCCACAGATTCCTTGCTCAATTGATACTCAGCTCAGTTGTCTACCACCACCAAACCCAAAAACCTCTAAATACATCTACAAACTTGGAACTTTTTGGTCAGCTGAAGAGTGGGATAATCGTATAAAAAGACTTGCGGATTCAAATTATGAAGCAAACTTTTGCATTTTTTTTTGTAAGAGGAAACAGAAAAAACTTTAACGAAGCCACAATTCGGAAAACGATTGAAGATGACCTTCTAATCAGCGGATGCAAAATTGAGAAGCTACCCTCTCACAATCAACAAAGATGTGGATTCAAGGTATTCATTCCAACACGATATGCCTGGCTTTTCAAGAATTCCAAGAAGAAGAGCGGTATTTGCTCATGAAGCGACATAACTTTCAAGCAATGGAGTAATAAAATTGCGAGCCCGGGATCCAAAGACAGCGGAAAAATAAATAGCTGTAAGAATGTTTGTAATTCCGTTATCATTACTAAGAATTCACTCTCTACTACTAACATAAATCCCAAACCTCAATCCCCACTTTATCTTTCTAAACAATTGAATGACTGCAGCACTTCGTTAGTCGACCCTAAACTGCACTCTTATAGTGACAGTGATAGTCCACTGGAAACAGTCTTAGACTCAGAGACATCTTGTGCACAACAACCGAAAGTAGATTCCTGCCTAAATTCATCTGTACAGGGTACTTACATTATTTTTGTGCGTGGAGAAGACTTATGTCCAATTTCGTCTGGATCAATTTTACAACCCGTGTCACTTGCCCCAACCAACACCAATCAATCCTTTTTAAGACCCACTGTTGCCACCTACGTTCAAGGCCACTATGGTTTCGGGTGCTGATCTGGAAAAAAGATATCTATTATCAGAGATAATAAAATTTACGATTCCGTTTGGCTTTACCTGTCATATGTGCACAAGGCTCCAGATACAACTTGCATTGACGGGAAAACGAAAACCAGCCTATAAAAAACATGATTCAAAGAGAAGGTCTTCCAATTGATCTTGAGGAACTTTGTCTTGTCTATTTCTCCTACCATGAAGAGCTTGGTATTACCTTACATCAGGCAAAAAAAGATCTTGAAGTATACGCATCCCATGTTAGCTCTCATCATATCTCGTCATTGCAAAGGGCTAGAGAACAACATCATACATTTTTGCGTCCCCAATAAACAGAAAAATTTTAAGTTATGTTACCATAACTGTGGTGGTATACGCAGTAAGTTAAACAAACTTTTTTAGACGTAAAATCGTGCCATTTTAATATCCTCACCCTTTCTGAAACATGGTTGAACGATTCTCACATTAACGAAGAGATCCTTGATAGTAATTGGAGTATTTACAGAGATGATAGGGGCCCTCACAGCACCGGACAGTTACAAGGAGGTGGTGTATTAACCGCAGTACACAACTCCTTTATAAGTGAACTAGTAAGCTCCACGCAATACAAATTATTCCAGCATAAAGTGATTAAAATAAAGATGGGAGTATCTAGCGTATATATTAGCGTGTTCTATGTCTCTCCAAAATCAAACGACACTGTCTATGACGAAGTCTGTCAAGTTATAGCTAAAATCACTGCAATTACTAATGAACAGGATAAAATTATCATTACTTGTGATTTTAATTGACCAAACTTAAAATTTGTGGTCGATGAAGAAGACCGTCTCTTTCTCCGATCAATCTCCTAGATTGTATTGATTTCAATCTTATAAGCACCTTTTATAGTAACGATTTGCAGCAAATAGCTCCTATACCCAACCAAAATGGCAATTGGTTAGACCTTATTTTTTCTAACGCATATGACGAAGTAGTTGTCAGTTTAACTGATGACAACGAGCATGTGTTTTCTAATTCAGTTCATCACTCAGCTTTTGCTATTGAATTGTCCACTCCTGATAATGTTAATTCTATATCGTACATTTCCACTATTGTATATGATTTTCGCAATGGGGATCATGATAAAATTAATAAACTTTTATCGCGAGTGAATTGGAATGATACCCTGTCAACGTTAGACTTGTATACGACTCTATCCACCTTTTACCGCATAATCTTTGACGCCGTTGACTCATTCATACCTAAAATAAAGAAAAGAGACAAGATTTAGGAACCATGGCTGGGGAGTGATCTCAGACATTTACGTAATCAAAGAAACAAACTTTACAAGCTCCTAAAAAGAAAGAATGGTGCAAGCAACGCGATAAAGAGTAAGTATAACGACCTTGCTCTTGAATTTAAGCTTAAATCTCAAGAGGCATATCAATCTTTTGTTAACGTCATAGCTCAAGAAACGATTTCCAATCCAAAAAAGTTTTTGATTTTGTAAACGTTAAGCGTAAAAGCAATGGCTATCCTTCGGTAATGGCATACTCAATGTCATCATGTACAGAACAGATCTGTGAATTTGCTGCCGACCATTTTCAGCATGTTTACTCCTATTCTGCTACTTTACCAAACGTCGAGTCATCGAAAATAAAGTCAAGGACTTTTATAAACAGTATTTCAATTTCAGAAGATGAAATTTGAATAAAGGGTCTAGCCTACATCTTATTCCTCCTTGCTTTCTGGCCCTCTGCAAAAATGAACTGATTAGACCCTTCTTCATTATTTTCAATAAATCACTATCTAATGGTATCTTTCCTAAGCTTTGGAAGCCATCCTTTATAACACCAATCCATAAAGAAGGTGAAAAATGGCTTGTAGTGAATTATAGAGGTATTGCTATCTTATCTATTACACCTAAATTGTTTGAGAAAACTATTTGTCCTAAAATTTCTCCCCTAATTGAACCATTTCTTAATGAAGAGCAACATGGGCTCCGTAAAAATAGATCTACTACCACAAATCTAATCAATTTGACGTTTGATATTCTTTGTAGCATGGAGTAAGGAAACCAAATGGATGCCATATACACACATTTTAGCAAAGCGTTCGATAGAGTGAACCATGGAATATTGTTAAAGGAACTCCGTAATTTTGGCATATCCGGTTCACTGCTCCGCTGGGTTCAGTCCCATTCGAAAAACCGAACACAATTTGTTAAATTTCAAGGACGGTTATCACGTGAGATCAATATCATCTTTGGGGTTCCTCAAGGCAGTCATCTCGGTCCACTTCTCTTCAATATCTTTATCTCAGATCTATCAAAAGTGCTGTCTGATATTTTGCACCTTTTTTACGCAGACGACTGTATCATAAAATACAATCCTCAACCGATGTTTCTTTTCTCCAATCCAAATTAACCATCCTCCATCAATGAGAATCATCTTGAACTCAATTTAGAAAAATGTCAGGTAATAAGCTTTACAAGAAGAAGGAATGTCATCATTTATAATTATGAAATCAATAACATACAACTGAGACGAGTTAAAAAAGTTGTAGACCTTGGCGTGGTCTTAGGCAAGAAACTCAGATTCAACCTTCATTGTGATCAAGTTCTGTGTAAAGCCAATAAGATGCTAGGTTTTATTAAACGGAGAGCAAAGGAACTTATGAATATTTGGGCAACAAAATCACTGTACACTTCACTAGTCCGTCCTATTCTCGAATACGGCTACATAATCTGGGATCCTACATACGATATCTATAGCCGTAGACTTGAGTCTGTACAAAAGCAATTTTTACTCTTCGCATTAAGATCCCTGCATGACCCCACTTTTTTTCATAATCTACCATCTTATTAAGATCGACTTCAAACATTAAACCTGACATCACTCGCCTCCAGGAGAGTCGCTTTGGCTGCATGTCTACCGTTTGACGTCTTAAGGTGTAATATTCAAGTTCCTTTTCTGTCAGACAAGATACATTTGCGTGATCCTATTAGAGTCGCTAGACCCATGTTAACCACGAATACGCATCACACCAATTATTCAGACAATGAGCCGGTTAACAGGTGCTGCAAAATATTCAATAAGTTTAGTGATCATTACTCATCACGGTAGAGCATGGTTTTTGGCTGATACCACGTTTCAGGCTTTTCCTACTTTGTATGCTTGTCCTGTGTTGTTGCTCGCTAAATTACATCTATGCTTCTCAATTAGTCGTCATAGTATTTTCTTTTCTTAATTGCAATAATCTTATACGCTACTCTTCTGGGATTTTCATAGTGTTCTCTCTTCGCCCTGTCTTTCCTACCTATGTAGATTTTGTATGCCTGATTCTTTTTGACTAATGCATTCTGGCACTCATCATCGAACTATTAATTTCTCTTGCACTACGATGCCCGATCGTCTGTTCTGCCACGGTCTTAAAAGCCGCTTTCACTTCCATTCAGAGCTCGTTGCTTGTCTTTAACGATGCATCTAATAAGATAGGAGTCAGCTGATTGTCGAGGGTTTCCGTAAAATTTTTGGCCACAGACGCAATTTGGAGCCTTTCGATGTCATGCCTTTGACATACGACATCGATAGGTTAATTTGATCAAGTAATGATCTGAGTTACAATTGGCTCCTCGGTGTGCACGGACGTCAAGTATGCTCGAGGCCCATCGTTGTTGGACCCGCACAAGGTCGATCTGGCTTTGTGTGTCACCATCCGGTGATACCCAGGTCATTTTATGAACCGAACTATAGTGGACATAACGGAAGATGTGATTTGTATGTGTGCCAGATGTAGAACTCACCACCAAAAGTCTAAAGAAGACCAACTCTTCCAACAAATGATTAATTTGCAAAGCTAGATTGAAGAGATTATTTCAAATGTAAGCTTGTTAATGGATAAATCTGCATCTGCGAGCAAGCCCTCATATGCCAAAATTTTCAAAAATACTACTTCTCATCCATCAGAGCATCGGTCAAATAGAATATCGCAAAAAGGGATTATAATTAAGCCTAGAAACCACTCTTCCTCAGAAAAAACACTGATTTATTTTAAGCCGAAGATCAGGCCATCAAAATGTAAAATTCCTCTTCAATTAATGAGGCCTATTCGTAATGGGGGGGCAACTATCAAAAAATCTACCAATGAAAATGCTACTTCGCTCTTTAATATAGCAGTGGAGGCAATGAAAGATGAGTATGATATTGTTGAGACCAGATTGCGACAGCCTAGAATTGTCATCAATGGTCAAAAAAACAATACTCAAATGACGAATTAAGAAATGAGATCCAATCATTAAATCCCAATATAGAGGAGCGAGATTCTATGGAACTTGTACATGCTAGACGGACAGGAAATGGTAGGTGATTGCACATCATCCAGGTAAATGAGAGTATGTAGAAGAGGTTTGCAAATATATATGTTAATATAGACTATGGATCATATTTTTGAAGGAAGACTTTAACGTAACGAGGTATTATAAGCGTCAAAAATTCAATCACAAAACATCAAAATGTGAAGGTGAGCAAATATGTGTAAAATCTGAAGGAAAGCATGACCTAAAGGACTGCAAAAGCACAATTGAGAAGTGTATTGGTAACAATAATAATGCTGATCATTCTCACAGAGCTGACTCGGCAGACTGTGCGGAGCTTCAACGCAGAATATTGATCGCAAGGAAGAGCACCGACTACAACTTCGATGATTGCTAATCCTTCAAATCAATCAAGTGGAACAAATTTAACACTCATGTATGCTAATATAAGAAGCTCAAGACACAAGCTAAGTGATATCTAGATTTACCTGCAACAAAATCCTGACATAGATTTGATTATTCTCAATGAAATCTGGATTTACCCAGAAGAAGCACGATTTTACAATATTGAATGATATAATGCGGTATTCTCCTGCAGGCCTGGTAGAAGGGGAGGAACAGCAATGTACGTAAAAAAATACAATCAATTTCGTTACCAATAGAGTGACGCCTGATAAATATAGGGTTATCCATGTTACGCTTGGGAAAGTAAAGCTAAAAAAAACACATAAAATATTCAGATGGAAACAAAATTTTTTATACAGTATAAAGATCGAACCTTGCCATTATATGGGAAACACATCATTCAAATGTTCTTCACGGGACCTCTTACTGGCCTCAATCTTTTTGAGGTAATTTTCAATGACTTTTCGTCATATTTCCGGCAATATCTCGGCCATAACTTCACGAATATTGGTTTTCAATTGCTCAAGATTTTGAGAATTGTTCGCGTAAACACGATCTTTCGCATAGCCTCATGAAAAGAAATCCAAAGGTGTTAGGTCGCAGGATCTTGCGGGCCAATTGACATCACTCAATCTCGAAACTACGCGTCCTGGAAACTTCTCTTGCAAAAGTGCTCGATTAGCCTGTGTTGTGTGTCTTGTGGTTCCGTCCTGTTGGAACCACATGTTCTCCAGATCGTAATCTTCAATTTCTCTCGAAAAATAATCGGTTAACATCCGTCCATAGCGGTCAGAATTGACTGTAATGGCTGACACCACCAGACCATAATGCACGCCAAACGGTCACTTTTTCCGGATGCAAAGGCCTTTCTGTGATTACCTGAGCATTTTGAGAGCCCCATATGTGGCCATTCTCTTTATTTACGTAACCACTGAGCGAAAAATGAGCCTCATCACTTAAGAAAATTTTGTTCGAAAAATCGTTATCAATGGCTTATTGTTCAATCAATGTATGGTCTTGAGGCTTAAGTTGTTGAGTGAGTTGGGTTTTGTACGGATGGAGATGCAAGTCCAAATGCAAAATCCGCCACAATGAGCCGTAAGACAAGCCCAAATGTTGATCCCGTCGAGGAATCGACAAATTCGGCTCTTCCTTCACACTTTGAGCAACGACGGCGATAGTTTCAGCAGAACGAATGTTGCGATGGTGCACAAGCCTTGCAATATCAATAACCGATTCAGTCTCTTCAAATTTTCTCACTGTGTTCGAAATAGTTTGCTTTGTAGGTCGATTCTGTCGACCGTAATCGGCTTGTAAAGCCCTAAGTGTTGATACAGCAGAATCACCGTTTTTATAATAAAATTTAATAATTTTAACGCGTTTTTCGCTGGTTAAATGATCCATATTTCTAAGTGGCAAACCTATAACTAAACAAGTTGGGTAAACAGACCTACGCTCATGTCAGAAGGGTTTTGTATTCAATTTACAAAATGCAGTCACCAGATCGAATCAAATCAAGAAACATGTCAAAGACGATTTTATTGGAGAAAATATGAAATGCCAAGATCATAATATTTTTAACAAAGTTCAATGAATTTCGACTTTTGAGGTTTTTGGTATTGTTATACTCATAAATATCTCCCTTGACAATTATTTCAGATGTCCATCCGCGACGGAGGAAACACATTTTTCATGTATTTCCCCCCTGTGCCCCCACTCAAGCAAAAACTGACAGTTTAACAACTGTTTTGAAAAGCTCCCATGAAAACTATCATTTTATACTCATACCGGCTACGTTTGATGAATTTTTTTTCAGGGGCCACTCTCCTGTGCTGAAATCATCGATTCATGGCCAATTTTTTCGAATCCTAGAATGGTTACAAAACCCTTTTGCTAGGAGCTCTCTCCCACCTCCTTGACTTATTTCACTTATGAGCATTAATTGTAGGTACTCATCTTCAGTCATTCATTAAATTGAATCAAGTGTTCAAAGCATGCACCTTAAACGTTGAAGTTGGGAAAAAATAACTCCAAATTATTCAATCTTCGCATTTAAAACAGCCACTATCTTGTTTTACGATTACTGATACCACTAGCTGAACCGATTCTCAAAGATATACATGACACCTATCATTCCTGAAATTTTCATGCAAATCCTAGCAAAACTGTAGTGTCTGAGTCGATAAAAAGCGCATGTTGTTCCATAGCCATATGTTGCCATAGTAATACATGCAGCGCATATTGTTCCATGGTAATACAGGAAAATTCAAACCGCTATAACTTCGCGAAATATGATTCAATCTTTATGAAACTTTCAGGATAGATCAATCTTATGAATAGACATCTACGTATTGAATTTCATTGAATTTAAGGGTACCATTAAGATTTTATTCAAGAAAACATAAAATCCGTAAATCATACTATTACTAACAAAGTTGAGTGAATTGCGACTTCTCACGTATTTGTTGTTGTTGTACGCACCAAGGCCTACATCCCTGATTTTTTTCAGATTTTTCGGATCACAGGTGTCCAATCGCGAGGGGGGGGGACACAAATTTTTCGTGTATTTCCCCTCCCTGTGCGCCCCTCGAAGCAAATTTTGCCAAACTAAGACCTGTTTTGTGAAGTTCTCATTAAGACCTTTCATTAGATACCCATATCGCCTACCTTCAATGAAATTTTTTTTTCGGGGGGTCACTCTCCTATATGGGGAGACCCCCCTTAAATACCTTATAAAATTTTTTTTGTAATTGAACTTTGAAGAGATCACCACTCCACACCTACACACAAAATTTGATGTTTCTAGCTTAAGTAGTTTCCGAGAAAAACTGCTGTGACACACGGACGGACGGACGGACGGACGGACGGACGGACGGACGGACGGACGGACGGACGGACAGACGGACAGACGGACAGACTGGTCGCGAAACTAGTAGGGTTTTGTAAAATTATTTTACAAAACCCTAAAAAACACGCTTTGGATGACATTTAATTTTGACAGATGTCAAATGGCGGGGTTATACTTTGCTACCACGAAACGGATAACCCTGTAGTATTGAACTTAAAAATATCATCATATCTGCTAAGCATAGCTCTACAATTGAGAAAAAAATCAAGTGTCGACCAGGGACTTGGATAACAAAAAAAGTAATTGATGCAAGTATTAAAAAAAAGTATGCCTTCCTGTTTTTACTACAGGAAGAACAATGGAAACCAGGCTTTCAAGTTTGTATACATGCAAGCGAAAAAAGAATCGAAACGACTGGTGAAAGAGGCTAAATTCTCATATTTCTCAAGAAGAATGGAAACAGCGGCTGACAACTCCCATGAAATATGCGAAATAATAAATGAGGTAAAGAATAACTCTTAAGCCCAGGATATATCACAAAGCTTTCAACTGAATCCTGATGGGCCCTCCAATATATCGTGTCCACTTGACGCGGCGAACTCATTAAATAACTTTTTTCAACGATTGGTTGAAGAATCACTAAAGAAAACGTTGCTAGTTCAGCAAGCAATTTAAATACTACAAATATCTCAATAAATTCCATCCTTCACATTCATCAAACAAATTAAAGGCAAGTCATAAATTTAATCAATGGATTGAAAAAGAATACGGTGGCAGGCATCGATGGCATCACGATCAATGAGATAAGTATAATCAAGGAGGAGATAGCCGAGTTTATAAACGTGCATATTAGGAATGGGACATTTCCGGAAGAAGAAAAACTTGCAAAAATAGTTCCTATATTTAAGGGTGGTGATCATCTCGACCCGAATAACTATCGCCCGATTGCACTGCTGACAGAATTTAGTAAGATATTTGAAAAAATACTAAACAATCAAAAGAACTAGAGTACTTTGGATGCTCTGCATTCTGTCACACGTTTCATCAATCTAGGACTTGACAGGGGTGATTATGTCATCGCAATTTTTGTGGATTTGAAAAAAGCATTTGATACAGTTGATCATGACCTCTTGCTTCGCAAACTTGAATTGTATGGTATTCAAAGTAGTTCTAAGCAGTTGTTTAAGAGTTACTTGGAGGGAAGATCGCAGAGAACTTTAATTAACAATGTCCTGAGCGATCGAGCAGCTACGAGAACAGGAGTTCCCCAAGTCTCAACGTTCTTCCTGCTATACACAAATGATCTAAGTAAATGTGGATTGACGGGATTTCACATATTATATGCTGATGACACAGTTCTACGTTATTCAGGACGAGACAAAACTGCCATTGAGAACATTATCAACGAGGACCTAGGAAAATCCCATCAGTCGTTAATTGAAAACAAACTAGTATTGAACACTACAAAGAGAAAATATATTGTTTTTAAGCAAAAGAACAAAGGAGACATAGATTTCGAACTAAATTTTAACGGCGGAAAATTGCAAAGAGTGCTAGAAATGAAATGTCTTGGTCTTATCATAGACCATCGTATGACCTGGTTGCCACACATAAATAGCTTAAGGAGGCAATTAGCCCCAATAATAGGATTGTTAAGAAGATATGAAGATTTTCCAATGCACATCAAGAAACTTGTTCTAAATGCGTTTGTCCTGACGAAATTGCATGATGGAGTACTTATTTGGAGTCAATCAGCAAAGCAACATTTAAACAGTATATCCAGGCTGCTGACCAAAGCGTATAAAAAACATTCTGAAACTGCCAGTATTTACTCAAACTAGTTTGGTTCACCGATTGGCAAAATCATTAACCTCATTATAATGGAGAAAGCTAAGTTTATCTACAAAAATTTAAAAACCAATCGATTGGAACGAACACCATTAATTAAGATATCACAGATCAACACATATAATGCGAGGAATGCAGATCAATTCAAAATACCTTTTGCCAGAACGGATCGTCTAATGAACGATGCAACGAATGATGCTCTGCGTATATATAACAATCTACCAGAAATGATTAAGAAAGCAAACTCACTTTCAGTATTTAAGAAAAGACTAAGGGAGCATTTAATGAGCACTCATTTAAGCGTGGCCCTGTAATTCTGCTTTTATGGGCCCAGTATCTTAGGACGTTTTTTTTTGAGCCTATCGGCGAGATACTGAAGTGACAGTTGCTCAGAGTTTTTTTTGAATGCGTCGCATTATATTGAATTTGTTTTTATCTCTGAAAGCTGATCATGATTTTTGGACTAGATGTTCATGAAAAGGACTAGTTCACATTATATTGTGTGCCCCCTTATACCGATATATTAAACATTGTCTGTGTCGCACAAATGACAAAGCGACATAATGTGAATGCAGATCGCATGAGGGTTATGCGACGAAGAGAGAGTGATGGAGAGAGTGGTAGGGAATGGAGGTAACAAAAAAAAAAATGCGTCAATGTGGGAAGCAAGTCGAACGTATGACTATATTCCTGCTACATGCAAAGTCAAGGAGGCAATATCATCCAGACATTCCCCAATGAGATAACTCATTTTTTATGTGCCATTTGTAGGCAATAAGTCGACTTGTCTTTCCAGGTGATTGTAGAATGTTTTCTTCGTTTCTTCGTCCTTTTCTTCGGTCGGGGCATGAACATTTATCGGCCAGATTTTGGAGAATTTTGCATTTATAGGGACCGCACACCACCCCTACATTGACTGCCTTAAAATCAATAATGTACGATTTGAAGTCTCAAACCACAATAAAGACCACTCCGAATTCTCGGTTTCCGGTAGGCTTCCAAATTTTGACCACCAGGGTAATTTAGTGGTCTGACATTCCAGTACCCAATGCCATAGCCTTTGATTACTCTCTGTTTTGTCAGTTATCAAGTCATCTTATTGTATTATAGTCGGGAAGGTTGTGTGGACCATACGCTTCACAAAGATGATGTTGAGTTTGAGTTAATGAATGATTATTTTCATCAACTTTTCGAATAATCACCAAACGTTGCTGAGCATGCATTATTACTTGCTGTAATTTTAAACTTTTTCAAACACATATGATACCTTATGACATCTCTATCATTTAAATATGACATATGTGATATTTTAACATAATACAATCTCCATTTAGAATCCCTTCTATGTTAAAAAATGCCAAAATAAAAGACTCTGTACGGTGAAACTGATTCAAAACTCGCATAAATTCTGTTAATAATTCGCCTAAAATCACTAATAATATCATTAAATTCATCCGTGATAAAACCATGAGTTGATAGTTTTATGAACTTTTTCCTAATTTGAATACAAAATTGTTAATCTTTCACCCTCACGTCATTTTATGATGCTGAAACATACACCTGAAAAGGGTCTACGCTGAATATGTCAAGTAAACAAAGGTGAAATTAAGTATTATGGAAGATAATTACGTGCTTGTTCAAATAATCTGATTCCCTGAATATAACAGCGCCCGTCGTCCGTTATGGTATTCTTATCAGCACAGAGAACATGTGATGTTTGGTCCTTCGTTGCGCCATCAAAATTATGTAGGTTAAATATTCTATATAAAATTTGCTCATTTAAGCATGGACGTGGAGCTTATGTTATAATTGTATACGCAATACAACATATGATTATGTTTTTAGCTTTAGGGTAGCAGTTTGGCATGCAACGAAAATAGAAGGTAGAAATATACGGGGATAACCTCCATCTTTAAATCAGTTCTCCTCTTCGCTGGAAATATTTTCCTTCGTTATTATAGATCGTGGAATTGCTCAGATTTGCAGGCGATTATATTTTATACTGATACGTTTAACAGTTCCCGATATGTTCAGTTTACGATATGAATTATCGAACAACCCAATAATTTAGGCAAGAATTTAATGAGTAAATTTTTCTTGTGGATCCTGTTTTGGAGCTTAGGCATGGCTAGGATGCTTTGAATTTGGAATATTTATTAGTACTAGCCAACACGTAGTTTTCTGATCAATCAAATCGGGATACGTATTCTTATATGAACCGGGATACGTATCTTCAATTGCTGGCGAAAATTAGGAGTATCAATTCGTTTCATAGTCAATAGCAGAATTAATATTATATCTGTTTCTGATAGTATTTAAAATCAGAATCATGGTTTATTCATAATAAAATTTTACTCCTTTGCGATGAGCTTTCATAGGAGAGTAGGTTATCCGATTCGCAATCATATCCTCTGTACCTTTTTTTCGTTTTATGTACGAGTACGTTTACGTATAAATTTTGAACGGCGATATGTATATTCGAGTTTCGTTTGCAATTAACTATTTTATTTAAATTGGTTTCTATTAGGTCTGGATGGAAGCACATGCAAATTGTACTACATTGAAGGACGTTCAAAATTAAAACAAAAAAATTTAAATAAACTAATAATTTATGATATGTCAACTTAGAAAAACCATCGGGCGTTGCTTCTATAGGTTAGTAGACTCGTTTTAACTCTTTTGAGACATTTTTAGTGTCATGACATGATCTAAACGAGTTGTCGAAGAAAATTAACCTATGGATATCAAATAAACAAAATAATTGACTATATTAACTTGGATTACACAGTTTGTCACGGGAAACTTTCACACATGATCCTACAAGCAAGACTTCCGTTCGCTAAAGGTAACATTTACCACGCCAGCCAGACTGAAGAAGAACTGGTAACGTAATTTTTTGGAATTAAATATTTTCGATTGTAATTTCTTGGCACATGTAACGACTAAGTTAAGTAGATTCTAAGCGGAACCACCAGACTACGACTTCACAAGGACATATCGATAGCGGCGATCCAGATGATACAATGCAGAGACTTAATTAGCATAAGCAGCAGAATGCCAAATCATAGTGCCTCTATACAACTGCATTTACAAAAGCTTCGAATATTAATTGAGGACTCCGATCAGGATTTGAAATATTTGGGATTGCTGGCAATGTCCAGAATTTTAAAAATTCACCTTAAAAGTGTTCAAGCTCACAAGCACCTTTTTTAGGGTTTTGTAAAATAATTTTACAAAACCCTACTAGTTTCGCGACCAGTCTGTCCGTCTGTCCGTCTGTCCGTCCGTCCGTCCGTCCGTCCGTCCGTCCGTCCGTCCGTCCGTCCGTGTGTCACAGCAGTTTTTCTCGGAAACTACTTAAGCTAGAAACATCAAATTTTGTTTGTAGGTGTAAAGTGGTGATCTCTTCAAAGTTCAGCTACAAAAAAATTTTATAAGGTATTTAAGGGGGGTCTCCCCTTATAGGAGAGTGACCCCCCGAAAAAAAAATTTCATTGAAGATAGTCGATATGGGTATCAAATGAAAGGTCTTGATGAGAACTTTTCAAAACAGGTCTTAGTTTGGCAAAATTTGCTTCGAGGGGCGCACAGGGAGGGGAAATACACGAAAAATTTGTGTCCCCCCCCCTCGCGATTGGACACCTGTGATCCGAAAAATCTGAAAAAAATCAGGGATGTAGGCCTTGGTGCGTACAACGACAACAAATACGTGAGAAGTCGCAATACACTCAACTTTGTTAGTAATAGTATGATTTATCGATTTTATGTTTTCTTGAATAAAATCTTAACGGTACCCTTAAATCCAATGAAATTCAGCACACAAATGACTATTTATAAGATTGATCTATCCTGAAAGTTTCATAAAGATTGAATCATATTTAGCGAAGTTATAGCGGTTTGAATTTTCCTGTATTACTATGGAACAATATGCGCTGGATGTATTACTATGGCAACATATGGCTATGGAACAACATGCGCTTTTTACCGACTCAGACACAACAGTTTTGCTAGGATTTGCATGAAAATTTCAGGAATGATAGGTGTCATGTATATCTTTGAGAATCGGTTCAGCTAGTAGTATCAGTAATCGTAAAACAAGATAGTGGCTGTTTTAAATGCAAAGATTGAATAATTTTGAGTTAGTTTTTCCCAACTTCAACGTTTAAGGTGCATGCTTTGAACATTTGATTCAATTGAATGAATGACTGAAGATGAGTACCTACAATTAATGCTCATAAGTGAAACAAGTCAAGGAGGTGGGAGAGAGCTCCTGGCAACAGGGTTTTGTAACCATTTTAGGATTCGAAAAAATTGGCCATGAATCGATGATTTCAGCACAGGAGAGTGGCCCCTGAAAAAAAAATTTATCAAACGTAGCCGATATGAGTATGAAATGAATGTTTTCATGGGAGCTTTTCAAAACAGTTGTTAAACTGTCAGTTTTTGGTTCAGGGGGGGCACAGGGGGAAAATACATGAGAAATGTGTTTCCTCCGTCGCGGATGGACATCTGAAATAATTATCAAGGGAGATATTTATGAGTATAACAATACCAAAAACCTCAAAAGTCGAAATTCATTGAACTTTGTTAAAAATAGTATGATCTTCGCATTTCATATTTTCTCCAATAAAATCGTCTTTGACATGTTTCTTGATTTGATTCGATCTGGTGACTGCATTTTGTAAATTGAATACAAAACCCTTCTGACATGAGCGTAGGTCTGTTTACCCAACTTGTTTTAGCTTGTCTAGATGACAAAGTTGAACCAATCCGATTGCATGCCTTAGATTTATAGCCCAGTCATATTAGGGCTTTCACCTCGGAATGAAAGATAATAAGCTGCAAATTGGTATGAACCTTTGTTTTGTCATTCTAAATGTTGTCTCAAAAGTCACAATCGTTATCGTGTCCGCGTCTCAAGATATTCAAGGTCAAAGGTCACAAAAATCGGTTTTTCGCGAATATCTGGCTTCCTATCGGTTAAATGAGATTTGCATTTATTATAAAAGTTGTAGGCTATAAAATTCCCTACAACTTTTGTTTATACTTTTTTTTCATACGACCAACCGTTTTGAAGGTAGAGCGCAAAGAGTGCACATCGTACAGTCATATACGGCCTAATGCAAGGTCAAGCGTGAGTTATGGTTATCAGTACGTTATAAAGTCAATTATTTACTTGGAAATTATAATTATTAAACAATGCCTATTATTTATGTACTAACTATTAATTATTTATATTTAATTAAAGTAAGTAACTTGATTTGCAACGGTACAATTTCAAACTAACGAATAATCTTGACTCATACAAAGTGGAGAGAGTGGCCTTGAATACT
The DNA here is from genome assembly GCA_963969285.1 of Odontomyia ornata. Lineage (NCBI taxonomy): Eukaryota > Metazoa > Arthropoda > Insecta > Diptera > Stratiomyidae > Odontomyia > Odontomyia ornata. Next base: position 30,639,519 of record OZ017740.1, on the reverse strand, counting down.
ATAGAACATCTGTCCCGGCAATGAATAGAAAAGGGCATAGGGTAGGGACAAGTATTTCCAGGTATATAAGTATTGAGAAATTTACGCGTTTTAAAGAAAAGATATATAATGTCGTGTTAACTTAAAATAAAACTAAAATATATAATCCAGAATTAATAATATTTTATACTTAAATAGTTAAATATGAATAATTATATATATTATTTATGTACTAACTATTAATTATTTATATTTAATTAAAGTAAGTAACTTGATTATTTATATATAAGTATTCATATTTAACTATTTAAGTATAAAATATTATTAATTCTGGATTATATATTTTAGTTTTATTTTAAGTTAACACGACATTATATATCTTTTCTTTAAAACGCGTAAATTTCTCAATACTTATATACCTGGAAATACTTGTCCCTACCCTATGCCCTTTTCTATTCATTGCCGGGACAGATGTTCTATAGTATTCAAGGCCACTCTCTCCACTTTGTATGAGTCAAGATTATTCGTTAGTTTGAAATTGTACCGTTGCAAATCAAGTTACTTACTTTAATTAAATATAAATAATTAATAGTTAGTACATAAATAATAGGCATTGTTTAATAATTATAATTTCCAAGTAAATAATTGACTTTATAACGTACTGATAACCATAACTCACGCTTGACCTTGCATTAGGCCGTATATGACTGTACGATGTGCACTCTTTGCGCTCTACCTTCAAAACGGTTGGTCGTATGAATAAAAAGTTTAAACAAAAGTTGTAGGGAATTTTATAGCCTACAACTTTTATAATAAATGCAAATCTCATTTAACCGATAGGAAGCCAGATATTCGCGAAAAACCGATTTTTGTGACCTTTGACCTTGAATATCTTGAGACGCGGACACGATAACGATTGTGACTTTTGAGACAACATTTAGAATGACAAAACAAAGGTTCATACCAATTTGCAGCTTATTATCTTTCATTCCGAGGTGAAAGCCCTAATATGACTGGGCTATTATTGTATTGGATGATATCGAAGAAAAATCTCATGGAAATCGTTAAAAGACTGTTGAGACACATGGCGCAAGCGGAAGGATCAGCATATCCTGACGTACTGCTCTATAAAGACATCAAGATTTGTTCCCAAGGCTCATATCAATACGTTACAAAGTTTAAATGATACTTAACAGTTTTGGTCGAACTAATTCAATTGGAGTCAGAGTCTAAACACGGAGGCGTTATCGCAACCCAGTTTCTAGATGTTTCTAAACGCGTTCAAGCTATTAGGCCATTTTAAGTGACAGAACTGAGTAACTTGCACGACTCGTTGCTATTTCAAATCAAAGCGATTCAATGTATGAAGTGTTATACGCTGCTGCTTGGATTGTTGGGGAGTTTACATGTGAACTAGATGATCCAGAACCTACACTAACTTTATTCCTTAGACCGAGGCAGTTGCCCGGCTATATCACGGGAGCTTTTGTACATAACATAATTAAATTATTCACAAAACTGGTAATGACATGCTAAGAACAACGAGATATAAGTGGAGCTATAAAGTGCTGTGTTCAAAGTCAACTTTTTATCTTCATAAGTTCAACTGACATTAAAGTGTCGGAGAGCATATATTTGAATTGAAATATTACACTCACAGTTTGAAAAAAACTCGAATATAAACCACACAAACGATATAATTATAGATATTCCAGTTGCTGACCAAGATTCTTAAGTTCCAGGCATTGCGGTTCGGATTGTTCAAGAATGAAATTCGTTTTTGTTGGGGATCTAAGTCCTGTTGCACTGGAAGCACAACGCAAAGTTCAAGTGCTAGGCGTGTCAAACGACGAATCGTCAACAACAAGAAAATCAAGCATCAACAACTCCGGAGACAATTTATCCCCTTGTGGAAGCTACACGACGGTAATGCAGTGAAGTACTGCCACATTGCCGTTTGCGAAGCATGAAAACATCGAAAGCTTGTTGCACGATAAGGGATAGTGTCTCCCTGAGGCTATGAAGACCCCGGAGTACAAAGAAAAAGCTCTCTTTTCTTCGTGTTTCAATTTCGAGGTATTGGTCGAAGGTGCAAAACGGCGGAAAAAATCACGAAGCAAATAGAAGGAATTGGCGGAAAGGTGAATTAGTCGAGGAAGCAAGGAAGAAAAGGAATGGTACAAGCTGGACAGGGGGGCGTCAAGCAGCTTTTGAAACAATTCTCAACTCGCTGAGGATCGACAGCAGTTGAAACCAATCATCGAGCTATTGGGGGACCCCGATCACGTGGAAACAAGAGTAGTGAGAAGTAATAGGTAATTAACTTGAATTATTTTAAATTTTATAAATATTTTGAATTTATATATAAAGTTAATGTATCAAGTCGAAAGTCTGGCTCGCGAGTCTACTTTTGTAATTATTGCGACAGTGGCAAGACTTTGGGGTGGCTTACGACCACCGTGTGGAAGTATGCCCGAGTACCACCTATTGGGTAAGAGTGCGAGGCGGACTAAATTACGGGACGAAAGAGGAGATTTTATCTAGAGTTGGGTAGGTTTTGGTTTTGATCGCAAATGAAATTGAAGTTGGTGACAGTTTTCAGGGTTAGGCCGGTTTGGCTCTTCTCCAAATTAAATTGGAATCGGAAGCATTTTCCCAGGACCAGGCGTGTGGTCAAGTGCTTACAAAAATTGTCACGACATCGGTGCCGTTTCAGATTTGTGGCCGCTAATCGGAGCTTCTCCATGAGATTGCGGGTTTGTCAGGTTTCGTGGGTAAAGTTGCAATAGTGCCAATGTGAACCTCCCGACTCGGTCGCATTCTCGCTTGGCAATTTCATTTGGGGCCGACGTGCAAAGCAAGTGGCACATGGCCCCTCTTCGGTGGGCTTACCGGGTCCAAGGGCCCCACTCAGAGGTCACTAACTAGCGAGTGCATCAAGTTCACGATTAATAATGATGAAAATAATAATAATAATAATAATAATAATAATAATAATAATAATAATAATAACCATAATAATAATAATAACAATAATAATAACAATAAAAATAATAATAACATTAATAGTAATAATAATAATAATAGCAACGATAAAAATAATAACCATCATCTCGCGCTAGCCCGATTTGAAATTTGGCGTTGAGATTTGATAGGGAATCTCACTTGATGACCGTGACGGTATTCGAGGTGATATGGTCAGTTTTACGCTCAGGCAGGTGATTATATCTGATTTTTCAATCATTACTCAGCGCAGCTAAGTAGGCTGACAGTACGATAGAAGTACTACAAGCACAAACTCGTTGCTACCAACGAACTTTGAACTTGGTAACCGCTGCGCAAGCAGTGAGCATCCTAACCACTACACCACACTGTGGTTCAGGAATAGTGAAAGAAATGTCTTCGGAGAAATTTTTAGAAATACTGTTTTTTCCGAGTAAAAATAGTCAGGGTTTAAACATGGCTTAATCACTGTATTTTTCGGTGAACTACTCTGGACCATTGAATAGAAAATACGGAGAAATAGGTTTCATATGCGGCGTTCATTTGGCGTCCAATCTCATCCTATTTGACACCTCTCCCATTCAGGTTGGCTACAAGATAAGTAAAATTACCCACACTTTCAAGGTTATAGTCTACTTCTACTTCGAAAGCCTCCCTGCTACTATCCTAGAATACTTTCATAGTACGGTTTTGATTTCCTTTTAAGAATTTTGTAGAGGATTTTATAAGACGCACACAATAGAATGATGTCTCAATAATTTTTACACCTCAACTCGTCTCCATTTTTGTGTATAGGAAATATTAAACTTTTTCGCCAGTCCTCTGTTAACTGCTCCTCTGGCCATATTCCATATATTAGCCGATAGCTAATTAGATAGGAGCCCCCTCTCTGGTATTCCATATATTCCAGAGGCTTTGACTTTTTTGAGATAATGTATTGCTGCCTGCACTTGCCTCTGGTTTGTGGTGAAACTGGGATCTCTTACTCTGCTTTTGGAATGTTCATAGTTTCAATAATTGCTGGAGATTGATAGTTTCTGAAAACATTGCAAAAATCTGTCTTTAATTTCGACTTCGTTACCTATGATTGCTTCTCGTGCATTTTTGTGAAGATTTGTTTGAGGAATGAAGCTATCTCTTAATTGCACCGGAACTCCATCAATCTGATTTCATGTAGGGTCATACATTTTACATATATATCCCCTCTCTTGCACTCCAAGAAGCTAGTAACCCTATTTCAAGCCCTGTTTTGGAAAGTCCTTATCAATTATTTATTTATTTTATTATATTTGACGCACTAGATGACCACCACCGGTTAAAAAAATGTTGGGACTCCCTTTCCGATTTAGAGGGACCCCCAAAAACAGTTGAAAAATTCATTGGTACCCAAGATTTTAAAGCATCATATTTTTGTATCTACTTTTCAAGATTAGTGTCTGTAGCAGCGATAGTTTCACACCGATAGACGGACAAACAAAACCGATTCCAATGGGGTTTTGTAAGTAGTAAAATACCCTAAAACTTATCTGTATAAACATCAAGACTGATGTTTGCAGTTGCGATAGTTTTGGACCGACAGACGGACAGACAAAACCGCAGTACAAAGCCCTAAAACAAATCTGTATATACAATATATCTGATCTGGTACAGAACTGGAACTCTAAAGAGTTCTCCTTCACTGAAAATATATTAGGTCTTGATTTTACAAAATATAACATGCATTCCACTTCTTACAGCATTTATTTAAATACGAATGTAAATATAGTCGAGCAAATTATAGGCTTTGCATATGAAATGCATTTGACAATGGTGACGTACTATTTTTCAGATACTATCGAGAGTATTGCAATTCTCTCCTATGGGAGACCAAGTTAAAATACTAGGGTACCGTTATCAGAGAAAATAGAAAGTAGATTTATTCTAGCCGCAAACAGAGGAGATGTAGTCTGCGATTCTACACAATTGTTGATATAAAAGAATAGAGGCTTGATTCACTTCAAAATAGGGAAGAAGAGACCATTGTTCATGCCCCATAGTGGAAGAAAAAGAAAAAAACTAGCTCCACTAGAATATGGAGGAGAAGTAACCAAAGATCCAGTCTGGTATGGAAATAGAAGAGGATGGACTTTCTCCATTAAAAAGCCCAAAAGAAGTAGCCTGCCTACAATGGGCACCAAAGTGCTTAAATGGACTTGACCCTTAGCTTTCGCAGGAGTCAGTGTACCTACCTATGTTAATGTACTTGTTCTTTCCTTAACTTTTAGTTAATTGTCTGGTGATGGAATGATTTATCGATGGCCTATTCATTGCTTTTTATGTGAAACAATTGGCTTAAACACTATGGCTTTAATGGTTTGTTTGGTTTTTAATTGTAAGCTAAGCTTTTAAAGGTGACATGAAAACATCGTTTCTACATCTGCTTAGTTATAAAATTTTGATGGTGCTGATGACTGCAAGTGCTGGTGTCTAGCTTGACTGCACTCTCACTTAGGCTTTTATTTATTTATTTACATCAAAATCGACTTTCAAGCCAGTAATCCTATTTTATTGGCTCAATGGCCTAAATTATTTTTCTTAGCACTAGAGCCCCTCTCGGGCCTTCGTTTCCTGCAAATAGCGCCTCCAACTGTCTCGGTCCATTGACCGCGTCCTCCAATTCTAAAACCCGAGCAGCGATGAACTGTCCTCGGCGACCGAGTTAGACCAGTGCTTCCTCGGTTTCCCACTGGTCTCCGGCCTTCAGATCTCCCAACGAATACCTTCTTGGTATCCGTTGCAGCTTCCGTAGTCTTACAAACGTTAAGACCTCCGGTTTGTCCAAAAATTCATACAACTCATGGTTGTATCGAATTCGCCATTGGTCCACGTCTAGCTTCGCTCTGATTATTCGCCTCAGGACCCGTCGCTCAAAGACGTTCAATGTATTTGTGGATGCTTGGGTTAGGGTCCATGTTTCGCAACCATAGCATAACACAGGTCTTTTCACAGATTTGTATACTTGAAGCTTTGTTTTCCTGTGTATGCAGCTTGTCGTCAAGATCGTCAAAACTGAATAAAAAATTTAATTTGCGAGCTGTATTCTTCGGCGTATTTCGTCTCTTTCATTGCCCGTTTTCGTTATTTTGGCGCCTAAGTGCACAAATTCGCTAACATTCTCGATACTGTATTCACCAATTGTGATATTTTGTGTATTTGAGATATATTTTCTCGACTCCGTCATGAGCTTTGTTTTATTCTCATTGATTTGCGGTCTTGCTAGTTTTGCTTCGCTGTCGAGTTTCAGGAAAAGTTGTTTGGCAGTTGTTAATGACGCTAACAAAATGTTGATCTCGTCCGCATAGGCTACTACTTGGCTCGACTTGAATAGTAATGTACCTCCCGTATAAACAGGTAGCTTCCTTATGACGTACTCCAGAGCCAAATTGAATAGCAATGGGGCCAACCCATCTCCCTGCTTAGTCCGATATTTGTGTCAAAGACATCGGTGAGTTGATGTGGACTTGGGAGGTTGTCGACGTCATTGCCATTTTGGTAAGACGCACTAGTTTAGCTGGGATGCCAAAGCTATATAAATTCAATATAGGAAAGAAATGAAAGGAAAAATATCACAATTCAATTATATAAAAAATTAAGAATTATAGGAGTGTTTATAAACTTGATTTTTCATAAAACTGTAGTAGAAGACCAAAACTTTGCTGATTGTGCATACGAGGTAATCGCAGTAAGGGAGAGTGGAGCTTTTAAAATCAAGTTTCACCAAGACTTGCTGGCTTTGTAAACTATAATATTTATGCGTTTGTCTAGGTATCCATAGATTTCTCAAAAACTATAGAAATTGATTCCTATACTTATTCATATGAATCATATGCGTAATTAAAGGAATTGTTTTGACTATACTTTGACTACAAAGCTATTTGTTAGAAGTGCTTTTCTAAAATCTTGTAAAATATTTTTGCAAAACCCTTTTAATTTTGCAATCCATCTATCCGTCTGTCCTTCTCTCCACCCGTGCAACAACTATGCGATTTTGTACGTAGATCAAAAATCGAAAACTCTCAAAAATACGGTATAAGCTAAATTTACGAGGGTTTGAAGTGGAATACTCAATACATGAAAATTACCCCTAAATAATCAAAGTTAGCCGACATGAGTACCAAATAAAAGCTTTTGACGATAACTTACAATATTGTTTCCCGGGAGAGTGGTAACGAACTTGAGAGTAGCAGTGATAGACCAAATATGTGAAAAATTTGTGTCCCTCATCCCTCGAGATTGGACTTATTTGACAAAAAAAAAAAAATTATAAATGCTTATCGTTATGACTAAAAGGGCAAAAAATATCTTTAAAGTACAAGTTTGCTAAGCTTTGTCAGTAATAGTATGAGTTATGAATTTTTGATTATGGCAAATAAAATTTAAGCGAGACCCTGGAATTGGCTAAAAACTCATCTGCAGTTGCGTTATAAACACGTGCATATACCTTGTAAACTATATAGTTAGTTTCAAATAACAAAATTGTAGTCGATTAAAAATTTTACAATTACACCAACAAAATGTGATACTGGAAACGTTGGCCACTGAAGCCTGAATACGACAGATATGTGTAAATATTCAAGGAAATTTCAGAAATCGCTTAGAATATCGATATGTCATTGCGACTGCTAAAACAACGAGTTCAGTCAACTGCAGAATAAATGGCGGCAAATTTGATTACTAATATTATTTCAAGTCAATTGAAAGATTCTAGTGCTCACCCCGTAAGCCGAAAGTTCCTGGTTGGAATATCGTTGGTGACAACGAAACTTTTTTCGAGTGATTCTTCTGACGAACTATAAGTCCATTCAGTTATGATTCGAGCTGGTTTAAAGTCAGAACATATCGCAGCTGATCGACGGATTAACGGCTAAAGCGTGGTGTGGGCCATACCACCTTATCGAGTGCCGACACATTCGATCAAGATAATGAGATATTCTAACTATTTCTAAGCGAGGGGCCAAAAGGGGCTGTAGTACAATACTACAGCAAAAAAAAAATAAAGATTCTATATCTAAGTGAAGTTGACTTACTAATTTATTTTCAAAACCTTTTGGATGGAGCACCCTTCAGCTGACATTTTCACAATTTAATTTGCCTTACGAAAAAAATTTTCAAATTTGGATTTTCCACACAAAAAGGATAGTTTAGACTTGGCGTAATTCAATCAACATAATCTCAATTAAACATATCCTAATGGCTTTTGAAACCATCATGGTAAAGCCTTAATTCAACAAACCTCTCCGGAAATCAAAGAAAATTGAATTCAACCCGAAATTAAATTTTAATATCAATTATCAATAGGAGCCTTAACTCATCCCAATAGAAAGCTTTTACCAGGAAGCTGAAATAGTAAGGAAAACTCATTATGATTCCTTTCCGTATATCCCAACAGCATGTGATTAAATTTAACAGATGTAATGATTAAATTTTACTGAAAGCTATAAAGCTTTGACTAAATTATTTAAGGATATGTTGGCTGTAGGCATTCTCCATTTCTTATCAATTTTGTGTTATCGAGCTTAGTTCCCATCTTTTGATTATATACATGGTCTGTTGCTGCTTACTCTTGAGGCATTTTTTCCACCCAAGCGTATTCAGTTAAGGTAAGATTCCTTGATACTTTTCCATGTTACTACCATTAAAAAAATATATTTCAAAGTTTCTTTGTTTTGTTTTTTTCCTACTTTGAGTTTCGTTTATTGCTCTTAAAGGATAAAAAAAAAGAAATGTTCCGTGCACATATTTTATAACATCTTGACCTTTTTTTTGTAACTAGGGTTGTCATCAGAAACACAGTCCTTGTCTTATCCTTTAGGCTACGAATATATTGATATAACAAGGAAAAGAGAAGATTTTTTGAAGGATGTTTCTTCAGTTCTCAGAAAACATTTTTTAGTAGATCATTTATTCTATAGTAGAACAAGAATGGGGAATTCGGAAAATAACTGCAAACATACATGCAAGGATGCAAACCTGTCCGTACATATGTGTGGAGGTTAACATATGTCTGTAATTTAAAATTTTGTTGCTGGGGATTGTGTTGCACTTAATGCGCAAGCATGAAATAAAAAGCATGTGCATATGTTTGTTTGCTCTAGGAGCACTTCGGCATACTTAGTGCACTTTAGAAAAGGGAAATAAAAAGTTTGGAGCACTTCGCTTAATATTTTTCTTAGCAGAGAATGTGGAAAGACCTGAGTTTAGTTTCATTAGCGTAATGAAGACAATTCTTTTGAAAGGGTTCTTGTGATGTAACATACGTATGTATGTATGCAGAAGACAGCAATTGAATTTTTCATCGTTGACTCACTGATGGTATAACAAATAACAGTTGGCTTCAACTCCAAGAAAAAATTTTTAAATCAATTTATCGGAAAGCCTAACAAGGACCTTATTGTTTTAGGAACCGATTTTGCATGCTACATCTAATGGATTTTTAAATAGGACTGTCATTTAGTTAAGCCTATAGAGAGTCAACCATGCAAATTACAATAGAGAGGGAATAAACTTTTTAATCAGTCCAGCAGAATACTTCTAAATTAACATCTCAGACAACACAAAAACGATAAATGGATGCCTAAAAGAAATTAAATATTAGATAAAGATATCTTTAAGATTTAGCTTTTGGTCAATGAAGAGTTGAATACATTGTCTTTTGTTTCAACTTTAGGGCCTGGCCGGCTATTAAGGAGGACTGCCACAAATGGGCACGAGCTTGCATCCAGTGTCAACAATCGAAAAAAACCAGATATGTGCTTGCACCTTTGCGGAATTTTGCACCACGTTTCACGAGACTCGTACATGTAAAGGGTGATTCATAACAAGTGTACACATGTGAATGGGCCTTAACTCTTATTTATCACCAACTTCAGGTCCATATATTGACAGATTATGACAGTTAAGCCTTTTACAATTCTAACCATGGCATCATACGCATCAACCAAACGTTTTGTTATTGTTAAAACTTTTTACAAAAATAATGAATCGCCAGTGCAAACATTTTGCAGTCCTCGTGAAATCGAATAATTTCACGAAATGGACCCATAAATTGGCCGGCGAGTTCATGTGATTTGACTCCTTGTGACTTCTTCCTTTGGGGATTTCTGAAGGACCGTGTTTACGCTGATGCTCCCCAGAATACCGAAGCATTAAAAAACAATATTCGAGCCAACATACGCCTAATAACGCCGGAAATGTGCGAAAATATCATCGAAAACTACAATCATCGTTTGATAGTCTGTAAAGCAGCACGAGGTGCACATATGCCCGAAGTAATATTTTATATTTAATTTTAAGGGACCAAATTTGCATAGTAAATAAAAATTACAGCTCAATCTTTACAAAAACTGTGTTTTTTTACGACAAAAATGTTTTACATATGTATATTATCATCATGCCCTTATCAAAAGGAAAAATATATTGTCTTACCTGTGTAGACCATCTCTTACGTTGGCCAGAGGCCATACCGATTCACCACCAAGAAGCTGAAACAGTCACTAGATCCTTCTGGGAAGGATGGATAAGCCGCTTCGGTGAATCACCGCTGACCAAGGGTGCCAGTTTGAATCGAATTTATTTCGTTCACTCAATCGTCTAGCGGGCACCAATCACTTGTGAGCTACCTCTCATCATCCTCAAGCCAACAGGATGCACCGATTTGATGCCAGCAGCACGAACAGAGGACCAAAATTATACCGAGCATCATCATGGGCAACAGGGTAACCATCCGCAAAGACTTGGGTGCATCCCCTCGCTAGATATTATGTCTTCGAATCTGCATGAGCAGACAATAAGCCAGCACAATTAATCAAGGAGTTATGACGACTCCTCGAGTATATAAGGCCAGTGCCAATTAGCCGACATGTTGCATGCACACCGTTTATTTTTAAGGACCTAGCTACGACAACGCACGTTTTCTTACGACATTACGCCATGAAAACTGCCTCGCAAACGCCATATGATGGTCCATACGAAGTTATCAAACGTGGCAAAGACTTTCATCACAAAGATTAGAGGAAAATATGTGACGGTATGAATCAACCAATTAAAATCCGCATATAAAGGGTGGTCCAACTATAAAGTACGATATTAATTGTGAGTCACACCTTGAAATCAAGTTTTTCGCCCAACTTAATTTGGCTTTTATTTGTTTCAGTATTTTACGAATTCAACCATGGAGAGGTACACAATCGAGCAACGCGTTAATGTTGTTAAAGCCTTTAACGAAAATTCACGTTCAAATCAAAATGCATTTGTGCACTTCGTGATTTTTTTGGTCAGCATAATCGACCAAATGTGTCCACAATCGGGAGAATTGTGCGCAAATTTCAGCAAGTTGGGTCTAAATAAAATGTGAGATCATTTGTGCATGCTCGCCAAGTTGGTTCTGCGGAAAACATTGCTGTTGTTCGCGATAGTGTGGCAGAAGAGTCGTCAACCTCGACTCGTCGTCGTGCCCAACAATTGAACATCTAACGAACATCACTGATGCGCATTTTGAATAAAGATTTGAATTTACATGCTTAAAAGGCTCAATTGACTCAAGAGCTGAAGCCTGCTGACCATTGAACAGACAGAAGGGAATGGTGACTTTACAAAGAAAATCATCTTCAGCGACGAGGCACACTTTCACCTCAGTGGATTCGTTAACAAGCGGAATTGCCGCATTTGTGCAAATGAGAATCCACGAGTGATTGTTGAAAAGCCGATGCATCTACAGAGAGTGACTGTTTGGTGCAGCTTATGGGCTGGCGGCGTCATCGGGCCGTACTTCGAAAATAAGGACGGTCAAGCAGTTACCGTGAATGGTGTTCGCTATTGCGAGATGATAACGGACTTCATGTGGCCAAAAATTTAGGTTATGAACCTGCACGGTATGTGGTTCCAACAGGGTAGTGTTCACTTGCCACACAGCCAACAAAACAATGGCTCTTTTGCGCGAGAAATTCAATGGCCGTGCTATCTCACGTTGTGGCGACGTTGATTGGCCGCCACAATCATTTGATTTGACGCCGTTGGACTTCTTTCCCTGGGGATATTTAAAAGAAAAGTGTACGTCAATAAGCCAAGAACATTTCAAGAGCTAAAGGATGAGATAACGACATTGAACCTCAATTATGTCTCAGAGTCACTGAAAATATGGACCATCGGATAGAAGTACGCTACTGTAGCCGTGGCATGCATAATTTTTATAGACCCTTCTATTATAATAAAAAATATTAACATAATTCTATGAAAACTTTTTGTTTTCGTGCGTTTTGGTTTGACCCCCCTTTACCTAAAACGAGATGACTCCGGAAGACCATGAAATCATTATCAATAACAAATCAACAGAATAGAGTACAACCAGATCCTTATAACAATTCTGTCGCAGGAAGTCCAAGGTTCCAGTCACAAGCGCAGCAACAACAGAAACTTCGACGATCGGAACGACGCATTCGTTTCGTACAACGCTTCCAAATCAAATTCCAGTGAATTCTAATGCAGTCATCTTCAACGTTACTTCAACACTGGCAAAGGGGTGATGTGGCGGCAAAGCTACACAAAGTTTCCGGCCATAAAAAAAGCCCCAGCCAGTAATAAACATGTGTCGCTGCATATAATTATCTCCAGAGAACAACCAATATGCACTAATGCATATTATACTCTTAGGGAAATTCATATCATCGTGCTCCACAAAACCTAATCCAGTTTATCCGAAAAGATGATCAGGAAATCTTTCGCGAATTCGAAAAAATGACAAAACGCCGTATGCAATTAGGCCGGGAAAACCACGGGCATCATTAATTCCTCACAAAACCCTTAAAAAAATGTTTACCAAGGGTACCCAATATTGATATCAAACCAAATGATTGATGAGAACTTTCTAAAACAGGTCTTAAACCGGCACTTCCCACTTCAAGGGATGCAGAGGGAGGAGAAATGTACGAAAGATTCGTGTCCCCCCTCGCGATTGGACATCTTTGAGAGAAAATCGAAAAAAAAGCATAAAAGTAGGCTTTTTTGAAGACAAGGGCAACAAATAGCTTAGAAGTCAAAAATTCATCAAATTCGTTAACAATAGTATAAAGTATGTTAAGAATTTTGCATTTTCATCGATAAAATCGAAAGGCGATACTTAAATGTGCCAAAAATATTCATCTAAATTTTTTAAACCAAAATGCATATTTGCTGAAAGTTTCATTGAAATCGAGTCATGAACAGTTAGGTTATAGAAAATTGAAAATTGGTCGGTCGCAAGAACAATTACATGTGATACTTTTTATATATACGAGTACGTTCGGAAAAGACCCAAACTCTACATGTGTACAAGGATTTCGATGAAAATCGAAATGATTTCTAACATTGATATGTTAAGGTAACAACTCAAACATAAAGATAAGCACCCTGAAAATGAAAATGCAAAACAACCATATGTTAATTTCCGAGCTAAATTCATGGAATGTACGTTCTCGTATGAGTCAAGTTTTGATATTCAGTAATTTTATTTTCTAGTAATTTTACAAGACCCTTTTGGTAGGAGCACTCTCCTGCTACTTTTACTTGTTTTACCATTACCATCACTTCAGTACCACCCAAACAAAGTCAAAGTAGGTCATTTAAAGTGGAAAGACCATCAAGCAAATATTCCAGCCATAATATGTTTACAGGCTATTCTATTCTGCTGGTACATGGAGTCGCCCTCCACGCTCACCATGCGATATTTTAATCAAATTTCCTTGAACGATCTCTAATATTCACTAATGGTGAATATGTTAACGCTGCGTACTGAGATACATTCAAGTATAACATACATGCATGAATATATGGATTGATGAAAACGATGATGAAGATACTACAGATGGGCACACACAAAGTATCTTTACTCCGTACACATTGCGACAAGCAATTTTCATAATAACGTTCGCACGTTTTAATGCAATAAATAAGATATGTGAACGTTATATGAACACATACGTAAGAGATGTTCAAACATTAAAGCTTGAATGAAAGAGTCTTTTTTACTAGATTTTCTTCTCCCTGATGTAGGGGTTTGTGTTCTTAATATACAAGTGCTCATACATAGTAGATTGATTCATTTTATGCATTTGAATGTTCTGAGCTCAGGATGAATGAACTTCATGTTGCAATAAAAGCCTTTTCAACGCAAGACCCTGGTGGTAGTTCGACAAGGTAAGTCAACATGGAAAAGAGTTGAGGAAGCAACTATTTAACATTATTGAAGCTAATACTATCAAACAGCTTTCCTTGCCTCAGGTGGATGCTGCCAATTATTTTCATAAAAAGAGAAGAGTCTAAAGATAGACTACACAGCAGACTTCATGGTGTCAATTATTTCGAAACGAAAAAAAATTTGCTTTTAACATTAGTGCACAGTCACGCTTTTCCTTGGGTTGAGCACGTAAAAGAGGATTGGATTTCGTTGATGCTATGAATACAGGAAGGATGGAAATTGTGTATTTAAGTATGGATGTTGACATTTTTATCGGGCTAGGAGTGAATTAAAGGAAAAATCGAGGACTGAAATATCCAAAGTTTTATTGGAATTCAGGTGCTTTCGATGGCCTAAGTATATCAATTTATCTCAAAAAGAAGCCTACGCTGGTAATGGAATTTTGAAATTATTATTAATATTTATGTAATATTCTATAGCATTTAATTTAAGATTCCATCGGTTTATAACGAGTAATAACGATGCATTGCATCGTAAAATTTCTTTTTGATAATGAGTGCTTTTAATTTTTAATATTAAGGTAATTTTAATACAGAATAATGATTATTCAATTATCTGAGTGGTTACGAAATTTCATCATAATTAAAACAAATTACCTTATTACCACAACGAAAATGTACAGCAGCAGTTGGAGTCGTTAAATTAATATTAATGATTTATGCAATTTTTTTTATGAAAACATTGATGTATCCAGCAATGCATGCAACTCTATATCCATTATAAAATTAACGGAAAACCACCAGGTGATATATTAAATTATCTGAGATAAAAGTAATTTTTGATTATAGAATACAAGCTGTTTATTTATATAAAATTTTTCTACCATGTCTGAAGCGTAAGGTTGTTAATCCGAGTGTGAACGCTAGCATTTAGAAAGCAATTTGCACAGCAACATCTATAGAGGGAGCTCAGGAAATTTTAAAGGTCATTAGAATCATATTGAGAACCAACAATTTTGAATGTTTTGAAGCCATCTCTACTGACAAATTCAGGTCAACATTTTCAAAAGGGTTTCTTTTATTCTTTATACATCATATACACTTGTTGACCTTCACCAAGTGAATTTTTTATCGTATTTATTAACTCGATTAGAATGGTACCTTCTGGGCCTTTTTGAACACTTGCCGCGAGGACTTATTTACATTTTTAGGGTTTCGTGCTAAAATACAAAACCCTATTGCAATCACGACCTGTGTCAGTCCGTCCGTCCGTCTGTATGTCACAGCACTTTTTCCCCGAAACTATAGAAGCTACAGCCATGAAACTTTGTGGAAAGGTCAGAAGTGGTGACTTCTTCGAAGTTAGGGGTAGAAAAATTTTTCAAAGGAGTTTAAGGGTATCCCTCCATACAGGGAGGTGATCCTTTAAAAATTTTTTTTCGCCATTGGTAGTGAGATCTTTTCAAAACAAGTCTTAAAATTGCCTTATCAGCACCGTGGGGGGCAGGGGAAGGGAAAATTTACGAATTTTTCACCATTCTAGGGTTGGAAAAAAATAGGCCATGAATCAATCGATGATTACAGTACAGGGGAGTGGCCTCTAAAAAAAAAAATTTCATCAAATGTAGCCGATATGAGTATCAAATGAAAGGTCTTTATGAGAGTTTTTCAAAACAGCTCTGAAACTGACAGTTTTTGCTCCAGTGGACGCCCGGGGGGGGGGGGTACACGAAAAATGTGTTCCCACGTCGCGATTGGATACCTGTTATCTGAAAAATCTAAAAAAATCATTAAGGAAGATATTTATGAGTACAAAAATAACAAGTAATTCAGAAGTCAAAATTCGTTCAACTTTGTTAATAATAGCATGATCTTCGAATTTCATATTTTCTCCAATAAAATCGTATGGATGCCTTTAAAGCCAACAATATTTAAGTAGCCTTACACAAGGTCCATATACTCTGTAAGTTTAATGGAATTCGTATCATGTTCACCGAAGTTATATGCATTTGAAATTTCTCCAATTACATCAACGATAACACACTTTTTTGGTATTTTATGGACTTTTCATCGAACCAGGCACTGCAGTTTTGATTTGATCTTCTTATAATTTTCAGATAAGATTGATGGCATATATATTTTTGGGATTTCATGATTTGAGTGATTTTTGTTCGTTGAAAATGGAGAAACATTGGATTTCCTTTTAACGAACAAATCTTATTGACATGTTTCTTGATTTTATTCATTGCTGGTGATTGAATTTTGTATTGTAAGTTGAGTACAAACTCTTCTGACATGAGCGAAGGTCTGTCTACCCAGCTTAGAAAAGAAAACCGATTCACTCAAATTCGGTCCTTATCCTTCTACGTATTTAAATTTGTAAAATTGATTAAAAATTGGGTTATTAATTTCATTCTCAATTGCTGTGCGCAATATTCTTGCATTATTTGGCTTCATTTAATTACGTTTTAGTTTGTATTTATCATCATGTCATTTTATTATTTGGAATTTAATCTGTAAAATCTTCTTCTTTATACCACTACAGCCCCTTTTGGGCCTTCGCTTACTGCAAAAACTGCCTTCAGCTGTCTTGATCTATCGGTCACGTTTTATCATTTAGAAATCCAAGCAGCGATGAATCGTCGATTGAGTCAGAACAGCGTTTCCTCGGTTTTTCCACTGATTTCCGCCCTTCAGTCCTTCCAACGAATACCTCTTTGGGTATCCATTTCTCATCCATACGATTCACCTGGCCGGCGTATTGAATCTTCTACAGTTTCACAATCGTTGAGACCTCCGGTTTAGATTTGTAAAAATGTCTTTTTATTAATGTGAACAAAAAAAAAAAACATTAAAAATAACATGACAAAAGTCCGCTTTCTTTCTGGAAGACGTATTTTTCTCAATTCAAAGTTTTAAACCCGATAAACATTTAAATGACTATTAAATTTTAATATATAAAATCTCTTTTTTTTATCAAATAAGACTCCTGAATGATATTCATAAATAGAAGCAATAAAAGTAAATCGCTAAAATAATTCAAAATAATTAGCAACATTGATTGATGTTTACAGAGTTCCATATGATTACGAGTGAAGCTACGTGAAAATTCCCCAATCCTGCACAGAGCTAGAGATTTTGAGAGTGTTTGTTTGGTGATTACATTTACATAAATTGATTGTAGCAAATTGAAGACTTTAAAAAAGTTGTTCTGAAAGGTTAAGTGAATTTGAAGTTAAATATGCCGAAAAGTGTTGGTTCTGGTCAAAATGCTTCAGTTGTTGCAAATCTTTTCAATAAAATTGATACTGAAAGTTGAGTCTGCTTTCTACTCAAAACAAAAAGTTGTTCGAGAATGGTAAAGAATAAAGAAGATTGCAAAAAATGCGCAGAGTCTACAAAAGCAAAATATCAGCGGAAGAGGATGTTAAGATCCTCCGAGATTGGCCTTGTCTGGGGACGCGTGAATGCGCTGGTAGGCTAGCGTTGCTGTGTCGTGGGCGGGTTCTTTCCCCCTGGCACAAGGACCCACCACAGAAAAAATTTCACATTCACAAATTAAACATGGTCGACTGCCGATCGACTGGTGCCGAGGCCGAGATAACCTACTAAGGGTTGAAACGCTTGTTCGAGGAACAAATTGCGCCGGGCAAAAACGGGTGGGCTTACAGAGACTTCGTCGTTATCGCCGATCCTTTTGGCCCAAAAATAAGAATGGGGCATCCAGATGGAAGCGGTGCCCCCCGCACCCTCCCAACGGGATCAAAATCCAAACGTAGACGTGGCCATGCGGTTCCCATTTTAGTGAAAAACTCATACAAAAGTACTTTGTTGACTCTTTCCCGCAAATGAGAAATACAAACGTAACCGATTTATGCTATAGTCTTATGCAATTAAATAACATAATCCTATATCATAAAGGGCACGCGAGCGGAAGGCCACTATACCCGGAAAGAGCCCCTGTTAAACAAAAGAAACGAAGGAGCGCGCCCGATGGCTAGCCCATTCTTGTGGAGGAGTTTGCCACCGATGCAGGTCCTATACCCGGTCAGTTCGATTGAAATGGAAAGACCGACGTTGTACGTTTAACAATTCATTTTATTTTTTTTTCTAGGATAAAATATTTATTTTATAATAAACTATACGTACAAAGAATTATCACATAAATGGTATAAAATAATAATTTTTCAAACAAAGAAAAAGAATTGTATATCACCCCGCGGTGAAATATAAATTTTTGACTTTATATTTAATTAAATGAAACTAGTTTTCTTTTTCTTTTGCAGGAAATCGAATTAAAGATAATATATTTTATTTTGACTGTTAAATAAGTAATATGAAAACAGTGAGATGGTGGCGTATTGAAATCATCTTGAAACTTTCTTTTTAGATTAAATAAAGAAAGGCCTTGGCTTTGAAAATATTATTATGTAAATAACAAAATCACAAAAAAAAACACCCTATATTCTCAAATATGTATGTGATAAAGATTAAGTGTTGATAAATATCAACTTATTAGGTTAGAAAATGCTAAGTATGCTTTTTAACCAAAAAGAAAAATGTTCATAAACTTATTATCGTTAAATTCAAGGAATGAATTTTAATAATCAAATAATTTAGCTTAATGGAAATTTTAACCGGTTTTTGAGCTGGATTCAATAAAACCCGAGTTTATGTTTGTGACATTATTTTATGAGTATAACAAAAAAAAATATAAGTACCATTTGAAGGTGTTAAATCAGTACTTTTATCCTTTGTTTTATATTCAAATCGAACCGCCCTTTTGTAATTCCCTTTTAATCGCTTGTGGAGCCACCTATATTTTTGTTCTTAATCTAACACAACGATAGTTGTCAAATTCAGTTCTTCTTTGTATTCTGTCGAGACGAGTTGTACTTTTGTGTTCTAATAAATCTTTATTACTGGACAATAAACATGAACAGTTTTCTTGCACGACCTCCTGGTTTTCCTGACAGGTTATGGGCCCAGGTCACGCGGCGCGAAATAAAAGAAACTGTAATAAGTTAGATTGATCGGAAATCGGTACGCGAGAGTGAGGTTGTGTTTGATTCTCGAACGTTCGACGAAGCAACCAAAATTCAAGATGGCTACCACCACCATGACGCGCATCGAACTTCTAACAAAGGACAACTTTGACACGTGGAAGATCCACATGAGGGCCCTACTCATAAAAAATGACGCGTGGGGCTACGTGAATGGCTCAAAGGTAAAGCCTGAGCCAGGCGAAGAGAACAACGCCGTAGTAGAAGGATGGGAAACGGGCGATAGCAAGGCTATGTCGGACATTTTCCTGGGGATTTCATCCTCGGAACTGAAACAGGTCAAAGATTGTGCGACGTCGAGAGAACTTTGGCTAAAGTTGGAGACTGTTTACCAGTCTAAGGGCCCCGCGAGGAAAGCGAACCTGCTGAAACAAATCGTCTTACAGAGGATGAGCGAGGGCGACGACGTTCGCAACCATCTGCGAAAATTCTTTGACGCTGTTGACCGACTGAGCGACATGGAAGTGCCGATAAACGATGACCTACTGTCGATACTGTTGCTTTACAGTTTACCGGCCAACTTCTACAGTTTCTGGATTGCTATCGAGTCACGTGACGAGCTCCCCACTCCGGAAACACTGCAAATCAAAATCGTGGAAGGAAGTGACGCGCAAAAGAACAATGGACCAGTGCAGAACGCGATGGTAGCGGACAGGTCGAATCAACAGAAAACGGGTAAATCGGAGAAACGCGACGGAAGCAAATTCCCGTTCAAGTGCTACAAGTGCAACAAGCCGGGTCACAAAGCAGCAGGTTGTCGATCCAAGAAGAAGAGCGATCAGGACAAGACGAAGACTGGTAGCTTTACCCTGTATGCTGCTGTGGAATCGAGTGCGCCTGGTGACGAGAGTTCCATGGTGGTTTATTCGACGCAAAAACGGTGGTGTCTAGATAGTGGTTGTACTGCGCACATGGCCAGTGACATTGACAGTTTCGAGAGTGTAGATGAGAACTTTTCAGACTCATTGAACCTGGCTAATTCTAGCTCCACGAAAATCAGTGCTAAGGGTGTCGCGCGATTGGTTACCCGAGTGAACGAAGACGATGAGACAGTTAACTTGAGTGACGTGCTGTACGTGCCGGACTTACGCATGAACTTGTTATCGGTCGCGAAGATCGTGGACAAAGGTTACCGAGTGACCTTTTGTAAACGTTCGGCGGAAGTCGTCCGCGAGAAGGACGATCGCGTGGTGTTGTGCGCGGAGCGAGTCAACGGACTCTATTTTGTGAACGACTCGCGTGCTGCCGAGCAGCCGAGTGCCGCGCTTGCCAGTCGGGATCACGAGAAGTCCCTGATGGATTGGCACAAGGCTTTGGGTCACTTAAACGTGAAGGACATTCGCGAGGCATCCAAAAACAACGTTCTCCGAGGACTTGATTTGAGCGACGACGATGCAACGGTGGACTGTGAGGTATGCATCAAGGCGAAGATGACACGCCAGCCCTTCCTCAAGGTCTCCGAGAGGAAGTCAACTCCAGGCGAGCTGATACACTCGGATGTGTGCGGACCGATGCGCATGCAATCCAACGGTCACGCCAGGTATTTCGTCACCTTTATAGATGACGCTACTCGATGGGGCGAGGTGCGATTCTTGCGACGGAAAAACGAGGTGTTCTCCGAGTTCCAGGCGTTCAAGAAGATGGTCGAGACGCAGCACGACTGGAAGATTAAGTACCTGCAATCCGATAATGGCACCGAATATTCGAACAACCAGTTCGATGACTTCCTGAAGCGCTCTGGGATCAAACGTCGGCTAACCGTTCCGAACAATCCGGAACAAAACGGTATAGCTGAACGGAGGAACCGCACTCTGGTCGAGATGGCTCGTTGTTTGTTGATCCAGTCCGGTCTCCCTCCTACCTTCTGGGCAGAAGCGACGGCCGAACTCCGTTCGAGTTGTGGATGGGAGAGGTCCCGGATGTGAGCAGTTTTCAGGAGTTTGGATCACCGGTTTACTGCCTGAACCGAACCAAGGATACCGGAAAGTTTGGACCTCGTGCCCGGAAAGGCGTTTATCTCGGCCCCGCTGCAGATTCGAAGGCACTCAGGGTCTGGATACCTGAGGAGCGACGTGTCGAGATCTCACGAGATGTCCAGTTCCTGAAAACAGCAGCAGAAAACAAGGTCGACCAGTACGAGGAGTTCTTCCCAGAACAGGCGGATGTTCAGCCAAACACCGAGCAGGATGTAGAGGATCCTGCCACATCGTCGGACGAGTACATCGACGTTGTACTAGGAGAGAATCGCTCAACGAGAAGAACAGTCCAGCAACCAGATCAGCAACAGCAGCAACCGGCCATGTTTGGCGAAAACGATGAACCTCTCCGAGTTTTTGAGCCAGTTGAAGTTCCAGCCCCAGGTCCAGTCGGACAAACTCCAATGACGAAGCGCGGACCAGGCAGACCGAGGAAGATTTACACGGGTCGTCCTGGTAGACCAAGGGAACATCCTGTCGCGGAGAGAAATGGGGTCGCGGGGAGGAACGATGTTGCAGAAAGTGTCGACGTGGCAGAGGCAAACGACGCTGTACAGAACGATGTTGTACAGAACGATGCTGTACAGGACGACGCGAGCGGAGATGAGGACTATGCAACCGAAGAAGTTGGCAGAGAATCCTGTGCACCACACGAGAACCAAATACATAGATACACGACATCATTTTGTGAGAGAGGCTATTTCCGCAGGCGAGATCAATCTGAAGTACCTACCTACTGAGAAGATGCCAGCAGACGTGCTCACCAAAGGGCTAACCAGTCCCAAACATTGGAACTGTCTAAATTACATGGGCATCGAAAAACATACTGTTTAGACGATTATCGCTTTGAGGGGAAGTGTTAAATCAGTACTTTTATCCTTTGTTTTATATTCAAATCGAACCGCCCTTTTGTAATTCCCTTTTAATCGTTTGTGGAACCACCTATATTTTTGTTCTTAATCTAACACAACGATAGTTGTCAAATTCAGTTCTTCTTTGTATTCAGTCGAGACAAGTTGTACTTTTGTGTTCTAATAAATCTTTATTACTGGACAATAAACCTGAACAGTTTTCTTGCACGACCTCCTGGTTTTCCTGACAGAAGGTTTTTTTTCAGGGACAAAAAAAATTAACAATCTTCCAAGTTATTTTTAACACTGTTTGTATCATTTCCAATCGCCCTCCTCTCTATTAAAAATAAATCTTAAATAGGCTACAAATGTACTTATTCTGTAACTAAAAGAACGATATGAGTACCATTTGAACTTTCAAGTCTTAATTTTCCGAAAACGGAAATGTTGAGTACAAGCATTGCTTTCCAAATTAAAACACATTATAGAAAACCTCCATTTTGGGAATTTTTTTACAGTCGCTTGCATACTATAAATCAATTTGCGTCAAAGAGTAAGAAATTTTATCACATTCCCTATTTTTGCTCTCATTTCTAACCCGAAAATAACGTTTTGCTATTCGAACCAGGGGTAAATGATGGAGAAACTTTTGTATGAAAACTAGCTCCCATACGATGCAGAATAAATTAATGAGACTTAGATGTATCATCTGGCAATGGAGACAGTCAAACATGAATTATTTATAGCTGATAAAAGTGTTGGCATCTTTATAAAGGAGGATATTGTGTTAGTAATATTTATTGAAACTGTCTGACCTGGAAGATAATACTCCAAATTGACTGCATTTATGAGATGATATCCGCCTTTTGTTTCAGTTGGTTCCTACTTGCAGAAGGTTGATCGTTCGCTTTGAATTTATTGTCTCTATCGTCCGATTCTTATGCTAAGATCAGAAACATCCTTATCGATTCGGAAGCGAATGCTTCGCAGAGCCAGGGGAAAATTTTAGGACTTTGATGAGAGCTATTCGCAGAATGAATTGTATAATTTGTTTTTTGTTTCAAGTTGTTACAAATTTGTTTTTTTGGCAAGAATGCGATCCAGACGAACGAGAGCTCGATAGGAGAACACCTCCTAATTCCACTCGTTTCACGTTCAGGTTAAGTGAATCTGCGGTGTTCCCGATCAAGCGAAGCATGTGATGCAATAAAAACACTCGCAAAATTTATGTTGATTAGAAGATCTCTCATGAACTCTACTGGCAGCCTATGTTGTGGAACACGTGAAGATTTTGGAACAAGAGCTAACGTGATTTTTCGCTAGCTGATATTTCGACATGCACGAAAACTGATTAAAACGCGACAAAACTTATCAAATAAACAAAGGATAAACTTCCCACCAAGTAGTAGCTAAGACGCAATTTTTATAAATTCACACGGCACCGATCCAAATGGCAACAAAACTTCTCGAATTAACCAAAAGAGTATCCACGAACAAAATTTTGCCAATTTGTACGTGATTCTTCACGATCTCCCATGAACTGCCTTCCATCCAAAACTTTTCTTTCTCTTTTTCCGTGTTCCGACGGTACCTCGTATCAGCTGCTTGCTCAGCCGAATTCTATTGTATTCGGTAATACGATACACAGTTGGGGTGCTCTAAAGCAGTGCTCCCATGCCCAAAATTTTAATTGGCAGATTTGAAAGTAAAATGAAACAGAATTTTAAATAGTAATAAAATGAAGAGTATAAGTAAAGGAAAACGTTTAAATTTAATATAAAGGAAAATTGATATACAAAATTACATTTAATAATAATAATAAGATAGAAAATTATTTTATAGATTACGATTATGAATGGAAGTCATGAAATAGTTTTTCCTAAGTCTTCCATTAGAATTTCAGATAAGAGCTGGGAAGGTTTTCGAGCAGTTTGCTTGTGTGACTGCTCGATTGCTACAATATATTAAAACAAGTAGGGAGCGTGAGTATAAGTACATTAAAGTCTTCCATTCAACCTCTTTCAAAAAATTGCCTTTTCAATTCTTGAAATCTATCTATGTTAGTGATATTTCTAGAAAATAAAAAAATTATTTTAAATTTAATAGGCAGCATGATTGAATGAAACCATTGTTTTCAGGTATTGGCCAGCACCTCTACTTCTATGATCACGAAACTCAAAGTTTCATTACATATTCCAACTTTCATGCAATAAAATGAATCCAGGACATTAAGAAAAGGCTGCTGAGCTTCTTAGCAGAGCAATTTTTGCAAGCAAGGCACCTCTTAGTATGATGGAAAGTCTTTATTCGAGAGCATTTTTTCGTTTCTTCGGCCGGCATATACTCGTAAAACTCCATCCAGGTATATGTTGTCAGGCCCGTTTTTAGAAACGGAGTATAAGAGTGTGACTGTATTAGTAGCAGTAGCGATAGCCCTTGCTGATTCTGTAGTATTGGCTGTAGATTGTTGGAGCAATATCAGAAATCGGCCTATCGTCAATTTTTGGTGGCAACACCGTAATCTCTTCTGTGTTATGTTTTACCAACTGGAAAATCATCTCATACTGCAGAATTCATGTCTCGAGAAATTGGTGTTGTAATTGATTAAATAGGATCCAAAAACATTTTCGCTATCGTAACCAATAATGCTGCCAACATGAGGCCAACTTGAAAAGTGCTTCAAATAAAGTATCAAAAAACATACTTGTTTAGCTACAGATACCTAGCACCCTCACTGTAATTATTATTTACTGATATGAGTACATTGCCAACTTTAAAAGCCTTATCAGCCAATGCAATATCTTGTGTAAAAGCTATAAAAAAAATCACACAAACTTAACGCAGCGTTCGTAAAAAAGCAGTTGACTTCCCGAGTCAAAAAAAGTTTGAAGCTTCCAGTAAAAATGCGCTGGGGATCGTGTCTATTGCTTAGAGAGTTTGAAAGGAAACAAGCAAATTATTAAAACCATTGCCGTAGATGAGCATCTTTCAGATGTTATAAATAAAGTACACATATTAAAAGTAAATATTTTGAGCGATGAGTTTTGGGATAAAGTTACTAGATTCTCCAATTCATTGAAAACCATGATAGATACTATTAGAACTACTGGAGGTGACACACCACATATATCTCATAATTTAAGTTTGTTTAAACGAATTGGAAACAAAATGGAAGACATGTTGGACACAGGCCCCTTTTTAAAATCTGAAGAAAATAGGGTCAGGGAAATACTCTAAATTTGTTTCTGAAGTTCTCAAAATCGCAAACCTGCTGGACAGTTATTTAAAAGGATGCAATCTCACTCCAGAAGAAGAAACTGCTGCTGCAGAATAAATTTATATAGCTGCTGTAAAAATTCCAGATATCGATGAGGATACAGTATTGGCAGAGCTCACAATACGAGACAAGACTCCTTTTCAGAGCCTTTTTTGTGGTCATCAGTTGATTCCCATAGATTTGGTGGGCAGGACTTTGTAAGTCAACAGCTTTATCTAAAGTAGCCGTTAAATTTCTTTCGCTCCCTATAACATCGGTAGCATACGAGAGATCATTTAGTACGTATAGTGACATTCGTAATATAAAGTGCAATAGACTGACAAATAAATGTGCTAGAAAAATAGTATACATTGTTCATAATCTATGGTTGCAATCACTATCATTGGCAATACAATCGTTGTTCACACAAGTAGTGGGAGTTACTAGAATGCCTCAATCTTATAATACACACATTGATTCGGATGAAAGATTGGATGATTCTGATACCGAAAGAACAAGCTCCGATTCAGATACAACTACCGGAGCTACAGATATGGGCGATTCAGATGCAAATAATTCAAATACAGATGATCCAATATTTTAGTTTTCCATGTAAGCTATGTAAAATTTTTGATTGCATATAAAATATAAAATATCAATGATTTCAACATTAGTTGAATCAAATATGAAAATCAAAATATAACAAATAACCAAACTGTGTATTTTTCCGAATGAATTCATGCATTGCACGTTTCCTGAAAGAAAAAACAAATTCAGAAAAAACAAACAATGACCACAAGTTTTTTAAAAGATTTTGAAAAAAAAATTTCTTTTTTAGGGTTTTGTAAAATGATTTTACAAAACCCTACTAGTTTCGCGACCAGTCTGTGCGTCTGTCCGTCCGTCCGTCCGTCGGTGTGTCACAGCAGTTTTTCTCGGAAACTACTTAAGCTAGAAATATCAAATTTTCTGTGTAGGTGTAAAGTGGTGATCTCTTCAAAGTTCATTTACAAAAAAAAATTTATAAGGTATTTAAGGGGGGTCTCCCCATATAGGAGAGTGACCCCCGAAAAAAAAATTTCAATTAAGATAGCCGATATGGGTATCAAATGAAAGGTCTTGATGAGAACTTTTCAAAACAGGTCTTTGTTTGGCAAAGTGTGCTTTGAGGGGCGCACGGGGAGGGGAAATACACGAAAAATTTGTGTCCCCCCCCCTCGCGATTGGACACCTGTGATCCGAAAAATCTGAAAAAAATGATGAATGTAGGCCTTGGTGAGTACAACAACAACAAATACGTGAGAAGTCGCAATTCACTCAACTTTGTTAGTAATAGTATGATGTATCGATTTTATGTTTTCTTGAATAAAATCTTAACGGTACCCTTAAATTCAATGAAATTCAGTACATAGATGTCTATTTATAAGATTGATCTATCCTGAAAGTTTCATAAAGATTGAATTTTATTTAGCGAAGTTATAGCGGTTTGAATTTTTCTGTATTACTATGGAACAATATGCGCTGCATTTATTACTATGGCAACATATGGCTATGGAACAACATGCGCTTTTTACCGACTCAGACACTACAGTTTTGCTAGGATTTGCATGAAAATTTCAGGATTTGCATGAAAATTTCAGGAATGATAGGTGTCATATATATCTGTGAGAATCGGTTCAGCTAGTGGTATCAGTAATCGTAAAACAAAATAGTGGCTGTTTTAAATGCAAAGATTGAATAATTTTGAGTTAGTTTTTCCCAACTTCAACGTTTAAGGTGCATGCTTTGAACACTTGATTCAATTTAATGAATGACTGAAAATGAGTACCTATAATTAATGCTCATAAGTGAAACAAGTCAAGGAGGTGGGAGAGAGCTCCTAGCAAAAGGGTTTTGTAACCATTCTAGGATTCGAAAAAATTTGCCATGAATCAATGATAACAGTACAGGAGAGTGGCCCCTGAAAAAAAAATTTATCAAACGTAGCCGATATGAGTATGAAATGAACGTTTTCATGCGAGCTTTTCAAAACAGTTGTTAAACTGTCAGTTTTTGCTTCAGAGGGAGCACAGGGGGGGAAATACATGAAAAATGTGTTTCCTCCGTCGCGGATGGACATCTGAAATAATTATCAAGGGAGATATTTATGGGTATAACAATACCAAAAACCTCAGAAGTCGAAATTCGTTCAACTTTGTTAATAATAGTATGATCTTCGTACTTCATATTTTCTCCAATAAAATCGTCTTTGACATGTTTCTTGATTTGATTCGATCTGGTGACTGCATTTTGTAAATTGAATACAAAACCCTTCTGACATGAGCGTAGGTCTGTTTACCCAACTTGTTTCAGTTTACATCTCTACTCCAGTCCATCAAAAGTTCCATGCGGCTTATGGTTGGATTAATTTTGCCATTGGTCCCTGTCTAGTTTCGCTCAAAATATTTGGCTTAGGATGCGGCCCTTGGAAGCGCTGAATATATTTGTGGATGCTTGGGTTAAAGTCCGTCACCAGTCTTATCAGAAATTTGTATACTTGCAGCTTTATTTTCCTGTGTATGCAGCTGGTTTTGAAGATCGTCAAAATTGAATAAAATATTTTATTTCTGAGCTGTTTTTCTCGGGTTATATCATATTTTTCATTACCAGTTCTCGTTCTTTCGGCATTACAAAAAATTTGCCCACATTATCGATACTGTATTTGTCAAGTGTGATCTTTGGGATATTGCAGGTTGTTTATCTCGACTGCATCATGAATTTTGTTTCACTTCCATGTTCCAATAGTTCTGCTTCGCTGCTGGTTTTAAGGAAAATGTCGTTGGAGGTTGTTAACGAGCATGACAAAATATTGATGTTATCCGCATAGGCTACCAGTTCACTTGACTTGTATAGTAACGTACCTGGTATATCAACAGGTTGCCTTCTTGTAGCCAAATTGAATAGTAGTGTGACTAGTCAAGCTTCCCACTATATTTATGTGAACTTGGGAGGTTGTCGACGTGATTGTTATATTTATAGGGCGGAATAGTAGGGCTGGGATACCAAAGGAAAGCATTATTTGGTACAATACCTTACGACCAATTCCGTCGCAAACTTGCTTAAAGCTAACAAGAATTTTGTGTTCGTGTACTTTAGTCTATCATCGATCTACCTGCTTTAAAGCCACCTTAATATTCTCCAATAATACTGCGGCGTATCATTTAATTTGATTTTTTATAATCTTAGACGATATTTTGTCTGCCGTATAGAGTAGTGATATGCTTCTATAGTTTTTGCAATGTAACTTGTCACCTTTTTTATGGGTAGGAAGTATAATCAATAGGCTCCACTTACTCGCCGTTTGTTCATGACCCAGGCGAGAAAAAAATACCCCAAACACCCAATGTATCCCACTTGGCGGATACAATATCGAAAACGGGGGCAAATTTGTATTTTTAGGCGCCAAAATAACGCGAACTTGGAATGAAAGGGACAAAATATGCCGGAGAATACAGCTTGCGAATAAAAAAATTTGTTTGGTTTTGACTCAAGATCGTCCAAATACAGGAAAACAAATCTATGATATGACCTGTGCTATGCTATGGGTCTCACCCTAACCCAAGCATCTGCATACATACTTCGAAAGACGGGTCCTGAGGCGAGTAGTAAGAGCTTTGCTATAGAGGTGCCAATTGTGAATTCGATAGAACCATAAGCTGTACAAAATTTTTGACGAGCTGGAGGTCTCAACGATTGTAAGACTGCAGAAGCTGCAATGGGCTGGTCACATAAAATTTATGGCCGAACAACGGGTACCCAGAAAGCTATTTGTTGGGAGAACTATGGATCATTGGTGAAACCGAGGAAACGCTGGTCCAACTCGTTCGACGAAGATAGTTCATTACTGCTCAGATTTCAAAATTGGAGGTCACTTACTGTAGGATGCAAAGGCCCGAGAGGGGCTGTAGCGCTACGAAGAAGAAGAAAAGTTCTAGCATGGGTGCAATCTTGGACTTTGTAGGCAACAGATAGGGTTCATCAAACTTGAATGTTGTAATAGGTCGCAATTCTGTTTACTGCTACGTCCAGCTTGGCCCAATGGGATGCTGCGAAATAGTTAAAGTAAAAACTGCAAAATTTGCTGGACTATTATTCAAACAAAGGAAGCTAAGTGAAAACAAAATTTACCATTTTTTTTATGTTTATACATTTCAAGTCTTTCTCTATGGTATTGCTACACAAACAAAGCAAAGAACTGCGGCTTGACATTCTAGAAAAACTTGAAATATTTTAACATGTTAAAAACAAATGCTTTAAAACCTCACATAAGCTTGATGGTCGCATAAAACTACAATACATTGTCACGAGACCTTCATAAGTATGTGAAAGTTTCATCTCCATTGGACGCCAGGACTTGTTGTTAAAAAATTTTAAATTTTGTCGGACTTAAATAAGTAAACAGAGTAAGCTAAATAATAGTTTTTAAATACAGGTTTTTCCAATAAGAGGTGTTATTTTGATATTAAAAGAAAAATGTCATTTTATAATACAAATGATCGAATGTTTATTTCATAATAAAGAAGAAGGTATGTCCTTAATAGTGGAAAATAACGTCAAGCAAATGACCACCACAACCACGTTGACAGGACCATATCCTTTACATAAAATCTTCCATAACCCAATCGCAAATTGTCTGCAATATGTAGTCGATAGCCTCACGAATTCCATCTTTGTGGCCTTGAATCGACGCTGGGCTATTGGCATAGAGCTTTACATTCACGTGGCCCCAAAGGAAGAAGTCGCAAGGCGTTAAATTACAAGGTCTCGGTGGCCAATTGCGATCATTTTTTCGAGAGATGACATTGTCTGGAAACTTTTCCCGTAAAGGATCAATGTTTTCGTTGCTTGTGTGGCACGTAGCGCCATCTTGTTGAAATTAAACGTTGCTCAGATCAATACCATCCAATTCCAGCCATAAAACATTATTAATCATCTCTCGATAGCACAATCCATTCACTGTAACTGTTTCTCCAGCCTCATTTTCGAAAAAGTAAAGTCCAATGACTCCGCCGGACCATAAACCGCACCAAACAGTCACACGTTGAGGATAGAGAGGCTTTTCAACAATAATTCTTGGGTTTATCGAGTCCCAGATGCGACAATTTTGATTGCTGACGAAGCCACCGAGATGGAAATGGGCCTCATCACTCAAGATGATTTTTCGATGGAATTCCGGATCATTTTCATGCATTTCAAGGACCCAATCAGCAAAGACACGACGTTGTTGATGATCGACCGGCTTGAGTTCTTGTA
Organism: Odontomyia ornata; assembly: GCA_963969285.1. Lineage (NCBI taxonomy): Eukaryota > Metazoa > Arthropoda > Insecta > Diptera > Stratiomyidae > Odontomyia > Odontomyia ornata. The sequence continues at coordinate 30,608,891 of OZ017740.1, read as the reverse complement.
TTAACTGAACTTTACAAGCCTTAAGACCCAAATCTTTATGAAAAATACGGTTTAATGACGTTTGTGGAATGCCTTATTCCAAAGAACGATGAGGAATAGACTAACCTGGTGTTTCTTCAACACTTTCGGCTACAGCAGCAATATTCTCGGCTGTTCTTGAGTGACGCGCACGGGTTTTATTCTTCACATCACTAAGTTGTCCCAACAGCTCGAATTTTTCCACCAATTTCTGAATTGAGGTCCGACAAGGTGCTTCACAACGACCCAAAAACTTTCGAGTTTTACGAACCGTCTCTGCCAAATGTTTACCATTTTTATAGTGAATTTTAATAATTTCAATGCATTGTTGAAGCATGTATTGTTCCATATTTATTAATGGCGTAGTTTTTACTTGTTAAATGTCAAAAAATGACAGCTTCAAAATTGGCATTTACCGAAATAGCGGGCTATTCAAAATAACACTTCTTATTGGAAAACCCTTTAAAAGACAAATTCCGCTATTATCAAACTTTAATAGAGAGGCGAAAATGCGAAGAAAATCTGCGAATATATTATAACGTCAAAGTCATTTTATGAAATGGTTTGTAACGTTGCTTTAACTGATAAGGCAAATAAATTCAAACTTTATGAATAAGCTTGTAAATAATCAATACTTAACATATTCCTTCGGACTCAATTAAAATTCCATTATAGTTCTAACCTAAGTAATGCAACCAAATCCATTTAACACTCATCATTTCAATGAACTATCAAAAGTTGTTCAATGAGAAGTTGCTCTCTCCACATCTTTCCCAAAATACGAAGTTCGAAAAAGAGAAGCTCATATCCATTATCCAACAAAGTGGAAAACCATTTTGCATCATTTCAAGTAGAAAAATGTATCGAATGATAAATTGCAGGAGTTTTTATTTCAGTACAAACTAGCAAAACATTTCAAGGGTTTGCTTTACTTCAACATGTTCTAGCACTGGAGCATCTTAGCAGGGATTTTTCTTAAGCTTCAAACATCCTCATACATTATCTACCTTATTTTTTATGTAGTAGATATGGACACTCTCGTACGTGTGTTGGGGTAGATATGGAATTTTTTCTGTATGAAGTTACATACACTTCACCAAGCATTAAGAAATGTCTCGTTTATCTTTTCAACAGACTTGTTCTTTTTCTAATAATTTTATCACCTAAGTGCAATCGTGTGATGAATGATGGTGAATATGATTTTGGCTATCGATTTAAACTGATTTTGAATGTGAGCTTTGAAGTTTGGATGCTCTTATCATAGACCACAGAATTTTTGAAATTCCTTGGAAACCAGCATTGTTTTTATGATGATTTAATTTCGGTATTCCCATATTAAAACCATTGCTGGGCGACCAGTTTCTCAACACAAATAATGACACTTTCAACAAATTGTCACTAGGATTGTGCGATATTTCCAAAGTAAAGTACCAAAGGCAAAAATTATACGATTAGTTCTTTTTTTGACAGAGCTGATCGGTAAATTATTACAGTCGAAAGATTTTATTTATTTATTTATTAAAGCCAATCAAAGCACGTACAAAAATTATTATTAAGAAATCATTAACTTTGTAAGAGAGCATTCACTATAAGCCTGTCATTTACTGCTAATTTATTGCGGAACAAAACATTTTATCGCCCTCCACCTTCTCTCACCTTCTCTGAGAGAAGCAGATAATGAAGCTGAAAACTCAAGCTACATCAGCCAAACTCGTATCTCAAGAATCAATACAGAAAGAAATATTTTCCAGGTGGTATATTTTATTGCTGGTGATCTGAGCAACAAGTAAGTTCCCGAAATCAACCCTTTAATCCCAACCGCGTATCACACCCCGCCCATTTATGGGGAACATTCATTTAAGATCCATATTTTATTGCTAATTCACTACGCAATAAAAAATTATATCATTACACCCCTTCCCTCTGAAAAACGGCAAAAGTGGCTTAAGGCTTGAGCTACGTCAGCCCAGTCCATATTTGAGGACCCGATGTAGTTAAAGATTTTTCAATGGAGCAAATCATTCCAAAATGCTGCCAAGCTATTTCTGAGGTTTGAAGCATGAATACTAGAAGGTACTTTAGTGTGTGGTTTCGTGTATGTTGGGGTTATCAAAGACCACACAAGTAATACATATAAAAGCCTTTATTTATTTGGAAGGTTGTAAAATTACATCTCACTGTGCCAATTGCTCAGTGAGAGTGTGTGAATGAGTGATTTTGTTGGTCATTGAGCCTGCAGCTGATTGCCGGTGTCACCTCTGGTGGCAGTACCACACAGCTGTCAACAGACAGCTGTGCTTGCGAAGCTGGGTCGCTGCGCAGTCACATTACTCCCGCCTGAGTGAGCAAGCCCGTGTTGTCTTTTGTTTACTCGTGATGCTAGTGAGTAGGTTCGAGTGATGTGTTCGGGAGGTGTATTGATTGGAGTCTAACGAATCCTCTTAATCTTTGGATTTGTCGAAGTTGGTGCGATTGCTGAGTCATTTGCAGGTGCCGGACTCTTTCTTCCCTTGTACACGGTCGCTTCCAAGAAGCTGGTTTGATAACCTGTTTACCAATCTTTAGTTTATCCGGTGACAAACGACGTACTCGCTCAAAGGCTGGGGAGCCTTTTGTAACTATATGGTGTTGCACTACGTGACTCCAGTCCACGTTAATTGTTCCTGGGTTTGTGAACGCGGGTTACTTTCACACCAGCTCATGATACTTGTTTGTTCCGCACACCATCACTAATGCCGGCTGTTTCAAAAGTGAGTTCAGCCGGTTGCTGTCAGAAGGGTTGTGGAGTCATCTAGTCTCTTGTTTTTTGGATCGACCCAAAACAATAATGTCGAAAGAAGTCTTCACGTAATATCGACCACGATACTTCTGCCACGCAGAATTTCCAGTTGAAAGTAAGCTGTAGCCCCTGGTTCATCTAGAGCAGCTGCTCCTCAAACGTGTTTATTTTCAAACCATTGGTGGCGTAGAGTTTGTAGCCTGTTGACTTTGATCCTTGGGAGAACTTTCTAGGAAGTACGGACAGTTTCGCCCCGTATCAACTAGAAAATATAATTTTGTCTCCTTGTCGCGAAATGTGCGTGTCACTGACCAGCGCCTGTTCCATCAGTGAATTATTGCGTTCCCCTATTTGAAGGAACATGGCTGTTGGCAATTTCTTGCTATGGTTCCAAAATCAGAGTGGAGCCAGTAAAGGATTGAATTGCTTCATCATGAGCTGCGTTGCGATATGCGTGTTCGGCATCATTCAGCTCGCCCTTCCACTCGTATCCGACGAAAATCCGCATGCATACCCGATATCTAATTTGCCAAAGCGTTTCAAGATTGCGAATTCATTAATATGTTCATGGTGTTTGCGTACTCGCTTTTAGTGGGCTTTGCCACGGAGTTTATAATAGGTTTGTTGATTTCAGCGATACAGTCAGCTGTCGTCGCTAGTTTGTCTAGGGCTATGGCGTTGGAACTCGCCAATATTGATTGCATTTCAACCGACAGTCGTTCCGACCACAGCAATTTTAGGAATGCCTCCGAGACTCTGTTTTTCACGATGCGTTGCAGTTGTAAACCATGAAGTAGCTTGCGAATCAGCTCCTCATTACTTTGTTTGGATTTGGATAGAAGACGTATTTTAATGGCAAAACATTTACCTTCAGTTGACGGATTTTTGACTATGTCTGCCACTTACGCTAGTGCGGCCATTTCCAACTCTCTATTGACTTTGTCCATTTTGGATGTATCGTTAATTATTCGATGCGACCGAAATTGGGCATAATGCTGGATGCAGTGATTCTGTAGATTCCCACGGATTGAAGTTTTTCCTCGTGCTCACCTTCGTTTGTATCCATGAAATCCTTATTTTTAGATGGCATCTCGTATGCTGGGCGTAGTTTCATTACTTACGATGATTTTGTGCGTTCTTTTCTACTTGGGGTCACCAATTTAGCGTAAGGTTTCGTGTATGTTGAGGAGATCAAAGACCACACAAGTAATATACGTAAAAGTCTATATTTATTCGGAAGGTTGCCAAATGACATCTCGCCGTGACGATTGCTCTGCAAGTGTGTGTGAGTGAGTAATATTATTAGGCACTGTTGCTGCAGCTAATTGCCGGTGTAACCTCTGGTGGCAGTACTTTATTGACAGCTGCGCTTGCGCAGCTAGGTCACTGAGCTGCCACAGTATATAGGTTTAAAGTTCTGAGTAAGAATGCCTCTAAAATATTGTACAATAAATGTTGCTAGTTAAATCAGTTTCTGTTGAAAAGCACATAGAGAATTAAAATAAACAAAATAGCAAAAAGTGTCGCCTTTACGAAGAAAACATATGGCAGATGTGTTCTTGTTAGTTGCTGATCTAGATGCTTCATACAATTCATCTATTTCCAGATTTTCTGTTTGGATTTTGGTTTTTCAGTATTCTTCTTAATTCTTCGGTCGTTTAATTTCTTTGTGCTAGAGCTACAAAATTTCTAAAAACTCGAACGTCATCATCAGGAAGTTTTTCATAGCTGATTAATTCTAGTTTCGACTGTAAAACTTGGTCTTCTTTTTGGAGTGTTGAACTCTTGTCCATTGTCCCCCATGTCTCTGTTGACAGTATTTCTGCAGATTTATCGCCCGATTCTTCCTCATTTGTTTGCTGAAATAGTACATAAAATTCGATATTGATGGTGCCCACACCTGAAGTTGAATGGAACAATATTCCGGGTGATTTCAAAAGATTGTGCAATTCCCCTAATTGTATAGGGACTCTGAATGGTAAACATGGTGTGATACCAAAACTGACGATAGATACAAGCCATATAGTAGCAATTTGCATATGTATTAGTCGGCCTACTATGGACAAGCTTCCGGTAGCTGTCACCCAACTGCGGCATTAGCAAATGCTTATATTTCGTCATATATACTATTTTCCGAATAAAAAACGTGCCGAACGCATTCCGTGCATGCTATAAATTCACCTTGTATAGACCATTGTGCTCCTAAACTTTCCAAGACGAGCAAATGAAGCACACATTTTGCAGCTTCGACTGATAGCTCAGCGTTGAGATGTAAACAAACTCCTATAAATTCACTTTGGAAGGCGATAAAAACTAAACGGGTATAAGAACTGAAATAATGTTTACTTCACTAGGAGCGCTATTGTGTTCTCCGCGGATCATCTGGAAATCACTGTAGAAATCCGTCTCTAAACCGTACAAAACCTCGAATTTTTGTTGGCACCTCCACAATTCTTCATATAACGCCATGTAAGTTAGCCAGCAAAGTCGGCCTACTAATGGTCATGTGTGTGGTAGTAAGCGCTGCTGCCATATGGCTTGTATCTATCGTCAGTTTTGTGTGATACAAAAGCTAGTGCATAACGGAAGTGTATATTATAATTACAAACAATTATTCAGTATTATTTTGATGGTTCTGGTGAACGCTAATTATAATACTGATGTTGGTTCCAATGGTAATGTCAGAATGTCAGATGGTTGTGTCTTACGAAATTGCTTTATTGAGAAAGCCTTGTCTGAATATACCCCCACGAAAATTTGTCCTAGGAAAGGATATAGTATTTCTGTTTGTGATTATAGCCGATCATTTCTTTCCATTGAAACATTCTGCGATGAAAGCCTTCTCGAACAAAAATCAGAAAAACCAGAACTAAATAGAGATTACAATCACAGGCTGTCAAGGACTAGACGGATTGTTGAAAATGAATTTGGATTGATTGTAAATTGGTTTGGAGTGTTAACAAATATTGTCTTGTTGGAACCAAAAAAGTACGAACTGCAGTCATCGCCGCTGTCGTGTGCTTGCCAAACTTTATTATGATTAGAATTTCTCGATAAATTTTATCTAAACTCTTTTATAATATATTATAATATATAGGGTGGTCTGACCAAAACGCACGATGTTAATTGTAGATAAAACTATAAGTTTTCAGAGAATCATGTTCATGTTTTTTTATTATAATAGAAAGATTGATGAAAATTATGTGTGAAACAAAACATTGCCCAAAAGCTCGCCATAGCTACGATGGCATGTTTCTATCCAATGGTCCATATTTTCAATGACTTTGAGACATAATTGAGATTCAATGTCGTTAATGTGGTGAATGATCTCATCCTTTAGCTCTTGAATTGTTCTTGGCTTATTAACGTACACTATTTCTTTTAAATATCCCCAGAGAAAGAAGTCCAAAGGTGTCAAATCGCATGATCGTGGCAGCCAATTAACATCGCCACAACGTGAGATAACAAGACGATTGAATTTCTCGCGCAAAAGAGCCATTGTTTTGGCGGCTGTGTGGCAAATTGCTCCATCCTGTTGGAGCCACATATCTTCAATTTCTGGCCACAAAAAGCCCGTGTTCATCTCGCAATAGCAAATATCCTCCACGGTAACTGCTTGGCCATCCTCATTTTCGAAGAAGTATGGCCCGATGATGCCGCCAATCCATAAACCGCACCAAATAGTCATTCTTGTGAATTCAAATCTTCATTCGAAAATTGCATCAGTGATATTCGTGAGATGTTCAATTGTTGGCTACCGGCTCTTCTACAGGACGGAGCCCTCAAGCCACACAACACAGGTTAATCGAGCACTTTTGCAAGAGAAATTTCCAGGACGCGTAATTTCGAGATTGAGTGATGTCAATTGGCCCGCAAGATTCTGGGACCTAACACCTTTGGATTTCTTTTTATGGGGCTTCGAGAAAGACCGTGCTAACGCAAATCAAAATCTTGAGCGATTGAAAACCAATATTCGTGAAGTTATGGCCGAGATATTGCCGGAAATGTGCCGAAAAGTCACTGAAAATTACCTCAAAAGGATTCAGGCCTGTAAAAGATCCCGTGGAGAACATTTGAATGATGTTATATTTCACGTACAATGGCAAGGTTCAATTTTTATAGTGAATAAAAACTTTTGTTTCCATCTCAACAATTTATGTGTTTTCTTTAGCTTTACTTTCCCAATCGTAAAATGGATAACCCTATATGATAACATTGACGATCTCTTCACTTGTCAACCTCATTTCTTCAATGAATAGAGTTGACGTTGTACAGCAGGTTGGTATGTTAGACAATTTTGTGACCCGGTTAAAAACCTGTTAAAATGGCCAGCAAAAAGATTACATATTCATTGAGAGCATGTTGAACTAATTTGCTTTTTATAGATATATGTTGTGTAACCTGTGGCTTTTTGCAATTTGAACATAAAGTGTCTTGTATCTGAATAATAGGTGATATACGTATTATTCTATTTTTATCCTTTGATAAATTAATCAAATAGTTTTTGATAGAAATTCCAAAACTAAAGTTGAAAAGCAAAAGAAAACAAGGAGAAAGATTAATTTCATAAATAATTAGGTAATTAAAATTATTCTAAACTCAATAAGAAGATTATCAACTCTCCATACAAGGACTTATTTTTTTCATACGATGGCATTCATTTTTGAACAAACTAGCAACATAATTTGTGAATGGCTGGTTGCATTAAGCGTTAAAGAAAAGCCGCAAAGTAATTTCTGATAAGAAAATCTCTGCAAGATATAAAATCTCTTTTCAGTCACACTCAAAATACATCGCTTGTTAAAAAGAACTCTCGCGGGAAGGTCGTCCTTATAAAACTGAGGCTGAACAATTTAATATTACGTTATCTACCTTTAGAAGTTTACTCAAGGACATCAAGTGTGTAAACTGACTAGTGTAGTTAAGTAAAGAAAACCCAGCCATGCTTTCATAATACGAAAATCTTTTCTCTGCTTTGAATACATTTTTTGGGATAAGTAATGGATAGTCCAAACAAAACAAAATAGAATGAACGTTTACTTTCTTTGTGGATATTCACATTTTTTCCATTTACAAGTCGAGTCAGGAACGCAGATACTTTTTTGAAACACAAAAGGAAATGCTAAAGAAAAATAATGTAATTTTTTCGTTGCTTGTGCTTGTTATGTTCAAAAAATAATGGTGCACTTTTCTGTACCACGTTTTTATGATTTACATTAGTTTAGCCACTGTTATTGCAGTAGCTTTGAAGATTTTCATCCAATATCTTGTTAACTGTAAGAATGTATTCAGCAGAATCATTCTTTTAATTAAAATCTGGAACTAATGAACATTGAAAACTATTCATTAAATTTCGAGCTTTTAAGACAAATTGAAAAGCTTCTACTTCTTTTTTAAAATATTCATGAGCTGCAATTAATTAATTACTTTGATAAATGTGAATTATGCAACTTGTAATCTCTCCAGTACAGGTGAGTTTAAAAAGAAATTAATTTACCTGTCAATGACTGTTAATGATATCTTTTGAATCAAAAGAAGCAAAGGGCAGGTTTTAATGATATGAAAAAACTGTTGGTTGATGAAGTAAATTAATTTTTTCAGGATATTGCGTTCTGAAGATAAGTGTGTTTATAGCTTTAATGGAAATAAAGTAGTTTTACTTGATTATAACGTGCTCAAAATGAGAGGAGCTCTAGTTTTTTTTTTCTTATGAACGAGCACTTACCTAGAGTTCTCTTGACTAGGTGTAGATAAAAAAGATTTCTCAAAGATTCATTCTATATATAAAAGAGGAGCCCGACGAAATTCTCATTAAATTTTCAATTACAAAGATTGAGTTTTGTATTGGGATAAGTTGGAAAATTGAATTTGTATATCCTTATGGTATATTAGAAAGTAGTGAGTGTTTATTACTTGATTCTCATTAGCATCCACCAAAGCCAGACAAAATGATAGATTGCTCTATATTTCCTTTCTTTTTGTAATGATATTTCTATCTGTTCACAATTATATTTGCTTGGATTGTATGGACACTGTAATTAAACATACCAACAACAAACAGAGTTTGATGCCTTCAGTAGTGTGGTGGAATTGCTGTTGAAGACACGCTTCTTGAAGTTCACATACTTTTTTATCGGACGCTTGTACAAAGGTCTCTTGCATTTTCGTATTGATTTAAGTTCTTCTGCAATATTTGTGATATGTTCAATACGAGATTTAATGGCATTAAGCTCACGTTTATAGTTCTGAGGCTTCGGCGTTTTTCCATTCAAGTTAGTGGCACACTTTAATTTTTTGGAAATTCACCGCTTAGTTTCATCACAATCTTGTTCAAATTACTGGTAATGACTTAAAGTGTCGTATAATGAATGGTGGATTTCCCTTGTAATGCAGATCTTCATGCATCATACAACATTGTGCCACATCATCAGCAATGCAGTCATGTGCATTAATCAGTTTAGTCTCGAAAATATCCAAAGCCTTTATTTTCATTTCTTGCGCTGCCAAGCCCTTTTCAAAGTCTTCATAGCTATTAATTAAAGCTTAAACTGTGTCAAGAAAATGGCCAAATCTTATTCAACACCTTCATGTTTGCGTTAAAGTGTTTGTAAATATCGCAAATCTTTGCCCAAATCATAGTTGTTTAAAGCAATTTTTTTCTTACCCATCTAATCTTTGGTCTCGTCAATATCACTGCGGAAACACAGCACACAATGAGCTGATTTCAGTTAGGTAGCACGTTTTTGAGCCAGTTGATGCGACGGTGTCCATTTTCCATATGAGTACTGCATTTGAAATGTTAGTTGCTGGGTTTCTGGCACTCAACGATCTAGCTAGCTTCACTGGATGACATTGTGTGGCAGCACTTGCACCTGCGGGAGTCGTATCAAAGGCGCCCTTCGCATTATATTGCATAAGTTTAACAATGATCTACTTTATGTTAATTGTACTTTTTTTTTCAATGTATGCTTAATATTCCAATTCATGCTTAAACTTAAGAAGAGTAATTGGACATGCAGCGTTATTAAACCCAATTAGGCTTAATGACGCATTATTCATACTACTTTACCCAGACAAGCATCACTAGTAGTATTTGAATTGTCTGGTCTAAACAATTCCTATTATAAGACAAATCCAAGTTAACCATTGCATCGTGTAGTCATATTCAGACAGCTGAAAATCTTGAGAGTTTGAGCGAAAGTCACTTTCTTTTTCTTCGTAACACTGCAGCCCCTCCCAAGCCTTCACTTTTTGCAACAAGTGCCTTCAACTGTCTCAGTACATTGACCGCATCCTTCCTTTTGAAATCCAAGCAGTGATGGACTGTTTCCGTCAACCAAGTCAGATCTGCATTTCCTTGGGCTTCCCACTGGTCTCCTGCTTTCAGTACATCCAAAAAATACGTTTTTAGGTATCCGTTGTTGTCCAAACGATTCACATGCCCAGCCTATTTCAGCTTCATCAGTTTGACAATCGTTGAGACCTCCAGCTCGTCAAACATTTCACACAGCTTATCTTTGTATTGAATCCACCATTGATCTCAGTCTAGCTTCGATCAAATTATTTGCCTGAAGACCCGTCTTTCGTAGGCGTTCAATATGTTTGCGGATGCTAGCGTTCATGTTCCACACCCATAGCAAAGCCACAGGTTTTACCACAGATTTGTATACTTGGAGCTATGTGATCCTGTATGTACAGCTGGTCTTGAAGATCGTCAAAACAGAATAAAATATTTTATTTGCAAGCTGTATTCTTCAGTGTTTTTTGTCTCTTGAACCCACATTTTGTGTATTTGAGGTATTTTACTAGACTGCGGTGTGAGCTTTGTTGTAATCTCTTTGATTTGTAACCCTACCAGCTTTGTTTCACTGTCGGGTTTTAGGAAAAATTCCTTGGCATTTATTAGCGACCGGGCCAACATATTGATGTTGTCCACATAGGCTACTACTTGGCTCGACTTGTATAGTAACGTACCTCTTGTATCGACAGGTAGCTTTCTAAGGACAGAGTCAAATTGAGTTGCAGATATTTGAATGGGTATTTCGATATTTGCATCAAAGGTGTCGGTGAGCTGGTTATTGGTGCAGATCTTGAAGGTTTTAGACGTCATCGTCATTTTGGTAAGACGGACATAGTATGTTGGCATACCAAAGCAAAGCATTATTTGGTAAAGTACGTTACGATCGATACTGTCGTATGCTTGCTCTAAGTTAACGAAAATTTAGTGTTCGGCAGTGATAAACTCACAGCATTTCTCAAGAAACTGCTTGACTATAAACAATTGATCTACCGTCGATCGCCTGCTGATACTCCCCAATAATACTGTTCGCGTATGATCTGTCTTTATTTTATAAGATCCTTGAACATATTTTGTACGCCATGCAAAGCAGTGATATGTCTATTTAGTTTTTGCACTGTAGCTTGCCACTTTTTTTGTGGATAGGGAATAGAATTGATTGTCTCCACTCTTTTGGCATATGTTTTTGTTGCCAAATATGCCAGATGATTTTCGGGATGGATTTCTGGACACCCCTACCATCATATTTAATGAGCTCCACTGAAACTTCATCGATATCTTGCGCTTTATTATTTGGTTGGGCCTTGATGGTGTTACAAACTTCATTCAGAGTAGTTGGAGCTGATAGAAATTCTCCAGGAATATTTGTAAACTGAGTGGTAAAATTTACAGTTGCCTTACCTTCTTTTGGTAATTATATTGCGTTAACTGAATAAAAATAATTTTCAGCATGCCGGTAATGTCATTTCGAAATATTTCCATCCCCGCAGGGTAGTGGTGCTCCACAGGAGTACACTTGGAGGCTTGTATTTTTTGGGGAGTGCCATTCCCACGCAACCGTGGAAGTAGAAGTTTCCGTAAGGTTCCTCGGTAGGCAGCATTCAACTACTAGTGTTCGTCGTTATTTTTGATGCAATTTCAGCCAGGAGCGAGGATGTTACATTGCCCCAGATCCTTGGGGTGTTAAACGACCCGTGTCTACCAAGAGAAAGTCGTCGGGGACAAAAGCGGCTGTCCAAAATGGAGCCTCGAGGCTTGGTGAAGTTTTGAGTATGCTTATCATTCTGGCGGTAGGTTAAACGCAATGGGAAGGAACCTGCAACAAAAACGAAGCTGTAAGTCGGGAAGGAGAAAACATTCACGGTGTAAGATGTTGGATTTCCAGCACCAGTGGTAGAGGGTAGCGAGCAAGCAGGCTTCCGACCGATGACAACAGTCGGAAGCATGCTTGACGGCAATGCTATAAAAGTGGTGAGCATGGCTTCTATAATGGACATATCTACAAGCAATCGCGGACCAGAGAAAGAAAATCCATTCACGTGTGGACTATTGTGGATGCTAACATTGTTAAAACAGGAAAGCGATCGTGTAGTAAGCTAGCAAACTGCAAAAATTAAGCCGCAGAAAATATCCTCAAAGATAACGCAGACTTTGATAGGGGAATTAACTATCGCGGCATCATCTTAAGTGGCAACAACGTCAGCAAAAAAATCAAGGACAAAACATATGAACACCCTTGTCCAAACAAAAATTCTTGCGGTGTTCGTGCACAACAAAGGAGATGCCAGATGTTCACATGGTAGAAGAAATCGTTAAGAACATCTTTAACTGAACAATCACTGCTGCGACCACAGCCAAAGTAATTCGAATGGTTGAATTCAGAGCAAAGGCCGACAATAATGAAGCATTCAGCAACGTAGTAAAGAAACCCTTCAGGAAAAGCATAAGGGATATTAACTGCGTCATAGACCTAGCTGAGGTAAAAGAGTCATCAGAAGGGAGCTTAATAGCTTGGGCAGGATCAAAGCCAAGCTTTTACCAGAAAACCATAGGGGACAACCCATAGCCATCATTGACTTGGCCGAAAAGGACGCCGAGCAATTTTTCAATAAGGGCACTCGTTTTGAACGACTCCAACGCTAAAACAGTTGAATGGGGTATGCCTTTAAAAAATCCCCAGGAAAAACATTAATCCTAAAAATGGTGGGCTGGATGGCCCTCGCCATACTAAATACAAGAAATATGCAAACTTTTCGCCGTATTGTTTGTGAAGGAACCAAACTGGACGTGAGATTTGTATCAGAGTTCTAAGCATAGAGACTACACAATTGGAGAGTATTAGAGCACCAATCAGCCAACGGTCATCAATATATTCTGCTTGAGAATAGTGATGTTGTCTCCAGAAATCTGCATTCTTGACTTCCTATAATCGGTGGAACATTGAAACGATTAACGTTGAGAGATTAGTTGAAAAGCTCATGGCAGATACGCCGCTGCAGGATGATTTGCAGGTGACAGAAGAACTAGAAGCTCAACTATGAGCATCACTGGGACTGTTTGCAGTAATTTTATGCCCCGTCGAAAACTCCGGTATGGCAAGCTCCAAGTATACTAGTGTTTGACTGAAACCGCAAAGAAAGTGTCATAAGCCTCAGCGTGGGGCTCAAGGGTAAGAACCGTAATGAGGCATGGAACCGGGTAGCAGCATATAAGTCGGCTAGGAAATGCCTTCGCGAACTGATTAACATATGCAAGGCTCGCTGCTGGTAGGGTCTAGTGGACAGTGTGAACAAGGATTCGTGGGGAATTGGCTTCAAGCTAGTTATGCGGAAGGTTGGTCTCCTGTGGACGCTTTGCATACATGAAGCGAAAAAGATGGACGAGATAGTGTAGGCACTTTACCCGCTCATCTTGCTCGTGTTGACGCTGCCCTTATTGAAACAATAATCGAGTGCCCGGTTTTCACCCAGCCGGAACTGGAAGAGGTAGTCCTATCATTGAAAGCAAGGAAGGCTTCAGCCTTAGATGGTGTTCCAGCTGAGGTGTTGCCACTTGTCTTCCACCATTGTCCATACTTGTTTCTTAGTGCATTCAACGTTTGCCTATGGGATGGAGTTTTTCCGGTATGATGAAAGGTGGTGATCCTTGGACTGATCAGCAATAGGAAGGGTAGTTCCAGATCACCGCCTGTATATTATCAGTCATGCACGTTAGACACAGCTAAGAAAAAGCTAGAGAAACTTATCAAGGAAAGAACTACTCACAATTCCTACTGCAGCAGACCTATCTCCTCTGCGGTACGGCTTTAGAGTAGAGTGGGTCACTTCACTGTTGATATGATTGCAGGGACAGTGAGTGGTTCAAAAAGCAAGGGCGTATAGCTACACTAAGCAATGTATCGTTCTGTTGGTAACATTTGACGTTGGAGCCATATTTAACTCACTAGATGGGTGAATGTTCAGCATACAATGGAAAACCCTTTATAAGTTAAAGAATATATGATGCAATTTCTGAGAGACTACTTGAAGGATTGAAGCCAGCTTTATGATACGGCACAGTGCCAACGAAGGAAAGAAATTACATCTGGTAATGCTCAGGAATCTATCCTTGGTGTAGACCTTTGAAACGTATCCTACGATGGGTTACCGTGACTGGACATGCTAGACGAGTCGCATTTGATTGGTTTTGCTGATCATTTTGTGGCTACACTCACTGGATATAGCATTGAGTAAGTGTAATTTAGGCTAGGTATACTACTGCGCCGAGTGAGAGGCTGGATGACAGCTAGTACTGGAGAAACCAAAGTGGACATCTTGGCATAAATAAGAACTCTAGAGTAAAGGCGATCAGTGTTGGAGATATACTATGCGAATTCAAGCCAGCAGTAAAGTACCTGCAGCTACTGATTAACTCGAAGATGAGTTTACCTGAGTAAATCAGGGCACCGGCTGAGAAGGCTGCTTATGAGTTATTGGATCTGAGTCGACTTATGGCCAAAGTAAGGGAACCCAACACATCAAGAAGATGCCTATTGATAAGTGCTGTAGGGTTAGTGCTACTGTACGGATCAGAAATATGGGGTGACGCTTTCAGTAAGGAGGTGCACCGAAAACACTTAATAGCATTTTCATATCCGGCAGTCTCTCATTCAATGGTGAAAGTTATTGGAAGCGGGATATCTATCGCCCTCCTTGCTAGAGAGTACCGTACTATTTACTTGCGTCGAAACAAGGAATGAGGGAGACAATTGCCGTGAGGAGAGACAGCGCTCAATGAACGATTGACACCATTCTTGATTGTATGGCACGATAGAAAGTTGAACTGCGTAGCCTATCCCGGATCTAAAACTGTGGTTAAATCGAATGTATGGTGAGACTGACTTCTAGCTTACCCAGCTTTTGAGCGGGCATGGGTGTTTTCAGTCTCACCTGCACAAGTTTGGTAAATCACGGCCCCCGATTGCCGATGTTGCCCCGGAGAAAAAGATGATGCCTACCACACATTTTTTGCTTGCAAAAAATTAGACAAGCTCTGGCAGGAACCCTACAAGAAAATATGAGAGCTTAATGCTGATAGTATTGTCGCGGTGATGCTTGGATCGTTTGACAAATCAAACCATGTGGCACATTATGTTCGGGTAGTCCTAAAAGATGAAAGGAACACATATCAGCTGGGGACGTCAAGGTTTGGGAATCACTTGTCTGGCTGTTCTTCCCTCCCCTCCCGTTAAAAGAGGGACCCCCAGCTTGAAGGCATCTTATGGCACATGAGACCTGGCCCGAAGTAATGTTTCAAACGGTTTCAGGCTAACATAACAGGGGAGATGTTTAGTGGGTAGTTCCGTCACTCATAAGCATGGGAGTCCTAGACGTTAATGGCATTTGCCGTCTGTATGGAGTGAAATTATTTTGACAACAGTCGAGAATTATTTGGTCTAGAGGTACTAAAGAGGATTCCTTAATAATGTATAAATTGTCTTTGTTGCTGGAAATTATGGCTTATGATTATTTTTTAGACCTTTGTACTTCTCTAAATTTATGTTCGTCTGAAATCTCTACATTTCAATTAATTAGCACTTGAATTTTAGACTTGATATGGATCGTAATCTTAAATGTGCTAAGTGCATTGGATTAATTCTTTAATTCTGCTCTTTAAGAGAGGTTAGCACTCTTGTCAACGTATTGGTGGATATTTTGATAAAAGGTATTCAAATTTACCTTTAATTTTCTTAGAATAATCAAAATGTTTTCATAAACAACTTCTTTACACTTAAACTGGCTGAAAGAGGTGTTTATTTAACAATTTAAGACTATTTCAACAAAAGATTGTTCTTAAATTTCACCATTTCGTGGTGTTACACTTTCAACCCAAATCATTTTTTCACATACCATCTGATATAACTTCAATGAGAGGATCATCTTCTACACAGAAATCTTTAGAAAGTGAAAATTTACTATTCTAAACACGTCATCACGTGGTTGGATAGATATTACCCCATTTTATATTTTTGCCAAAATCAGGCACGCACGAAGTCATAAGAGCAAAACACGCCTAAGCCTTCTTAATGTCCTAAAGAAATCTTCATTCAACTTTAGCTTATCTTAAGTCAAGTCACAGTAATTCACTCTTTCAGTGAATAACATTCACATCCTTTAACTTTATCTAACGAGACAATAACAATGTTCGACAGAGTGGCATGATTTTGTGTGAAAAGTTCGTGAAACTTATCATGTCTGTTAACTCCAGAAGAATGAATGGTACCCAAGGATGATGTCTATGTGACTCAATGCCAGATCAAGGACAAAGTAGATAGTGGCAGAGTTAGCAAGAAATCAAGTTGAAAGCAATCTATTTGTTTCTGCATGAAGAGTTTCCGAGGAGTAGTTACATGCTCTCTCTGTATGCTGTTTCTTCCATTGTTAAACGATTTTCAAAAGACACACTCGTACACAAGTTTTGTATTTCCTGAGAAGAACTTACTTTGCTCGTGTTACTATTCTTGTTTTGTTTAATCTTACAAATTACTCTAATTATCTGTTGCTGATGTTGAATAGGATATTATTTAAACGTGTGATGACATGTGACTTGACCTTCAATGTAAGTTAAGTATGCACAATGTTGCTGAATTATGAGTATTTAAAATTATTCTTAGGTTCGATAAAAGCTTCTACGATAAAACAATTTTTAGTTAGTTCTGCATCGAATATTTTCATAGAAGAAATGTTTTCTTGAAAAATTAATTCATATTGAGCCTAGAACTACGGTAAGAAAGTAAATTTCAATTTTTTATTTCATATAATTTAAACTATAGAGCGTTGGAGCTAAAAGGGAATACATTGCACCAATACATAACATACTATATATCATATTATTCAATATCAACATTCCTTCTCAATCGTACGTTCATGTTGGAGAGCAATTCACGCCAGTTAGAATGTTCTCTCGTTGCTTATAAATTTTGTAGCGAGTATAAATTTAAATCGTTTTAAGGAATCCACACGGGTGCCATGAATATTTTATCAGCTTGCATGTGAAAGTGTAAAATAAAATTTGAAATTTAGAAGTACACTAGCTCTGGGCCATCCGGTTAAATTTTCTTTATTGCTATTTTCAAAGCCTACGTGTTTTTCTTAAAATTTATTATGTTGCTCTGTCACATCTAAGAACATTTCATTGTTTATTTTTATGGGCCTGCGAGGTATTACGCTTAATCTTCTCGTCAACATGTGTTTCTATTAAATGCAGATAATTCCTACGCTTTCAATTTTGCAATTGGAATCTAAACTTTTTTATCAAGAATATTATCACATCGAATTAATGTTTCAGTGAGTTGGAACAAATAAGTAACATCGCTATATATCTAGTGCTAAATTTTAAACTATATTTTTTTATAAATAATTTTTAGCGTTTTGTAAAATAATTCTACAAAAATAAAATCGTGTCCTGTCTGTCTGTCCGTTCATCCATCCATTCGTGTATCACAGCAATTTTTCTCGCAAACGATATAAGTTAGAAACATAAAATTTTGTATGTAACATAGGCGTAAAGGGATGCCCTCTTCAAAGTTTAACAAAAAAAAATTATGAAGTGTTTAAGGGAGGTCTCCTCACACAGAGGGGTGGGGGGTGAGCCCTAAAAAAACTTCATCAAAGGTACCCGATGTGGGTTTCAAATAAAAGTTTTTCAAAACAGGTCTTAAACTGGCGTTTTTTCCTTTGAGGCGCGCACAGAGAGGGGAGTACACAAAAAGTTTGTATTCCCCCTTGCGATAGTACACCTGTCATCTGAAAAAAAAAATGGAGACAGGTGTTTATGAGTACAACAAACACCTCAGAAGTTATAATTCCCTCAACTTTGTTAATAATAGTATGATCTTCGAATTCCACATTTTCCCCAATAAAATCGCATAGAAACCCTTAAACTCAACAAAATTGAATATTTGTGTAGTCTCGGAAAATTTCCTAATACTCTGTAACTTTGATGAAAATCGGATCATATTCACGGAAGTAATAGCTATCTAAAATTTCTCCAATTACAACAACAAAGCTCACGATTTTTGGTCTTTATGGACTTTCCATCGAATCAGGCACTGCAGTTTTGATTTGATCTTCTTAAGTTAAGATCGATAACATCGATATTATTAGAAATTCATGAATTGAGTGACTTTGCTAATTTGCAACAAAAAGGTGACCCTTGCAAATGGAGAAACAATGGATTTTCTTATAAACGTGCACATCTCTTTGACATGTTTCTTGACTTTATTTGCTGCTGGTGACTGCATTTTGTAAGTTGAGTGCAAAACCCTTCTGACATGAGCGTAGGTTTGTCTGCCCAACTTGCTCTTTATTAGAATGTATGCGACAGAGGTCATATAACATGGTGTTTCGACATAGTCACTCCACCATCGTTTGGACATTCCTAAAAACTATGTGTACTATCGTATTTTCAATGTAAAGATTATCATTAGCAAGAGAAAATCTCCGCAAAAACCTCTACTGAAATTATTATTAGCTTAACATAAGTTAGAACTATCTATGTTACTAATGACTAGTTAAAATCTGTGAGGCTAGGTCATGGTCAAAGAGATAGGTGGTAGTAGCTGCTGGTTTTCAGTTTGCCAGGACACAAATTTGCGGATTGGTTGAGTCATTTGCTTTTGTGATTTAGTTATCACGGCGCAATGCAGCATGTAGGATCTGAAGCTTAGTTACTAAGTACGAGGTGTGTTCAAAAAGTATCGCGAATTTTGAATTTTCGCGGGTTACGTTTATTCGAATTTCGATTTTTTTGTGGCCGACAAGCTCGGCCATTTTGAATGTTCACTTGATTGGTGATAGCTGCTTTACTTGCACGTGTTTTCAATCGTCTTCGATTTTTACTTATTCAAAAAAATGGATCAAAGAACGTGTATCAAATTTTGTGTGAAAAACGAAATTAAGTGCGCGGATGCATTCCGAATGTTGACTGTGGCATACGGAGAAGCTACCTTGGACCGAAGCAACGTTTATCGGTGGTACAAAATGTTTTTAGAAGACCGAGAAGATGTGAACGACGAAGAGCGTGCCGGACGCCCGAGCACTTCAACAACAGACGAAAAAATTAATGAAGTGGAGAAAATGGTATTGGCCAATCGTCGAATCACCATTAGAGAAGTTGCTGAGGACCTAAACATATCGATTGGCTCGTGCCATTCGATTTTTATCAACGATTTGGGCATGAGACGGGTCGTCGCGAAATTCGTACCAAAATTGCTCAATTGCGACCAAAAACAGCAACGCATGAACATTGCTAATGAGATGTTAAACTCTGTCCGCGACGAACCAAATTTGCTCCAGAGGGTCATAACTGGTGACGAATCGTGGGTTTATGGTTATGACGTGGAAACCAAAGCTCAATCATCTCAATAGAAGCTGCCGCATGAACCAAGACCGAAAAAAGCGCGCCAAGTTCGGTCGAATGTGAAAGTTTTGCTAACAGTTTTCTTCGATTGCAGGGGCGTGGTGCATCATGAGTTCTTGCCACAGGGAAGAACGGTCAATAAGGAATATTACCTGCAAGTTATGCGCAATTTGCGCGAAGCAATCCGCCAGAAACGCCCGGATTTGTGGGAGAACAAAAATTGGCTTTTGCACCACGATAACGCCCCTGCTCACACATCGTTGCTTGTGCGCGACTTTTTGGCCAAAAACAACACACTAATGATGCCGCAGCCACCGTATTCCCCAGATCTGGCCCCCTGTGAATTTTTCTTGTTTCCTAAACTGAAGAGGCCCATGAAAGGACGACGTTACGCTACGCTTGACGAGATAAAGACGGCATCGAAGGAGGAGCTGAACAAGATTAAAAAAAATGATTTTTTGAAGTGCTTCGAAGATTGGAAAAACCGTTGGCATAAGTGTATGATATCTCATGGGGATTACTTTGAAGGGGACAAAATAGATATTCATGAATAAATAAATAATTTTTGAAAAAAAAAAACAAGATTCGCGATATTTTTTGAACACACCTCGTATTTAGCACATTGGATCCAGCTAGGTGAGCCATATAGAATGATTGATTGTATTACCAATTTGGCAATTCTGGTGCTGAGACGCGAATTACGATTAAGAAGTGGGTACAGTGAGAGCACGGCCTTAAACGCTTTGGAGCTAATATGCTCAATATGACTTTTGAATGTTATTTTTTTGTCGAATATAAGCTCAAGATAGTAAAGGTCCTATCTCCAGGGAATAGTTTGCTCTAAAATATTTATTGGTCACCTGGGTGACACATGAATTTGGCTGAGATGCTAAAGCAAAGCATTATTTGGTAAAGTACGTTACAATCAATACTGTCATATGCTTGCTTAAAGTCAATGAACATTTTTGGATTGGTACAGCAATCTATAATTTAAAGTTTAATCCGAATTCGTTGAAAAACATATCGACTATGTAGAAGACCACGAAAATCTTTATAAATTGCACATTAAAACAATAATATCTTAATACATAAGCACTATTTAACTTAAGATTACCTTTTATGCAAATCAAATCAAAATTGTGGCTTTTAGAAGCCTTCACAGCTTCATTATAACTTTAAACTTGATCTGAAAACACACTAGCTGGGTTGTTTCTTTTATTTGTATAATATAGACAATGCCCTCCTCTTTTTGAAACACATATCACGAGTGGGCCTTGGGAACAGGATAATTGTGGAGGCAAACAATAAACTAACGCGCACCATTTGTTAATAATCAATTTATTGTGCTCAAAATACAATGACTCGCCTGAAGGTTCGGGTGCGACTGACTTTTCTCGATTTCTACAGTGGCCGGTCCTCTTCAATTGGTGTTGCCATGGCACTCAACCATCCTGACATTTAATCGTCTCGATTCATTACTTCGTGTCTGAGTCCGCAGCATCATCCTAAAAATCGAGTTCGGGACTCACGACGATCCATGGTTTTAACTTTTTGCTCGTATACATCGAACAGAATTTCCGTTAGTTAGGACGTGTGATTCCCACGTTCTCGAAGAGATATCGTCGTCTCGTACAACTCTCAAAATGATGTAGAGCCCGCGATATTTGGGCCCTAACTCTCGAGATTCTCCCATCGCAGCAAATACGTTCTCTAGAACAATGAGACCTCCTTCCTTGTAGATAAAAGGTTTCTTTTGTTTCGCGTTGAACCTCAAGCTTATTTGCTCTGCAGCCAATTGTCTTCGGTTAACCATATCGTATTCCGTTGGATCAGCGGTCACTTCATCTGATGTTAGAGCCATAACTGGCCGACTCGTGATGACGTCTCGAAGGCGATAATCGAATATCAACTCGATTGGACTAAACTGAGTCACAGAGTGACATTGCGAATTCAGAGACCAGTGAAGATTGCGCAACTATAAATTCCCATCCCTTTGATCAGTTGGTGCAGTGCTTAGAAATGATGAGATAGACTGATTTAAACGTTCGATTTGGCCATTCACTTGACGTGTTCTGACGGCAATCTTAATATGTTGAATCTCATTAGATGCGCAGAATTCAGCAAATTTTCGTGATGCTAAAGTAGTGCCTCGATCGCTGATTATACGCTTAGGTAGACCGAAGTACAACTTCAGGTCCCCGAATGCGTCGATACTCTCAAAATTAAGTACTTACTGAATGAATCAGATACTCCAATGATTCGCAATTACCTCGACGACTGTGTGAAAAAGGTTCCAGGTGATCAACGTGTAACGTCCATAACAAAATAAGTGTCACCCAGTCCGAATATAGTTGACCCTCCAGTTTGCCTGCGATTGCCATATTACAGCAGCGCTCTAAGCATGCTGCGATGTACGACTTGATGCACTTTCGGAGATTGTTGAACCAAAAATCTTGCCGAACTCAATTTGTGGTCTTCTCAAGACCAAAGCGGCCCATGCCAACATAGTACGTGTGGATGGTTTGCCACCTGACTGCAGACGGAACGACGAATTTGAGAGCTTGATCGATCTTACGATAAAACCGACCATTTTTGAGCTGATAATCTGACTTGATCTGTTTGGATTGAGCGGACTCAATATCGCTTCTCAGAACTTCAATTAACTCCATCAAATTCACGTCTTGTCATTGTAGGAGCGCAAGCCAGTCTTCGTTTTCTTTCACTCGCATGATGTTCCCCAATGCTATCTCTGGTTAATTCGATGGTTCACTTAGAGTCCTGCTTAGAGCTTCTGCGTGACTCATGCGTTCAACTGACCAATGTATGATGCGGAAATCGTACTCCTGTAGCTTCAAAAACCATCGACCGATGTGCGGTAGCAATGGCTTAGACGTTCTTGTGGTGCCAATTGCAGTGCAATTGGTAATTATCTCGAAATGCTTACTGAGCAAATAAATCCGGGATCTTTCTAACGACTCGACGATAGCCAAAACTTCAAGCTCATGACTATGGTATCCGCTTTCGGACTCGCTACACTTGTGAAAACCATAGTAGAAAAGCAGTCTGAAATTGCCACCGTCGTCTTGTCGCATGACTCCAGCAAGACCCAGTGTACTCGCGTGAGTGTGAACTTGATGTTCCTTCGTTGGATCGTACACACTGGATCGCAGCAAAGTGCTGATTTCAATTTTTCGACCCAAAAACGTGATTTGTTTTGGTAAAAATGTACACTTAGAGGGCCGAAGTGTCATACCGGCACCTCGAAGTATAACTTGGATTTCACGGAGTTTGATTGAACCTTCGGCGATGGTTTTGCTGGGCAGAATTACTTCATCTACGTAGCTAACTGCTCGATTTCTAATTTTTCGTACCAACTTCTTAATGACCTCATGAAAATAACTCGGTGCATTGCACAGGCCGAAAGGCATCCGGTTGAATTCATATTGGCCTGAATGCATGACAAATGCAGTGTATTTCCTGCACTCTTCTGTGATTGGTATTTGATAATCGTTACCGAGATGCATTGACCTAACTGAGCAAGTGATTCGGAGAAGCATTCTCTATGCTCACTGATGAGCTGATACAGTTGGTCCTTTTCTTTGACGAAAAGCGTTGGCTCAAACATTTGGAGTGTTTTGGAAAGCGTTCTCCAATTGACAAGCTCCCGGTTCAATGACCAGTTGTTTGCCCAATGTGCAGAGTAGATCTGACCACAATAAAAGTGGCTCCGAGATCAAGTCGTCATCACCAGGAAAATCATCGCATTTATCCATCTGAATTTTGGCCTTGAGTATCTGGTTGCACGTTACTGAAGCTCCTCCAAATCCTCGCAGGATGATCGGTGCTTCACGCTTTCCATCGACATTGCGATTGTTCGTTGAATGAGTGTTCTTTGGCTGCCGGGGTCGATGAAGGACTTAATTTTGTTTCCGTTGAGAAGAACCTTCTTAACAAGCGGATTAATTCTTTCTGTTGAATTTATGCGACTAATATTAAGGACGATGGACGCAGTCTCATTTTAAGGACACCGGTTGGTTGTATATGATGTTCGTTGACACTTCTCGCATCTTTGTTTCCGTTGCGGTTTTGGACAGTTCAGTGAAATATGCCCCATTTCAAGACAATTATAATATCGGGTTCGATAGGATTCCAAATTGCTTGAAGTCAGCTACGTACGCGCATTTGATGACATAATACCTCTCTGTAGCGGTGGTGGTGGCCCAAAATTTCGTCTGGACCCCGTTCGTGGCTCCGAAATTCAAGCGGAATTTGTTTTGAAATTCTTTATCGCGGATGAAAGATTGTTGACCGTGTCGAAAATTGAGCTCGCAATCGCATTTTGCAAAGATGGATACCGTAGCCCGTTCCTTATATACCGGACAATAGCGTGATTGCTCAAGTTACCTCGTCTTCTCAATGCTAGCATAGTATAGAAGTAACATTGTTTTGTCTAGCTCGGCTCCCTGGTGCGATTCATCATTTTTATGTGAACATCGGCCTCGTTTTCAAGGCTAGAGAAACCTTGCCTCAACGATTCGGCCAGCTCAAGCCAGCTTCCAGAAATCCACGCAGAACCATCACTCCAAATTTTAGCAGGCCCCTTTAGGGAGGTTTGCATGGCAAACACCAAAACTCTATCGTTCCACTAATATGCCTTGGCAAGCTTCTTAACGCGATCAACGAACTGCGCTGCTGATATGCCGGATTTGGACAACGCGTCGAAGTCTGGTAAAATATCCGTCACGTCTCGCGTGTTATGAAAATACAATCCACTACATGCCCGCACTAAATTAGCTGATCGTTCGCATGAGTCAACTTTGAAGGTCACTGCCAGCGGCGTCTCACTTGATTTCATGGCGTTAGTGAGTGGTAGTGTCGGCTGCTGCACTACGATTGGTTGATTGTTAATCTGTTCAGTTGTTAACGACGTCGCCAACTTTCCCCCGTTCGGGAACGTGGTGACGACAGCTGATATTAACTCGCTCAATCGCTTCACTTCTTCACGTTACTCGCGCACATCATCTTCACCCAAAAATTCTGACATTTTCCCGTCCGTTTCGATTTCGACATAAGCCAGAATTTCACAGAGTCTTTGTGCTATCTTGATTTTGTTCCTCTGCATAGAGGCGTTCCGTAGTCTAAGTTGAAGTTTTAGCCGTTCTTTGTTTAGCGTATTGACCTTTTCGACCAGCATCGTGTTGCGTTCCGTTTCCCTCGTATACGGACCGAAGAGGAGATCGAACCACTCTTACAATTATGTGTAGCCACTCACGTATGTATGTCGCACGTTTCTCCTTTCATCTCTTTTCGTAGACGAACCGTAGGAAAATTAAACACGAGATCACGAGGAGGGTAAAAATGGCTTTCGATGGCGTCTGTTCGTTCTACGTGCACGACTCGAATTCCTACTTGTAATCCACACTAAACCAGCCTTGGGTCTCACTTCTGACTTTGTCAGGGGTGGGCCTTGGGAACAGAATAATTGTAGAGGGAAAACAATAAACTAACGCGCACCTTTGTTAATAATCAATTTATTGGGTTCAAAATACAATGACTCGGTTGATGGTTCGGATGCGATTGACTCTTCTCGATTTCTTCCGTGGCCGGTGCTCTTCAATTGGTGTTGCCATGATACACATTTCTGGAGAAATACTCAATGTATTCAAAAAATGACGCAATCGAACAGAAAACCAACACAGCTCATTGTTGACACCATTCCTGAAGAAAGCTATAAATGAGTAGGTTTTATGAACCATCAATACGCACGAACCATAAAAATAGCTCGGAACTAACAGCGTATATTTGGTCATGTTAATGAAAACAAATATCACGATAATAATGATTCCGATAAAAAAATTATGAACCACTCTGTCAAAAAAGGTACAACCACTTTACGCAGATCTGTTGATCTTCTAACGAATCTGTCATATGCTACCAAGTTTGTTAAGAAACTAAAGAGGTAAGTTTTAGATGGATTAAGCACGTTGAATTAGGGAAGTTTTTGCTCCATTCAAAATGTTCAGTGATTTTAATGGAGGCTCTTACAATATGATGAGGTATCTGTTGGAATTTTCGAGGTAATCGAGTGAGATATCAAATTAAAAGTTTAGGCAAAATATTTTGAGACCAGAAATATAATTTAGCAATATAAATGTAACGTTAAAAAGTTCCTAGCCTTCCTTAAAATTTTTGAGGGCTTTATTAACATCATAAAAGAATGGCTGATAAGGTGGTTATATTTTACAAGTAATGTATATGTTGATGCATTTTTTTAAAGAAATCATTTATGTTGAAAATGCCATATTGCACTTCTGTAACTATTGTTTCTACTAATTGATTTTAAAATATTGTGGTTTATCTCATTCATAAACTATTTTCTTTTTATCTTTGCAGGTAAGAAAAGCACCCGATCAAATTGATAAAGGTAAACATATAGGAATATAGGTAAATATATAGGAATTTACATCAATCAGGCATTAAGCAGCCTTTTTAATTTTACGGTAAAAAAGGAAAAGGAAGTCTACGAGTAAGTTTCTCGACAATGCTTTTGGATAACATTTTGGATTGCAATTAATTAGGTCGCATAGGAGACCTAACCTCGCTAATTTGGGCAGTAGTATAAAAATCCCCAGTAAAAAAATGAAATTTAACGTTAAGGTAACGTTTATACATGTTGTAAAGGATTTTTGTCCTGAATTTTGTAAAAATAAACAGGTTCTTTGGAAGAATGGGTGGCATAATTCGTAGCAGCTTATATAAATGCATTTTGAAATGATAAAACTAATCCTTGGCCGAACGTTTTGAATTCGTTTTTTTATCTCCATACTTCTTGTATAGTTATATTGTGGTAATTTACCCCTTTGGGAAATTTTCCCATCGATCAGTCTCTCAAAAGTATAATATATAAAATCCAATGTTATCGTTATTCTGCAATTTGTATTGGGAAAATAAAACGAAATATAAGGATTAGACTAACCAAACGGGTTGCCCACGTTATTTTAAAACACAAAACATAAACACAAAATCCATAACCACAAAATCCATAAATTATCCCTGATTTTAGCGTATGGATAAAATATTTCGGAGCACTTCAAATATTACACGCATACCATAAAATCAGGGACAATCAATGGATGTTGGATTATGGATTTGTATTAAAGTTAATTATTTAAAAAAGTTAATGAAATTCCTAAAATGCTTTGAAAGTAGCCTAGCACAAAGTTTTTGTACTTAAAGGAACATTTCAGCAACGCTCGTTTTCTCGTCAACCGCTTTCACTTTTTATTTGTTATTTGATTCCACTAAATCGGTTTTAAAACGGGTACTTGCCTGAACTCTGTTAAGAGTGGCTTCAACTGGCATAACTTCTTTTGCCATCTCTTTGATAAGTGCGTACGTACCAACAGTTTTTTTTCCATTTGTTGCCTTGAGCCGACGGTCCCAAGCTTCAACGCTGTTGTTGGTTCTCAGTAAATTATTCTCTAGAAAGCTCAACACTGACCTAAATTCTGGTTCATACAAGGCCGTCCACTACTAATTCCTCATGTAGAACTTTTTGAACCAATCGACTAGATTCTTGAAATCATTGCCGTATTTTTGTGTGCAATGATCTTTCTGATTATTTCTTCAAATGTTTTGACCAAAATTTTAAAAGCAGCCCTTGAACTCCGCATTACGGAAAAATGTTTTAGTAGATTGGAAAATTTTCATTTCAAAATCAGTTATCATTTTTTCCGGTTTTAAAGTTATATCCTGCTCAGCCGCAAAATGATGGATAACTTTGAAAATTTGTGTATATGCATCCTTACTTTTATTCAAGCGGTAGCACCTAACCATTCACTAAACCATAAATGGTGAATAGCTGATGCATTATGGCAGGCTTTCCATAAAAAATACTATCCACTAACCAGCACTTAGCAACGCCAGGTGCTTCTAAGGATGCTTTACTTTACAGAATCAAATTATACCCCGTAACATACCGTGTCTACTTTAACACCAATAGATCACCATTCAATCGCGTTAGTTCCTCAGGAATTGATATTTCTTCTTATGCTCGCTTCGCCAGAGGAAAATACGGCAGCTAATATTGCAATTAATAACGGATTCGCGAATCAGTAGACACGGCAAAGAATTAGTCATAAACTCAGCTTTTTTCTTTAGTTGATTGTTTGCATCGGACACTTAGGCAGAACTTTTATAATGTGTATAATTTGACTGATTTTATGGCTTGTGGTAAACCTGCGACCTTGGAATTCCCTTTACCTTCCCCGGCATCCTTTCTCTCTCCATTGATATATTTACCATCGCTTTAGCGAGATCAAGAACAACGCGTTATTGCGCCAGATTGGGCGAAACAGCTTCGGAAACGTACGCTAAAATTGTAAATGTGCATGGTGATAGTGCTCTTAGTCGTGCCCAGTTGTTTCGATGGCATAAAGAGTTTCAGGAGGGGCGTGAAACGTGGAAGTCGAGGTGTGGAGCGGGAGATCAGACGAGGTGCGGGCTGGTGCGAATGTACAGCATGTGCGCACCCTAATCCGTGAAGATCGGCGTTTAACAGTTCGAATGTTGGCCTCGGGACTGGGTATGAACCGTGAAACGGTCAGACAAATTTTAACCGACAATTTTGCGATGAAATAGTTATGCGCGAAGATGGTTCCAAAGAACCTTTCTGAGGAGCAAAAGCAGTACCAAAAGACCGTCGCAGTATTTGGGCTCAAAGGGGATCGCTGCATTGCCACAGCCACCTTATTCGCCCGATATGTCACCTTGTGACTTTTTCTTGCTCCCTAGAACAAAATCGGTGGTCAAAGGAATCCGTTTTGAGTCGATTACGGACACCCAGGCGGTCGTGACGAGGATACTCGCAGACATCCGAGTCGAAGCGTTTCAGAAATGTTACGAAGCATGGAAAATGCGCTGGGATTGTTGTATAGCTGTCCAAGGGGACATCTTTGAAGGTGATGGTAGAGTTTTAGAATAATTTTCAAACCTACGGTTTTCATGTAATCAGTCTCATTACTTAATTATCACACCTCGTATAGAAAGAGGCACAATTTTAAATATATTAACATAGAAATTTTCGAAATAAATGAAACCAAACACTATGCAATTAATTTTCAACAGGATAACATTGCAAAAGCCTGTTATTGAAAGCACTTGATCCAATCAACCTATCGATATCGATAGCAAAGACCAAGCATCTATAAAAATTTGACATTAAAAGACTCCAAACGCTGTCTGTGGCAAAAAAATTCACGGGGACTCTCTGCAATCAGCTAGCACCCATCGAATTAGATACATCGCCAAAAAAGATGAGCTATGGGTGGAAATAAAAACAGTAATCAAGACTGTGATAGAACAAATGATTGGACATTAAGGCTGTCGAAAGAAATGATTGGTTCTATGATGAGTGCCAGAATGCGTTAGACAAAAAAAAAATCAGGCGTACAAACAATATTCTGGTTAGAAAATCAGAATGAGGGGGGAATATGATGAGATTCGCAGAAAAGTAACGAATAAAAAATATGGACATCATATTTCAAGAACCTACTGAATTCTCCGCACAGCTCGAGAGCATCGGAGCCTATATATATTCTCGGAAAGCTCCCATTGGTCTCACCAACTCTGGATGAAGTTTGTTCTATCATCAAATCCCAAAAGAATAATAAGGCGCCGGGCATCGATGCTATTCCAGTGGAACTCATTCAATATGGTGGCAGCGGCAGCGGAAATCCGTCCAGCCCATTTAACAACAAGATCATATGCCAAACGAGTGGAGCGAATCAATTACATATCCTATCCAAAAAAGAAGGAGACAAGCTACAGTGCACAAAATGTAGAGGCATATCACTACTTTGTATGGCGTACAAAATATTTCTAAGGTCTTAGAAAATAAAATAACATAATGCGCCAACAGTATTATTGGGAAGTGTCAAGGTGGCCTTAGAGTAGGCAGATCGGCGATATACCAATTTTTTACAGTTAAGCAGGTGCTTGAAAAGTGCTGAGAGTTCAACATAGACGTGCTCCAAATGTTTGTTGAATTTCAGTAAGCATACGACAGTATCGATCGTAACTTGCCGTATTAAATAATGGTTTGATTTGGCACCCGAGTTAAATCAATCCGTCTAATCAAACTGACAATGACGTTGACAACATAGCCAATTCACCGATGCCTTCGACACATATACGGCCTTAAGCGGGTTGGCTCCATTGCTATTCGATTTGGCTCAGAAGTACTTCATAAGAAAGTTACCTATGATATCATATGCGGAAGACATCAACATTTTGTCACGGTCCGTTAATAACCGCCAAAGAACTCAACAGTGAAGAAAAACTAGTAGGGCTATAAAATAGATGAAAACAAAACAAATCTTATGACGCAGTCTAGGAAAAATATAATACACAAAGCATCATATAAATACAATATCAAACATATTGGAAAACTTGTGTATTTAGGCGTAAAATAACGAGAACCGATAATAAAAGAGACAAAATACGTTACGGAATACAGGTTGCAAATAAATTTTTTTATTCTTCAAGCTGCATAAACAGGAAAAAGCTCTAAGTATACAAATCTGTGATAAGACTTGTGTTGTGCTATGAATGTGAAACATGGACGCTAACTCAAGCATCCGCAAAAATATTGAACGCCTTTGAAATACGGGTCTTGAGTCGAATTAATGGAGCGCAACTATATGGGGACCAATGGTGAATTCGATACAAGCAAGAGATGCATGTGATTTTTGGCGAGTCAGAGGATTCAACGACTGTAAGACCTGTGGCAGCTGCAACGGTCTGGCCACATGAATCGTATGGACGAACAACGGATACGCGAAAAGGTATTCGTTGGGAGAACTAAAGGGCGGAGACCAGTAGAGAAGCCGAGAAAACGCCAATCTGACTCGGTCAATGAAGATAGTTTATTGCTGCTCGGATCTTGACATTGGAGGTTGCGGCTATTAGACCAAGACAATTGCAGGCGCTTGTTGCAGGAAAAGAAGGCCCGAGAGGGGCTGTAGTGTTACAAAAAAGAAGAAGAAGGTATTGAAAGTGTATAATTTGTGTTTGTATAATAAATAATTAGTGATAAGCTCTTGAATTTGGTTTGTAACATCTCATTCATGATGGCATATAGTGAATTAATCGATAACCTAATGATGCCTTTACAGAGCTAAACGTGTCGAGTTATGTGTAGTTCAATATCAGGCACATGAAATAATAAACTGATCAAAATTTTAAAAATATTTAATTTCATTATTTAATCATTTTAAAAGGAGTTAAAAAGAACTGTTTTACTGATTTGCGCTAGCTTTATTTTGGCTATGCAGCCTGGCTGTAACAGTAGCTACTAAAATTGCCAAGAAAATCGAGCGTGACGCAACGCTAAACAATTAGGCGGGAAAGATAGCTACAAATTCAGCAGGAATTTGCAGGAGCATAAAAATTCCCAAGTAAGGTTACTTAAGCTACCGTATGTAGGTATATATAGTGTGGGCCAAATACAAGTTTCTTTTTCAAAATGCAATAAAATGAATAGCACTCAAATTTTTTTCGTATATTTTGGCTTTATTCGCAAGAAAAAATTATCCCGTTAGTAATGAAATACAATTTCATTCATATGGCTGCCACAGCTGGCGTGACAGTAGGCCATCCTCTTAGCTCTATTTTCCATGACATTATTGATGATTTCGGGCCCTATCTAAGTAATGGTTTGTTGAAGATTAAATTTCAGTGCTTGAACTGCTTGTGGATTTTCCGCATAATATCGATATTCAATAGCGCCCCATAAAAAGAAGTCCAACAGTGGCAAATCGCAGCTTGAAGGCGGCCAAATGATATCGCCAAGGCAGCTGATTATGATGAGACAACGCTCGCTCAACGATTGGCAGCAGTCTTGGGGGAATTGCACGAAGGGAAGGTGGACTGCGCGCCTCATCCCGGATGTGAGACCGTGGCTAAATCGAAGGCATGGTGAGACTGACTTCTATCTGACCAAGCTTTTGAGCGGGCACGGGTGTTTTCAGTCTTACCTGCACAAGATCGGTAAGTCACGGTCTCCCGATTGTCGGTTTTGCCCAGGAGAGGAGGACAATGCCTGTCACACATTTTTTGCGTGTACAAAATGGGTCAGGCTGCAAAGGGAACTCCACAGGGAGACGGGAGAGCTCACCCCGGATAATATAGTTGCGGTGATGCTCGAATCGGTTGACAAATGGAACCAGGTGGCACATTATGCTCGGGCAGTCCTGAAATATAAAAGGGACTCACAGCAGCCGGAGGCGCTGGGGCTGGAGGATTGCTCTCCTGGCATTTCCTCTTCCCCTCTGCCCTCCCGCTAGGAAAGGGACTCCCCAGCTTGAAGGCGCCCCACGGCGTAACAAAACGAGACCTGGCCCGAAGTAATGTGTCAAACGGTTCCAGGCTAGGTTCTCAGATTGACAGGGGAGGTGCTTAGTGGGTAGTCCAAGGGTATCCTCCATGGGAGTCCCACACTGCCAGACTCGGCGGGCGTAAATGCCTTCACCTCCCTACCACAAAAAAAGGCAGCTGATTACACGATTTCTGAATTTTGTGCACAAAAGATCGATTATTTGATGAGTTGTATGGCATGGCGCGCCATCCGGTTGAAACCAAAGGTCATTTAAGTCCGAGCCCCAGATGTGCCAGTTTTGTTTGTTCACATAGCATCCAGTTCGATTTCAATATTTTCCAACATTGTTCAAGCATAAATCGATTCATATCTTTCTGCGGAAGGTTAATACTGACTGACTAGCATAATTTTGAGCGGGAGACAGCTGTCAGTATCAAAATAACATGTGATTTAAAAAAAAACTACCAAATTGCCCACCCTGTATATCCATCAGATGTCGTCAACAGACCCTGATCGGAGTAAGTATCTTTTACACATCTAAGTATTCTCACAGACTCACTGACGCTAGTCTTTGCCAGGACGGCTTTCAATGTCAGCTCATGAATTGTTCATGTTTTGTATTACTTATGTTAAATGGTGTATTTTCCTTGTAATTGTAACCAACATAACTTTTCCAGGCTTTATTTTTGCTTTCACAATCCTACCTCTTTTAAGATTTCCATGTTAAGCAAAGCACATCTAAAATAATTTACATATTATCTTTTAAGGCAACTCAAAAACCAGTTTTTTTTTTTTTACAATGCTGTAACGCCAACATTTTTGAAAAGTATTTATTTGACCTCAAAGCTGAATAGCCAGCAAAAAACTAATTGTTTATGATCAGTAGTTTCTGGAAAATGCTAGGAGTTAAACATGGATATTCACCCATTATTTGCAGATTCTGAAAAGCATCTGAAAAAATAGATTTTAAAATACTATGTATAATATAATGGTGTTTATAGATATCCTAGTGAAAAAACGACAAATATTACCTGTGAGAGGCTGTAGAGCTACAATGATGTCTTTCCGCTTTACACCTACCTTGTGCTCTATCTCTTAGTGGTCTTTTGGGAAGCCCATTTTGCTCCATTCTTTCTACATAGCCCCACCCATTGCAATTTGCGTAACTTTAGACAAGTTGTGCGTCAAATAATCCATAGAACTTATCGTTGTAACGTAGGCTCCACTTTCTCCCTTGTTTTACTAGACCGCCGATTTCCCGGAACATTTAAGCTCAAATATATCCACCGCTTTTTCAGATTCGCTCGTCAGGATCCATATTTCACTTCCATGTAACAGAACAGGTTTGAATTGTGATTTGTAAATATGAAGTACATTTTGAATGTGGGAAGCACAAAGTGATAGGTTTTATTTGCGGCATTTACGGGTCATTGAATTTGGTCTTTTTTGGTGCCTTTCCTATTCAGATTGATTCTAAAATAAAGATTATAATCCCTACGGTCAAGTTTTTTCAGACTAAAGTATTCTTCCACGTTTGAGTCATGAATTTAGTTTTAATTTCATTTACCCGTAGGCCGATTCAGATTGCTTCAGATTTTAGGCTTGGAAATGCTCCTTTGGCTTCTTAGATTGAATGAGCTTTAATATTGAGGACATGAAAAAACGCTACTAATTGTGTGAACTTAAGAATTAGTGTGCAGAAATTTCACATCTTGTTTAGTCTGATGACATGTTCATCAGCAATTTTATGGAACTTTGGGACAACTTCATCCTATTGTTTCAATTTTCATTCCATTTTGATGCTTTCCGTTAGTGCAGCGGTTATTTTGACATCGGACTCTGTGTTTAGCATTGTGACTTTGAGTCATGCATTATTTTAAACAGGGCATGTCTGTCGACAATGTTGTATGCTTGCTTAAGATCTACAAAGAACTGGTGTACGCCAATATTTTCCTCTACTGCTCGAATTATAGACCATACACTTTTAAAGTCTTCGTGACACTCTCTTATCATATTTCACAGTACGGCTTTCTATGATTCCGGAGAGCAATTTATAAGATGCACACAAAATGATGCTTGTAAAATTTTCACACATTAATTTTTTTGGCCCATGAAATGTAATATTTTTGTGCCAGTCCTCTGGTAACTGCTTTTTTGAACACATTATGCATATCATGTATTCCAGGAGTCTTATCTGCACTTCATCTCTGGTTGGTGGTGGAACTGGGACCTCTTATTCTTATTCTTGTTCACAGCTTCAGTAGATGGTAGGGGTGATGTGAATAGCTTCTGGAAATATTGCAACCATCTATTTTTGATTTTGACTGAGTTACCGACGGTTGATCGTTGTGCGCTTTTTGGTGAAGTGAAGCCGTTTCTTAATTATTTGATAGAGGCATATGTCAATCTGCCTTAATGCAGGGTCAAGTTTTTGTTTGCCTGTTGGATTTTGGTGTTGACGGTCAGTCATTCTTTTCTTCATCACTTTTTAGGGTTTTGTAAAATAATTTTACAAAACCCTACTAAAACCGTGTCCTGTCTATCTGTCTGTCCGTTCATCCGTCCGTCCGTGTGTCACAGCACGATTTCTCGCAAACTACTTAAGCTAGAAACATAAAATTTTGTGTGCAAGTGTAAAGCGGTGCTCTCTTCAAAGTTGTACAACAACAAAATTTTATAAGGTATTTAAGGGGTTCTTCCCATATAGGAGAGTGGGCCCCGAAAAAAAATTAATCAAAGTTAGCCGATATGGGTATCAAATGAACGGTCTCAAGGAGAACTTTTCAAACCAGCTCTTAGTTTGACACTTTTTGCTTCCAGGGCGCACAGGGAGGGGTAATACACGAAAAATTTGTGTCCCTCTCTCGCGATTGGACACCTCTAATCCGAAAAATCTGGAAAAAAATTATTCTCCAATTACAACAACAATAACACACGATTTTGGTATTTTATGGACTTTCCATCGAATCAGTCGCTGCAGATTGGATTTGATCTTCTTGAAATTTTCAAATAAGGTCAAAAGCATTAATTTTTTTGCGTATTTGTGATTTGAGTGAGTTTTGTTGGTTCGCAACAAAATGGCGACCGTTCAAATTAGAAAAACAATGGATTTTCTTGTAAACATGCACATCTCTTTGATATATATCTTGATTTTATTCGTTGCTGGTGACTGCATTTCTGAAAAGTTGAGTACAAAATCCTTCTGACATGAACGTAGGTCTGTGTACCCAACTTGTTTTAACTTGTCGTCGGAGGGTGCTGCATGATTCTTCTTTGGCCCATGTTAATTGCTTCTTCTTTGCATTTTTTGTCATACCTGTCGTTCCTGATTTTCTTTGGCTGATGCCCCAAGACATCTGCAGTCTCTTCTATCACCACATCTCTTACTAGTTTCTCCCGCCTGTGGGTTATGTTCCTGGTCCCTGGTTCCTGGTCCCTGGTTCCTGGTACCTCGTCCCTGGCCCCTGGTCCCTGGTCCTTGTCCCTGTTCCCTAGTTCCTGGTCCCTGGTTCCTTGCCTCTTGTCCCGGGCCCCTGGTTCCTGGTCCCTGGTCCCTTGCCATTGGTCCCTGGACCCCGGTACCTGGACCCTGGTCCCTGCCTGGTCAATGGTACCGGGTTTCTGGTTTCTTGTTCCTGATCCCTGGTCCCTGGCCCCTGGTCCTTGTCCCTGTTCCCTGGTCCCTGGCCCTGGTCCCTGGTCCCTTGTCCCGGGTCCCTGGTTCCTGGTCCTTGATCCCTTGCCACTGGTCCCTTGTCCCCGGTACCTGGACCCTGGTCTCTGCCTGGTCAATGGTACCTAGTTTCTGGTCCCTGAACCCTGGTCCCTGGATCCTGGTCCCAGGTCTCTAGTCCCTGGTTCGCTGGTCCCTGGTTCCTTTTCCTTGGTCCCTGGTCCCTTGTGCCACGTCCCTGGGACAGTCATACATGTGGAAGTTACTGATCTACCGTTTGGTTTGTATATCAGGTCCCTTGGAGTAACCAATTTTTGTTGCTTGCAGCTCTAGAGGATATGGTACCGAAACTTTACTTTTACAAGGTAGTGGTCCAAGTTGCAAACTGCGCTCCAAAAAGACCGATCGTCGAGTATGCTACTCATCACTCGTTTTTATATTATAGCTTGGTCGATCTGGTTGAATGTGTGACCCTCTCTAGACATCCACGTTCTTTTGTGAATATTTTGATGTAGGAAGCGTGTGGAGCTTACTGTGAAGCCTCTGCTATTAGCGAAGTATATCAGAATTCGTCTATTGTCACTGGTCTCTGTATGAATGCTAGGGTCTCCGGTTGTTCCTCTACGTGCTGTTTCTTGGCCAATTTTTCTATTGAAGTTACTCTGAACAGTTTTATTGTCATTTGATGACAATGAAACGATGCGTTTTAAGGTGCTGTAAAATTTGTCTTTGATTGCCTCCTCCTTTTCTCCTGTAGGCACACAGTTGACCAGGCAGACATTCAAGAACTTGTTCCTGATACGAATCATACAGATACTTTCGTTAATGGGCTAGAAGTTGGTGACAATTTTTAAGGTGCCAATTTTTAAATTGTTCTTTTAAAAAATGAAAACATTGCGATTTCCTTTTAAATAAAGTGAGCGTTTGCGTGTCAATTACATATATCTCCACCATACCACCTGGTCTCTTGCAATGCAAGTATGTTGATTCTATAGTTCTTTGTTTCATCCAGAGTTTACTAAGTGTACATGGTCTATTCAATGATCTAACACTCCAAGACCCTAAAAAATAGTTCATTATTCGTATCCGAGGCTGTTACTCCAGTTCCATGGCAAGTAAATACTATGTTGATTGTTGTCAGTGCTTTGAATTGGCCCAGTGCTTTGAATTGGCCAATTTTTGCTCCATGATTGGTATTTTGTTCCCCACCTACTCACCGGCTAGACAATTAGGGAGCCTCACTTGGAGCTCCCGTTAATTATTTGAACAGTATTTTTAGGTATATATAATTAAAACCATTGTACACCTTCGATAGTTTTTCTACCTTCCCGTCCAACTTTTGTTCACTTAAATGAAGTCAAAGCAAGTACTCGTACCTACCCCATGGTTTCCATATGTATGAATTTGACATCACCAAAGAATCATATTATACTATGCTCGCCAGTAATCCCTCATTTGTTCAGCCTAAATTGCTTCATACGACCGTTCTGTGAATCAAGTCAAGATGTTCAGCAGGATATTAATTTTTCCTACTCAGAACCAAGTCATAATAACTGTCGTAAAACACTTGACACTAATAAAACCTGACACTTTTTATGATTTTTGCTTCCCAGAATAAGACAAGTCATATTTTATTGAATTGCTGCAACATTTTACACGTATGACTTCCAGATACTTCAGAAGATGTCACTGGAAATATTATGGAGTTGTTGTCCTACCATATTTAACCGGATCGTTAAATTTTAATATAACAAGTTGGGTAAACAGACCTACGCTCATGTCAGAAGGGTTTTGTATTCAATTTACAAAATGCAGTCACCAGATCGAATCAAATCAAGAAACATGTCAAAGACGATTTTATTGGAGAAAATATGAAATGCGAAGATCATACTATTTTTAACAAAGTTCAATGAATTTCGACTTTTGAGGTTTTTGGTATTGTTATACTCATAAATATCTCCCTTGATAATTATTTCAGATGTCCATCCGCGACGGAGGAAACACATTTCTCATGTATTTTCCCCCTGTGCCCCCCCTGAACCAAAAACTGACAGTTTAACAACTGTTTTGAAAAGCTCCCATGAAAACATTCATTTCATACTCATATCGGCTACGTTTGATAAATTTTTTTTTCAGGGGCCACTCTCCTGTGCTGAAATCATCGATTCATGGCCAATTTTTTCGAATCCTAAAATGGTTACAAAACCCTGTTGCCAGGAGCTCTCTCCCACCTCCTTGACTTGTTTCACTTATGAGCATTAATTGTAGGTACTCATCTTCAGTCATTCATTCAATTGAATCAAATGTTCAAAGCATGCACCTTAAACGTTGAAGTTGGGAAAAACTAACTCAAAATTATTCAATCTTTGCATTTAAAACAGCCACTATCTTGTTTTACGATTACTGATACTACTAGCTGAACCGATTCTCAAAGATATACATGACACCTATCATTCCTGAAATTTTCATGCAAATCCTAGCAAAACTGTTGTGTCTGAGTCGGTAAAAAGCGCATGTTGTTCCATAGCCATATGTTGCCATAGTAATACATCCAGCGCATATTGTTCCATAGTAATACAGGAAAATTCAAACCGCTATAACTTCGCTAAATATGATTCAATCTTTATGAAACTTTCAGGATAGATCAATCTTATAAATAGTCATTTGTGTACTGAATTTCATTGGATTTAAGGGTACCGTTAAGATTTTATTCAAGAAAACATAAAATCGATAAATCATACTATTACTAACAAAGTTGAGTGTATTGCGACTTCTCACGTATTTGTTGTCGTTGTACGCACCAAGGCCTACATCCCTGATTTTTTTCAGATTTTTCGGATCACAGGTGTCCAATCGCGAGGGGGGGGGACACAAATTTTTCGTGTATTTCCCCTCCCTGTGCGCCCCTCGAAGCAAATTTTGCCAAACTAAGACCTGTTTTGAAAAGTTCTCATCAAGACCTTTCATTTGATACCCATATCGACTATCTTCAATGAAATTTTTTTTTCGGGGGGTCACTCTCCTATAAGGGGAGACCCCCCTTAAATACCTTATAAAATTTTTTTGTAGCTGAACTTTGAAGAGATCACCACTTTACACCTACAAACAAAATTTGATGTTTCTAGCTTAAGTAGTTTCCGAGAAAAACTGCTGTGACACACGGACGGACGGACGGACGGACGGACGGACGGACAGACGGACAGACGGACAGACTGGTCGCGAAACTAGTAGGGTTTTGTAAAATTATTTTACAAAACCCTAAAAAGGAAAGTGTCTGGCGTATTAAGAATGATTCTTCGTTTACTACTGCATACTAGTCTAAATTTCATCCTTTATATCCTATAACTTTACGCAACACATGTTTCATCTTATATTTGGATATACATGTTAATGTACATGGAACGTTGAAATTCTCCTACTGATACATCTTTGTGTTGACTTTGTGAATTATTTGCAGCCAAGGATATAATTCTGTGTTTCTAGATGGAATGCCTGTGAGATATGCCTGAGGATATTGGGAGGTAGAATGACTATATATTCTTTGATGCAAAGTGCCTGCAGAGTATCTGCATCGTTCTGATGGTGTGGTAAATATAATTTCCTGGAACGGACAGGAAAGATTGTAAAATATTGATGAACATATCCAGTGAATATGTCATTGTCAAATGTATGGGTCTAGGGAGAAGATTTGATACATTGTAGTTTGTAATGAAGCATGAAATGGATTGGGGTGTGATGCACTAGAATTTCTCCGTAGCTGAACATTTTCCATAAAATATTGTGCTCACCTCAAAGGGATCATTAAAGAATGTCGAATTCCATAGTAGTTCCCTGTTAATAATAAATCCATTCAGCTTTATCAATATGATAATTTGAAATTACCTCAATTTTCCAATATCATTCTCCTACATCCTCATTGCAGTGCATACAATATAAAGCGGGATGACATGATGATGATGATATCCTTTTTATTAAACCGCAAATTGTGCTATTTTGTATCGAGTTATGTTTACAACCATCCAAATCAAAAACTTTCGCCTCGACTAACTTTATCGTTCGGCCAAATCAGCAATCACCCATTCGACAACAATGTCTCGTTTGTTGTTTGCGGCTATCTTGACTTCCTGTACACATTTCTCGCCATTTCCATCATCCAAGGATGTTACATATTTATTAGTAGGTTGAAACTATTGCAAACAATGGTAGAATGGGACAAGTGGACGTATCAGCTGAAAATTGAAGACAATTTGCACTAATAGAGATAAATTTATCGAAATTGTAATTTATTGATGAAATTTTGGTTTGATTATATGATGAACAATTTTTCAAATGTATTATGGATATGTTCGCACCAGTACAATGTTATACATTTGCATTAGAAATGGGATATTGCCTGCAATATTTTTGCCATTAAAATTTTTATACTTCCATTCTAGTGCTCGTTATAAGAAATATATTCCATGGCCCACTCAAAAAGGACCAGCCGTTTAAATTTTCTTTTATCAAAATATACGAAGACGCTTTCCTTTCTTAAGCTTTCTTGATATACATATTGTCAAAAACTTTCGAGATGGGAACATTTCTTTTTGCAATTTCGAAATAACTTCTTTTGATTGGGTTTTCTATCTTTGCCCATTTCCCGTTCTCATTTCGTGAAACAGGGCTGTGTTATTTACTTTCACTGCCTTGCCAAAAGTTTGCACTGCCCAAGATCATCCATTCATTTTTGGAAGCTAAACTTGGGTAATACGAAATTCCTTGCATCGCATAACAAATTTTACTATCTTAATAAGCATGCCTATATTGAAAAACTTCGACCGCGCTATGTAATTTGATTGTTGTTGTATTATGAAGTCCGAATGAAGAAGTTTTTATTGCTGAATGTATTTATGGTTGTAAGAATAGAAACTGTAACCAAGTTTTCAGTTTCTATGTTATGAATTTCGACGAAATAGAAATAAAACCTAAGCACTCAGTTTCAAGCGTGTTTTTCCATCTGAATCTTTAATTTAAAATTAAACCAAGATTTAGTTCAGAATAAAAAGAAAGACTTTTAATGTGTACTAGAAAATTAAATTAAAAAAATTAATGAGTAACGCAAAATATAACGCTTTAATGACTAGCCCTGATTCTACTAATAGAAAAAAATAGTATTCAGAAATAGAAATTCCTGTAAGGTATCGCAAATTATACATTTTCCTCCACTGAATGCTAGCTTTCATTTCATTTCTTTTCTTCTCTACCTTCAATCCATATTACAGTAAATTTGCATTCCCTTAACTACGATGTACTGTTAAGTGCTACAGCGCACACAGAATTTGCAGTCATTTGAAAATGGCTGACTTAATATGTATTCTACTTAGCCGGCACCCCAAGGTCTCCGCCGGAACGCCCAATTGAAATCCATTGTACCCGAATACAATTGTAAAAATTGCACAATTGGAAATCGGCATCGTCAAGAAATACAACGATTGCAATTATTAATTTGAAAATGTTTTATATACCGTGCAAAAAAGTGATATTACTCTATAATTTTCGCACTGTAGCTTCTCAGCTTTTTTGTGGAAAGAGAATATAATTGATTGAATCCACTCTTTTGGCATATATATATGACTTTGTGGATGGCTTTTTGAACAC
This sequence comes from Odontomyia ornata, assembly GCA_963969285.1. Taxonomy (NCBI): domain Eukaryota; kingdom Metazoa; phylum Arthropoda; class Insecta; order Diptera; family Stratiomyidae; genus Odontomyia; species Odontomyia ornata. The sequence continues at coordinate 30,567,712 of OZ017740.1, read as the reverse complement.
TGCTGCCAGCATATTTTATAAGCTTTACTGGAATCTTATCGATGCCTAGTGCTTTATTATTCTTTTGGGCTTTGGTGGCGAGGCAAACTTCATCCAGAGGGGGAGAGGCAATGGAAGCTCTTTGGAAACATCTTTAGGCTCCAATGTTCTGGCGCTGTACGGCGGATAAAGGAGGTTCTTGAATATGATGCCCATCTTTCTTTAATCTTGGTTACATCAGCGATGATATTGCCAATGCTCACGACAGAGCGTGGTTTTGGGCTGATAACCACAATTCAAGGTTTTTACTACTTTCTATGCTTGTCTTGTGTTGTTGCTTACTATTGTTACGTCGATAATTGGTCGTCATAGTATTTTTTTTCTGAGTTCTAATTATCTAATTCCCTGCTCTTCTGAAATTTTCATAGCATTTTCTCTTTGTCCTGAATGTCCTACCTACGTATTCTTTGTACGCCCAATTCTTTCGATCTAACGCATTCTGGCACTCATCCTTGAAACAATCACCTCTTTCACACTGGGGTTGATGACCGATTTTGTATTCTACCACGGTCGTAATAGACGCATTCACTTCCATCCTGAGTTCGTTGCTTGTTTTCAGCTATGTATCTAATAGGGTGGAAGCCAGCTGGTTATCGAGGGTCACCGTGAAATTTTTGGCTACAGACACCATGCCGTTGGGAGCCTCTTGAGGTCAAATTTTTGCAGCGGGCTGGTCTTCGTCGAGTAAGCTTTTGATATACGACATTGATAAGTTAATTTGATCAAGTAATGACCTGAGTTACAATTGGCGGTTTGGTATGTATAGACGTTAAGTATGCTCGAGGCCCAACGTAATTGGATCACAACATGGTTAATCTGAGTTTTTGTGTTGCCAGCAGGTGATGCCCAGGTCATTTTATGTATGCGTCGATGAGGGAAGCAAGTCGAATGTATGACTAGATTTCTGCTGCAAGCAAAGTCAATCAGGCGCTAACCGTTGTCATTTATTTCATCGTGGAGGCTATACCCTCCAGCCGTTCCCCAATTAGATATCTCATTGCCAATCAGTCGACTAGTCTTTCAAAGTGATTGTAGAACATTTTCTTCGTTTCTTCACGCTTTTCTTCGGTCAGGGTGTATTCAATTATCAGCAAGATTGCGAAGGATTTTGCTTTGATACGGATCGCACACAACCGTTCATTAACTGCCTTAAAATCAATAACATGCGATTTGAATTCCCTATCGACAATGTAGGCCATTCCGAATTCTCGTTTTCCAGTAGGCTTCCCACTTTTGAATATTGTGTGCGATCTCATGTCTTGAATATAATTTTCAGTCCAGTTCGTTTCCTGGATTGCTAGTATTTTTAATTTATATTGACTGGCCTGTTTAGAAGGTCTTTACTAGCGCCAGGTTAATTGAGTAGTCTGGTATTTCAGGATCCAGTGCCGTAGTCATTGCCGTGAGTCCAGTTCAACCCGAGGCCCTTCTGCAGCTTTCGAAACATTCTATGGTTTTTCAAGGATGAGAGTGTGTCCATCGCCCAACCTGTATTCACCCTCTTATGTAGGATTTAGTAGCAGATCTGTAGGTGTATTTACAGTAGTTAGCATTTCTCGGAATTTAATGTCTCATTATTGGGGAATAATAAACCGAATGTGTGACTACGAGAACATTTACTACCAATTAATCGTGGGGTTTAGGATAAGGAATCATGGAAGCTGTGACTTGGGGAAACAAGGAGTTCTCTCCTCCTTTTTCAAACGGGCTTGGGACTGTCTACGGCGGAGTTCATTAAAAACATACCATTTTCCAAATAAGATGTAAGTTCTCATCTTTTTCTATTACTTTCACTTGTTCACATGTACATGGTGCTCGTGGCCATATTTCTCAGCCAATGACTTTTCTCTGATTTTGACTAATTATTAAATTTTTCCAGAGAATTTGATGATTTTATTTGGCGAGGAGATATTAATGCTAGAAATTCTAGTTGGGGTGGTAGTACTATCAGTATTAACGGTAGGATTCTAACAATTGGTTAATGTCAGGTAACAGCTCTTCAATATCAATTATGAATGCAGGCATTCCTATAGTCCTTTTCTCAGAGTGCCTTTTTCTTGGATAATTTCCTGATTTGGCCTTCATTTCTGAACACTCGTTGTGTAACATATCACTGTTTCTCAATTGCAGCTCCTTCTGATCATTATGTGTCTTTTTTACGCTTCTGTAGGAATCGAGAAGTCATACCAGTAAACTGCTCGAAAACCTTCCTATCTCCTACCCAAAATTGTAGTGGCAGCAGTAGCCACAGCAACAAGTAATCAACTCATCAGTCTCAAATGTCCTGAGAACACCACAGCAACAAACAACGACGGCAATCACGAGTGAAACTGGCTAGTCATTAAAACACAGAAGAGTAGAAAAAAAAGAATAATAATTAATCTAACCATCGCGCCCCAGCAATTTTTTTTAGGGTTTTGTAAAATAATTTTACAAAACCCTTCTAAAATCGTGTCCTGTCTGTCCGTCCGTGTGTCACAGCAGTTTTTCTCGGAAACTACTGAAGCTAGAAACATCAAATTTCGTATGTAGGTGTAAAGTGGTGTTTTCTTCAAAGTTCAACTACAAAAAAATTTTATAAGGTATTTAAGGGGGTCTCCCCATACAGGGGAGTGACCCCCCGAGAAAAAAAATTTCATTGAAGGTAGTCGATATGGGTATCAAATGAAAGGTCTTGATGAGAACTTCGAGGGGCGCACAGGGAGGGGAAATACACGAAAAATTTGTGTCCCTCCCTCGCGATTGGACACCTTGCATCCGAAAAATCTGAAAAAAATCAGGAATGTAGGCCTTGATGAGTACAACAACAGCAAATACGTGAGAAGTCGAAATTCACTCAACTTTGTTAGTAATAGTATGATTTATCAATTTTATGTTTTCTTGAAGAAAATCTTTCATAAAGATTAAATCATATTTAGCGAAGTTTTAGCGATTTGAATTTTCTGTATTACTGTGGAACAATATGCGCTGCATTTATTACTATGGCAACATATGGCTATGGAACAACATGTGCTTTTTAACGACTCAGACACTACAGTTTTGCTAGGATTTGGCTGAAAATTTCAGGAATGATAGGTGTCATGTAGGTCTTTGAGAATCGGTTCAGCTAGTGGTATCAGTAATCGTAAAACAAAATAGTGGCTGTTTTAAATGCGAAGATTGAATAATTTTGAGTTATTTTTTCCCAACTTCAACGTTTAAGGTGCATGCTTTGAACACTTGATTCAATTTTATGGATGACTGAAGATGAGTACCTACAATTAATGCTCATAAGTGAAACAAGTCAAGGAGGCGGGAGAGAGCTCCTAGCAAACATGCTTTGTAACCATTCTAGGATTCGAAAGAATTGGCCATGAGTCGATGATAACAGTACAGGAGAGTGGCCCTTAAAAAAAATTCATCAAACGTAGCCGATATGAATATGAAATGAAAGTTTTCATGGGAGCTTTTCAAAACCATTGTTAAACTGTAAGTTTTTGCTTCAGTGGGGGCACAGGGGGAAATACAAGAAAATTGTGCTTCCTCCCTCGCGAATGGACATCTGAAATAATTATCAAGGGAGATATTTATGAGTATAACAATACTAAAAACCTCAGAAGTCGAAATTCGTTCAACTTTGTTAATAATAGTATGATCTTCGTATTTCATATTTTCTACAATAAAATCGTCTTTGACATGTTTCTTGATTTGATCTGGTGACTGTATTTTGTAAATTAAATACAAAACCCGTCTGACATGAGCGTAGGTCTGTTTACCCAACTTGTTTTACAATCATTTTGCATAACTAATAACTCAGCAGAAAAAAGAAACTTCAAATATACATAATCCACAAATCGCCCGGTCCTCAATGCAATCACATATAAGCCAAGCAACAAACCGTATTCAAACCAGCCAAAACATACAACAGCCACAAATTAGTCATCCAGTAGCGCAGCAAACATTTGAGCATAAAAACTTGCAGCAAGTGCACCTGTAAGCACCACAAGAATTTTCGCCACGAAAGATACCACTTCAAACGAATGTCCAACATTTGCAGCAGCATCAAATGCAGCAGCAACAAGAAATGCAACGGGAATGACCTGTTCCAAATGAGGAGAGTCTGCTTGAGATCTTGAGACCACGTGGACGTGGCGAGAAAAGAAGGATTTGACGGGAGTCCTGAAAAAAACCGCAAGAATGGCGGACGGGTTGTGAGCCATTAGTTTCACGGATGATAGTTCTAGTCTTTCGTTAACAGCGTGAAAAATAAATACTACCCCGAGAGTGATGGATTGGTGACAGAATTTACGTCGGGAGGATCGTGAAGTGCAAGATCGAAAACCACCGGTTTTGCGTAATTCGAGCTCGAGGGTGTCTCCAACCCAACGATCGCTCGTTAGCATTCCGCTACTCGAAAAACGTAAAAAGCCAGCGCAGGGCATCCCACGATTGTGTTCTTTGTGATTCCGTGACTGCCTACCATATGTGTACAGTCCGTGGAACGTGATCCCATCGAAAAATCGACGCCGGATAAAGAAGTGAAGGGTTGCGCAAAACTCCGCGGCTGCGCTAAAACCAAACCCATTCAATCAGTTGCAAATCACTATTGGGACCTAGAAGTCAGGAGTCGTCATTCACCTCCTTATCATGAGTGCGTGATTCAGTATAGAAGTCGTTCTCAGTTTTAGTAGGAGGTGGGCATATCCGTCGCATTCTTGGCTGTTCAAAAGTATTTGGTACTCGAAATCGTTTAGTGCGATCATGGAAATTAAATTGCTGCGAAAAGGAGAACCTTGAATTGCCCCACCAAACAACTTGATGCTGTCTCCACTTGACCTACCATAAATAATTGCATTCGACGTCTCATTCCAACGCAAACAAACTTATTAATGGATGGCATTCAACCGAGAGCTAAGAGTGAGCTTGAACGATATTGCTTATGGCTATATTCCGGCACGCTGGAAATGAAATGGGTAACTTAGTAACTGAGCGAATTATATTCCCAACATGCATCTGATCTAGATTTTTCTGCAACAGCCAATCCTGCTCGAATTGGAAGCACCGCTTATTATCTGCGGTGATGTACATAAGCAGTAGACAGATTCGTTGCGAGTATTCGAATACGGTAGATTCCCACCAGCAGCCAATTATTTAATTTTGGGTGATTATGTCGATAGAGGAAAACAAACGCTTGAAACAATTTGTTTGTTGCTTGCCTACAAAATCAAATACCCGGAAAATTTCTTTTTACGACGTGGTAACCACGAATGTGCCAGTATTAATAGAATATGTGGTTTCTATGATGAATGCAAGCGACGATATAATGTAAAATTATGGAAAGCATTCACAGATTGTTTCAATTGTTTACCGATAGCAGCGATCATTGATAAGAAAATATTTTGTTGTCATGGTGGTTTAAGTCCTGATTTTCAAGGTATGGAACAAATACGTCGATTAATGCGGCCTACTGATGTTCCCAACACTGGCTTAGTATGTGATCTATTGTGGAGTGATCCTGATAACGATGTACAAGGTTGGGGTGAAAATGCTCGAGGTGTTAGCTTTACATTTTGCGCAGAGGTTGTATCGAAATTTTTTAATCAACATGATTTAATATGTCACGCGCATCAGTTCGTGGAAGATATATATGAATTCTTTGCGAAAAGACAACTTGTAACGTTGTTCTCAGCACGAAATTATTGCGATTTTGGAGACCATCTGAAAACAAAGCCAACTACTTATATAGTGGCTTAAAATCAGGCCAACCATCAACGTCTCAACGTAATACGCCGCCAATGGCAGCCAATAAAAAGAAATAATACCACATTCAACCACTTTCATATCCATAAACGTTTTTATTTAACTATAATTTTAAAACAAAAAGTGTTTGAAGTCAAAACAAAGCTTAAAGGAAAAAAGTGAACACACTAACTAATGTAGTAGATACGAGAGACTCGAGAGAAAAAAGCAAATAGTAAACATAAAGTAATCCAGATGATATTTTAAAATATATGAAAAAAAAAAATGAATAAAGTCTAAGAAGAAAACAATATAGATGTTGTAGGAGGTTACATATTCTCATACAAGATGAACAATTCAAAATTGGATTAAGAGGAGCGACTACATATAAAAGTAAAAACAAAATACCAATGTTTCCTATATGCCTTCAAGTTTACTTACTATAGTCTCGAGTATTGTTGTGCTTTCTAAATTTCTTCATGTAGGAAAATCTCACCACATCCCCAACGGGCGCGGCGTGGATGATGGTGAGTATTTGTTTGGTTTTCTTTTATGTTTTATTGTCTATATTTATATTCATTTTTTGGGTCATTTTCTATATTATTTCATCTATGCTTGATTCCTTTTATATTTGTATAATTCCATTTCCTAAAATTTTTCTTATTGCTTAGTGTTTTATATTATATTTGAGAAAATTTTTTTTTTTGTAGATGGCGCGCATGTATGTTTTGAAGGTCGTGGCTTGAGTATGTGATAGCTGAGTCCCTTACAAAAAGTGTGGCATAGTTTTCGCCGGGAGTGCATGTTTCATGCGCGTGCTACGACCATGAGTGAATGTCAAGTGTCGACCGCCGTTGCGCAACGTATTGTCATTGGTTTTTTAGTGTGGGAAGGCGTTCAAAACACGAAAATTGATCTGCGTTTGTGAAATCAGTTCAGCATTGAGTGCCTGAGTTGAGTTGCTGTGTTTAAATAGGTCAAAGCATTCAAGGATGGTCGTGAAACCATGGAGAATTGGCCGCATGATTGTCGAACGTGAACCAGTATCACACCAGACAACATTTGCGGCGTAGAACAACTCACTTTGGAGGACCGTCGTATGAATGTTCGAGACATTTCGGCTGAACTGGGCATCAGTATTGGTAGTGTAGAGTCTGTCATCCACGAAAACCTTCAATATCGCAAAATAACGGCACAATGAGTTCCTAAACTGTTGAACTTCGAGCGAAAATTCACGGCTAACGCTCACCCTCATACCACGCTTGTGATACTCGATACAATATTGCAATTGGCGTAGGAGGTACTGGCATACCTCCTACAGTACAGATTTATCACGTTGCGACTACCACATGTTTGGACCACTGAAAGAAGCCATCAGAGGTCAAAGATTCAAACACTAAAAAACTAATGAAAATACGTTGCATAACGGCGGTCGGCACTTGACGTTCCCGCGCGTGAAACCTGCACTCCCGCGCGTGAAACATGCATTCCCGACGAAAATTATACTAAACTGTTTGTAACGGATTCAGCTATCACATACTCAAGCCTCGACCTTCAAAACATACATGCGCACCATCTACAGCGTTTGTCTCCATTATATTTGAACCACCCTCGTACAATATTTCAAATCGACGTAGATACTACAATTTTCTACGAATTTCCATGAATATTTCAAGAATAGTGCTTCATTTGAATATGTATTATTTGCCGAGTATTGAGAAAGTTTAATTAAGATGGAGCAAAATGGCGGCTTTTTTATGTTTATGAAGGAAACTCTCGATCGCTTTATATGATCAAACGATTTCTTATATGTTGAGCGGATTCATAATTCAAAACATGGATTCATGTTAGTTGTTTTAAAAGCCATTCTGGTAGGAACACTCTCCTGGCTATCGAATACTATGAAATTTTCAGGATATTTTTCTCCTTTAGATTTGATTTACACAAATTTAAAATTACCAATTCATACTATTACTAACAACGCTTACCAAATTTCGACTTTAGAGGTATTTCTTACCCTTTTAATTACGAGTATGGAGACAAACATCAATGATTTTTTCGCCCAAAGATGTCCAATTGCGTAAGGAGAGTACAAATTTTTCACATTTTTCCAGTCCTCCGCTCTCTTTGACGCCATTATCGCTTTTTGAAACTTAATCCTAAGTGTTATCGTCAAGATCTTTCATGTGATTTCCATATCGGCTGACTTTCGTGAAACAAATTTTTTAAAGTTCATTTCCATCTATGGAGGCCCCCTATTAAATTAATTTTTTTTATACGGAAACTTTGGATAAGGTCCCCACTTTTAACATACATACAAAGTGGTGTGTGCTGTGACGCATGGTCGAACAGACAGACGGGCTGACGAATAGACGGACAGACAGATGGCAAAGCTAGTAGAGTTTTGTAAACTTATTGTACAAAACACTAAAGAAAAAATAATGAAATCACATGAAAAAAAATATTTTTATTCATCCACCATGTTGCCCTATAATTAAAACATCGATTTAGATTTAGTATCGAGGCTCGAAGACCAAAACAGTTAGTTGTTTAGATGATAATGCAATGAATATTCTGGTTCAAGGATATGAATGGAATGTGAACCCTTGAATCCTTGAACTTACTGAACTGCTTCTCAGACCGAACTCAGCCTCATTCCATTCAACCCAATGAACTTACTTCCGAATGGGACATGTGGCAAATGCTTTCACCCAGTAAAGTGTTGTGTATTGTGCGAAACACTACAAATTTGAAATGGTATTCTGTTACACAGGATACGAGTAGAATGGTAGGAGAATTCAGGCCAAGATAAAAGGAAACTCATTCTAGTGTTTCGTACATTATGCCACCCATTCATACGAGAGTGGCTGAGAGAATACAATGAAAATTCTTTAGGCTTGAACTGAACGCAGCTTTTGGCAAATAAACATTTTCATTGAATTGTAGCGTAAACAATACTTAGCCTAAAAATGACCGGCAAGTCAATATGGCCGACCGAGGAGCATGACAAGGGAAGATTCTATCCATAATTCAGCTTTCAAATTCTCTTTATTGTACGTTCTATTTGGAATGTAATTCCAATGAAAACTGAGTTGGTCTTTTTGAAAGTATAATGGACCCTTTTTCACTTGGATGAGTTTTTGTATTATGCACGACTGAGGTACATGAAAATGCAAAACGCATCTACTTAAAAGGGTTTTTTCCCAGATCATTTAACAATTAACGTTATAAATTTTATCTCGCTTGCCTTATGATTACATGATGAATTTAATGCAAAAAAGGAACATTCGGGGCCCCATTAAAGCATTGACCATTTGCACATCTGGCATTGAAAATGTGCTCTCAATCATCCCTCATCTACATATTAATGAATTTGCACAATAATTTCACTCATATCAGCATTACCACACACACAGAGCATTTATAGGTATACACTGGATTGGATTTTATGGAAACTTTTGCGGTTTGGTACTTATAAGTACGAAACCGTGTGGCACTCCGCTTTTCTACCACTTCAAATGCAAACAGTTTCTAACCGCCAATTTTATTACCTTTTGGCTTCCTTAATTTAAGGGTTTCCATGGAAATCAAATACAATTTGAACAAGTTCAAAAGCCATTTCACCAGTGAGCTCGGAAACTTTCCAAATTGTATTCTATTCAAAGTTCTATTGCGTAATAACCCTTGAACAATTTCTGGAATGATTTTATTAAAAGACAATTGAATTTCGTTGTTAGTCATATCCATTTGTAGCTGAACTTTCTCCAAGTAACCGTGTCTGCGGTTGTATGAAATCGGTCTAGCAAAATAAGAAGAAAACTTACAAAAGCTTCGGCAAAAAGCGTCATCATGGCGGGAAGTGAAATGGAAACAACAATTTTTCCATTATAATCCAATTAACAAGTATTCGGACAGTAATCGGATTACGTAAGAAGCTCAGACTCAGGTCCAATGATGGCTTGTATTGATACACCGCGCACCGGTGCGAAATATTTTCCTATTTAGGTGGAAATTGTATCTTCAGAAAATTTCAATAACGTTGGATGGATTGAGATAGATTTGAGTTATAATAATAGGAGAATAAGCCTATTTCAGCTTTATGTCTACTTTTGTTGGAGAGAACTAAGGACTTTTCTATGAGATTACATGTTTGGAAGGAGCCTTACGCTTGCAATGGAAATCGTTTTGTGTATATTGAAAGTAATGCGGCCTGTAGGAAGTTAACTTGTAGGTATGAAGTAATTATTTAACATTCCAAATCATCTCATTAGAAAGAAATAAAAAAAAAGCTCATTGAAATATGGAGCGTTGCTTTGAGAAGAGTTCATGATGATAAGCGTATATTAAAGTTTGACCGGTGTAAGAATTCTAGTACAAATATCAAACTTCAAATGGATTCTACGACTAGCATTCGTCACATACAGATGTGTTTTAATTCGCTTCTGTCAAAAGTTTTCAAAAATTAAATTAATTTTTTGAAACGTCACTCCAAAGTAAATTTTTGTTAGTAAAAGTCTTATATGGTCGAAGCAATCGGCCCAAGGAACTCCTATGGAATATTATTTGACTCTGATTTATTAAGAAAAGCGAACAATCCAACGGAAACTTCGGGACTGCTGGTATGGAGAAGCCCGACGGCTTCCCACCGTTGGGAAGAATAAGACATGATCAGGAAAACTCCGCAGATGGCGGATGTGAAACGCAAATAATCAAAGATGAGAAAGAAGTGATCAGACTTTCAAAAGAGAACCATAAGTTAAGGCTACGGCAGCAGTCCCTCGAAGATCTCAAGAAAGGGATGAAGACTCAAAAACCGAAACCACAAAACCAAATACATAAAAAACAAAGGCAAAGAAAACTACAAAACAAACTATCCCAGAAGACGGATTACAAGAGGAAAAGGATATTGAAGATAGTATTGAAGGTAATTCTATTAAAGATAATGATATAAATTTTATGCAGTATCTAAAAAAATTAAAATATGGAGAAGAAACCAACTCTCAGTTCTATTAGTTCCTCTGTAAAAGCTATCAACAATGCAGAAAAAGTTTCGCTAATCAATGTATTCGGACAAAGCGGAAGAGATATAGTTCAGCCAAAAATAAATTAAGCAAGTTCGAAGTCAGAACAATTAATTCAGAAAAATTTACAGTCAAAACGTAATGACTGGTTGATTTCAAGTCAATTGAAGATGCGCTGAGGTCTAGGGAGGTTCCACATCACCTTTACCTCAAAAAGTGAAAAATTGGACGTTTTTGTTGAAGGGTCTGGACTGTGGAGAGAATACTGTCGATCTTCTTCAGGCGCTCAAGGAAGCAACACCAGGAGTTGAATTTATTTGCATCAAAACCTTTGCAATAAGAAAATCGACCGTAGAAAAGAAGAATTCACCACTTTATCTACTAAAAATCTCAAACAAAAGCAGTCCAAGCGCTCTTCAACAAATAAGGTATTTAAACTTCATAGTCGTGGGGCAAAAATACCTCCAGAAAATAGAAGTCAACCAGTGTTTCCGTTGTCAAAGATTTGATTATTTGGCTGCCAATTGCACCGTGTACTATCGGTGCGTAAAATGCAAAGACGTTCATGCACCGGGTGAGTGCAGATTGGCTTAAATGGAGCCTAAAGAAAAATGAAAGTGCGTTCACTACAGTGTATTTGGTCGTCCAGCATGAAGTCGAGGATGCTACCGATACCAAGATGGAAGAGTAAAATTTATTCCAAAACAAACATACTTTCCAACTTCGTCAAGCCCGGGGTATCATTTGCACTCCCTGCTGGAGGATCAGTAGATAGTGCTGTAAATAATGTAAGTAGCGATAATATGCCGCTTGCTTCTTAAAATTTACCAGCAACTTTATTCTTTATCGGATAGAATCGATAAATAAAATTAAAAAATTAAGTTTGTTTTCGGCTGTTAAATCTTTCAAATGCCTCAAAATAACTTGTCATCCCGTCTCATCTCTTTGAATACATTACTAAGCAAAAGTTTGATATCATGCTTCTTACTGAAGCTGGATACGTAAGAAATGGTAGGTTAAACGATGATGGTGAAGGTGACACCGGGATTTTGGTGAGAAGACCCTATTGGTTCTAACATATTGAAAAATTCGTATTCAAAAACTTTAAATTTCTTGAAGTGTCTGTTATCAAAATCTTACAGCCAGGTGGGGATAACCTCGTCGTTATCTCTGCCTATGCAACTGTTTGCAACGCTTGTTTGAAATATTCAGATTGAAAATGCTGCACAGTAATCATATTCTTGCCGGTGATCTGAATACCCGGTATACATCAAAGTTGAATGCCAATAATAATCCAAGAGGTGTATTCCTGACACCGTGGATAACAGAGAACCAAATTGAATACACGTGCAATCTATATGGGTCGAAGTTTTCAACATATTCCAGAAATTTAGCTTTGACAGTCCTCAACAAAAACTGTAGGTGCTTTATTACGACAGTGACCATAACGCAATCATAACGGAAATTAATCATCAAAGAGATGATGTCTTCCTAATTCCAGTTAACCATGAAAATCATTGGTTGAATTTTTAAATACGTTGAGTAAGCAGGAGAGTACTTCTACCAGAAGGTCTTTGTAACAAGTTTTCTAAAGGTGTGAGTCGATGACTTGAATTATTTATCCAATACTTGGATAAGAAATCGTTCAAATTTATGCATAAGATACAGGGTTTTTCGTAAGCACATTGCAGTCGCCATTTTGATTCAGCTTAACCAATTTTCCTGAATGCTTGGTTCATTGAAAATATTCAAATTAAATAAGAATGCCTTGGTCAATTTGAAATATGTATCAACCACCAACACGTATTATTGTCGTTTTGATTGCAGAAAATTGAAATGGTTTTAACTCACTTAATCAATTTCTTAGTGTGTATAAAGATCTTATATCAGTCTATATACTTGCAAAGTTTCAAGAAGTTTAAAGGTACCGTTTTGATTTCATGGGCGAAAACGTAAAATCTACAATTAATACTATTATTAACAAAGTTGAGAGAATTTCGATTTCTGAGGTATTTGTGGCCCTTGAACTCACAAAAACCCGCCTCTATAATTTTTTTCAGAGCTTTCATCTTGAAGGCGTCCAATCGCAAGGGAGGACACAAAATGTTGGTACATTTTGCCTGACCCTAGACCCCCTCATGCATAAAATGACGTTTTTAATTCAGCTTTTAAAGTTCTTATCAAGAACTTTCATTTGATTTAAAAAATGTTTAATTTTTGAAATCTTTGGTAAGACCTGATCTTTTAAGAGACCACTATTTCTGTCCTTTTCACGAAGTTTTAGTTTTCTAGCTTTTATACTTTCTGAAGAAACTTGCTGTGGCACAGGGATAGACGGATGGGCAGACGAACAGACAGGTCACGAAACTTGTAAGTCCTTGTAAAAATCATTTTGCAAAGACCAAAAAATGGATTTATGAAAGTTTCAAAAGAAGTTTAATCGGGATTACCAGAAGCAATGTCCTCCTTCTCACCATGGCAACTCTTGCTTAATGGTTTCTACTGACAGGAATCTAACTAACGATGAAATAGATATCTATTTGTCAAAGTTAGAGAAGCTGTGGGAAACGATTGAGAAAGTAGTTCCCAAGATAAAATATCGAAACAATATGGAAGAATATGAAACACCAACCATTACATGGCTAGCAATATTGAAAAATCTTTTTCTCACGCGTCCCAATAAAAGTTATCGCCGAGTTTTGGACTACAACCATTCCTCGTTGGCTTTATTTAAATTATACCTGAAGAATATTCAGAAATGAAGTGTAGTAGTAGATATGTAGTAGAAAAATCGTATACAAATATAATTGTTGCAGTCGGAGGAAATTCAAATAGCTATAGCGTCGGCAAATTTTATTGAAACTTATAAAATAAAATGATATTTTAAGGAACTACTTCAATGGCTGATTTCTTTCAATTTAATGATACTAATGCAGTTTTACTGATAAAAATGTTAAATCCTACTACTACTAGCAAAGTTCAACGCATTTCAGCCTCTATATTATTTGTTATAGTACCTAGCTCCATGATTTTTAGGGCTTTCTGAAAGCAGTTTAGCAAGAATATATTAGTTTCCCGGTCTATCTATCTATCTGTCCACCTGTCCATTCGTATATCCGTCCGTCCATCCATCTGTCTGTCTGTCCGTCTTTCCGTGCGAAACTATAGAAGCTACAAAGCTCAAACTTTGCGAAAAGGTCAGAAGTGGTGGTCTCTCCAAAGTTTAGGTCTTATCAAATGTATCAATTTTTTAAAAGGGTCCCTCCTTATATTGGAGTGGCCCTTAACAAATTTTTTCTTTAAATGTAGTCGAGTAGGGTATCAAATGAAAGGTCTAAGCTCTTTCAAAAGTCCTGAGGGAGGCAAAATGCACGAACAATATTTGTGTCCCCTCCTCCACGATTTGACACGTTCGAGCCAAAAATCACGAAGGTATGTCTTTATGAGTCCAAGGGTAACAAATACCTCAGAAATCAAAACTTCTTAAAGTTTTACATTTATTTAGGTTGATATAATACCCTTATGCCTACGGAATTTTATGGAAAGCAAATCATATTCACGTGAGTTATCGCCATTTCTATTGTATGGGAAAATTTCGTACATTTTCTCTTCCCCTGCCACCCACGTTACCGATAAAGCAATTTTAAGACTTGTCTTGAAAATATCTAGTTGAGACCTCTTCAATGACACCTTCTCGACTACCAATGGTGAACATTTCTTTAGGGTTCACCTCCCTATATGGGGAGACCCCTTTAAGCCCCTAAAAAAAGTTCACTCTTGAACTTTCAAGAAGTTGCCACTTCTGACCTTTCCACAACGTTTCATGGCTGCAGCTTCTATAGTTTTGGAGAAAAATTGCTGTGACGTATAGACGGATGGACGGACAGAGAAACAAAAGTCGTGATTGCAATAGGGTTTTGTATTTTACTACAAACCCCTTAAAAAAGGACTTTTTGTTTTTTTTGTGGTTGGGAGGTGAATGCCATTTACGCACAGAATGTGGCACTCCCATGCTCGCAAAAAGGCGACTGAACTACTCACTAAACACCTCCCCCGTCAACGTGAGAACCTAGCGTGGAACCGTTTGACACATTATTTTGGGGCAGGTCTCGTTTTGTTACGCCATGAGGTGCCTTCAAGCTGGGGGGATCCCTCTTCTAGCAGGGGGACGGAGGGGAAGAGAAATGCCAGACAAGCGATTGCCCAGCCCCAACACCCCTGGCTGCTGTGAATCCCTTTTATCTTTTAGGACTGCCCGAACCAAATGTGCCACCTGGTTCCATTTGTCAACCGATTCGAGCATCACCGCGACTATATTAGCCGAAGTGAGCTCTCCAGTCTCCCTGTAGTGATCCCTTTGCAGCCTGTTTTCTGCACGCAAAAAATGTGTGGTGGGCATTGTCTTCTTCTCCTGAGCAAAACCTACAATCAGGGGACCGTGACTTACCAATCTTGTCCAGGTAAGACTGAAAACACCCATACCCGCTCAAAAGCTGAGTCAGATAAAAGTCAGTCTTACCATGCTTTCAATTAACCTTCCTTTCGTACAATTCACCCAAGACTGCTGTCAATCATTGAGTGAACGCTGTCTTCATCGCTGGTTTCGATTCGATTCGTATGTCTTCAATACTGATCGTCCTTACTCTAGGGATTCTTTTTTTGGTGAAGATGACCACTGCGGTTTTCTCAAAAGGACTTTGGCATCCGATCTTAGAATGGCAGATCATCAAACAAGCCTGTCACTGTTAGAGACGTTTAGATCAGATTAGTCAATTTAAATTAACCAGACTGTTAATCCAGGATACGAATTGGAATAAAAGTGATATTCAAGACATGAGATCGTGCACAATATTCAAAAGAGAGAATTTGCTGGGAAGCAACAATTCACATTTGCTTCGACATCACATTTGTTTTGAGCTTTAAAGTACACAAAGTGAACAGTTCAAAAGTACTAGAGACTATCCAGTAATGACCAAAAAATTTTCCACCGACGTCGTCAAAAAAATAACTCTGGATGGGCGTAGTATAAACGATACATCTGTATGAATGAGAAATATAGAGCAATA
The DNA here is from genome assembly GCA_963969285.1 of Odontomyia ornata. Classification (NCBI taxonomy): domain Eukaryota; kingdom Metazoa; phylum Arthropoda; class Insecta; order Diptera; family Stratiomyidae; genus Odontomyia; species Odontomyia ornata. The sequence continues at coordinate 30,551,868 of OZ017740.1, read as the reverse complement.
TTCTCAACAAGTAGATGTACTGAAAAGGTTCAAAGGCGAGCTGTGGAGCATCTGCATGTCAGACAGTCTCCAGTTCCGTGCTGCTAGTTATTGCAGGAGCAATAACCAGTCTTTTTTCTGAAAAGCGTAGTAAAGTTCATCTGGATGAAAAAGAAGCGGAAACACAACACTCACTTATCGATTGAAGAAATCCTTGGGGAATGAAACAAAGGAAAGATTTTCTACGCATTTTATTACTTATATCAGGCCAAAGCTAATTGAAGGCATTGAAAATTGACTTAGTACTGTACCTAGCTCCAAGCGGGTATGGATGTTTTCAGTCTTACTTGTATGAGGGTAAGTCAAAGTTTTCGGACTATGTATTTGATACAGAATACGCTTATGATGCCTGCAACAATTTTTTTTGCACGCAGGGAATGGGACAAATACTTAATTGACCTAACTAAAAAAAGGAGAGCTGTCAAAAGATAGTCCAATTGGTTGACAAATACTTCCATATGGAATAAAATGGCATATTTGACCACCTAGAAGCATTGAAGCTGGAAGAGTTTCTGTTTTAGCAATCCATAATCCTTCATTCACTCATGACTTAAAAATAAATTCTGCAGCCTTTAGGCACCTTATGTTCTAGAAAAATAGGATCATCCTTGAAGTTATTTGTCAAACGGTTCCATGCTAGGTTCTCATATTAACAGGGAGGAATTTAATGGGTAGTGAAGACGCTTTGTGCATCTGCATGCCAAATGAACAGGGTGTAAAAAACTGTATTTTCCTGCCACAGGAAAAAAATTTCCTTCAAAATAAAGCTTATTTCCCTACGTTGACAATTATTATTGAAATGAAACTTCTTTACTGGGGGGTAAAAATTTTCAGATGCAACGAAAAAGCAGAACCGTTTACACTCCGGGCAGACAGCAAAACGACATGTTTCGCGCGACAATCTATTTTCAGTAGGAATTTAATCATACTACGATATAAATTTCCGACTAAATTATCGCATTCCGCCCGAAGCCTTTTTGAGAATAGTAAGGTTGTATGTTGGGTTTGTTGGTGGTTGCACAGTATGGTGGTGGCGGATGGTGGCCATGCAATGGATTGTTATGGGAGGAGAATGAATGAGAATCGGATAGAAGTTCACTTCGTTGTTAGGTGCCATAACTGATTTCCAATGAATGCGATTTGTCGATAGCATGCTATTGTCAGTTAATGCATATTATTATTAATGGCCACGACGGATGATAGCCGCCGATGTGCAGTCTATTAAAGTGGTGACGACGGATTGTGCTTGGTGAGAATTTGGGGACGATACGCAAATGGATGATGCTACGGCGGTACCCACGCTCGGTCTTAGCATCGATGCCGCCAATGTGAAATGTATTGAAATTGCGACAAAGGCTGATCGTTGGTGGGTATTTGGGAATCATGAACGAATGCATGGTAGTTCAGCGGTTGTGGTACTTGGTCCTTGCACCAATATTAAAATCGAGACGATGGATGGTCGTTGGTAGTTCGTCGGTAGCCATGCCTGCTCCTAGTACCAATGCCACCGATGTGCTATGCATTGAAGTGGCAACGATGGGTGATGGTTAGTTGGTCGTTAGTGATGATTGGTGAATGCATGGTGGCTCCGCGGTAAACGTCTTTGGTCCTAGCACTGATGCTTCCGGTGTACGGTGCATTGAAGTGGCGGCGATGGATGAAAGTTGATGGGTAATCATGAGCAAATGCATGATGGTTCGGCGGTAGCCGCGCTTGCTCCTAGCACCGATGCTGCTGATGTGCAATGTATTAAAATGGCCACGATGGATGATAGCTTGTGGGTTGCTAGAGATTATTGGTGAAAGCCGTCCATAGTCATAGCACCAATCTGCGAATGTGCAATTTATTGAAGCGCCGACGACGAATGTTTGTGGTGGGTACTTGGGGACCATAAGCGAATGGATGATGGTACCGCGGTACCCGTGCTTGGTCCTAGCATTGATGCCGGTGATGCGCGATGCTTGTAAGTGGTGACAACGGTTGGTGTTATGTAGGTATTTGAGGATCATGAGCGAATACACGGTGGTTCCACCGTAACTGTGCTTCCTCCTAGCACCGATTAGCAATATATTAAAGTAGTGACGACGAATGGTCATTGGTTGGTGTTTGAGGATCATGGGTGAATGCATAGTGGTTCCGCGGTAGCCGCGTGCTTGCTTCTAGCATCGATACTACTCATGTGCTATGTATTGAAATAGAGACGACGAATAATGGTTTGTGGGTCATTGGAGATCATGGGAAAATATATGATGGCTCGGCGGTAGCTGTTCTTTGTGTTAGGACTGATGCAACCGACGTGGAATATATTGAAGTGGTGATAACGAATGATAAGCATTCTGAGCTTAATAACTAGTAGAATAGAGAATAAAACTACTTTATATGGTTCTTTTCTTTAAAAACTACTGTATGTGGTTCTTTTTGTTAAGATTCTTACATTCCTGATCATCTCAATATGTTTCTATGTAAATACATACAAAAATTTAGGCATTTACGCGTTTCAACTACTACGAGTTATCTTCAGTGCTATTTATTATTATTATTAATTTACAATGGAAACGCAGATAGTATTTTATATATACGTAAGGATACTATAGTATTACTTGCAAAAGAATTAACAATTTGTACAAATATAAACGGTAATTTAGCTATTCTGCTTAGAATGCACCTCCGAGAAAGATGATAAAGTATGGCTGTCGGTGGTTCATTTGAAAGAAGTGAGGGTACCAGCTTAGTTTGCTGCCATGCTCGGTTCAGTCCTCAATAAAGAAATGGCTGAGAAAAAGGTATATCCGTCTGTTGCGATACGCGTCATCATAAAGTTTTTAATCATTGAAGGCGTTAAACCGTAGGAACCTTTCACTCATTTAAAGGCACAGTTTGGGGACACTAAATTGCCTCCAAATCGAGTCATATCGAGAACCAAATGTATGATGAATGTCCAAGGACAAATCTTACAGGTCACTACATCCTTGCCGTTTGAAGGGAGTTTGACTCATTGATTTTCTTTCTAATCAACAAACAGTGAATGCGGCCTACTATTGCTAGTTGTTACAGTCAGCGAAAACCTCCTACCAAAACCAAAGAAGAGGTATGCCTAACAGAGAGGGAATCTGTCTCCATGATAACGCTAGGCCACACACCACGGCTTTGACAAGGGATAATAAACTAAAAGAAATGGGCTGGTTGAGCACCCTCCATATAGTCCAGACTTTTCCCCCTGTGACTACTTTTTTTCGCGCCCCCTGAAAGAATCACTTGGAAAAAAAACCATTAGAAAGCAATGAAGAAGTCCTAAAACTTTTAATGAACAAGTAATATTCAAAACGATGGCGAAAGTGTGTAAACAACGCAGGAGACTACATCGACAAATTTTGATGATGTGGTTTGTGTATAGTATTATTCAAAAAATGGATAAAACAAGTTGAAGTAGCAGGAGGATGCTCCTGCCAGAAGGGTATTGTAAAACAATTAGTAAATCAAACAATATATCTTGCGTATCAGAACTTGACTAATATACAGATTCCATAAATTGAGTTCGAAAAATTATTATGGTTATTATGATTTTAAACTCGCCACCATTTCGTTTCAAGAGTTTTGACCCCATTGCTTGATTAGTCATGATAACATATGAATTTTGCAAACCATTTCTAAAATTTTGATCAAAATTCCTACATATTTGTAGTGTCTAGGTTCGCTGCAAGCGTGTATCTCCCTAGTATCACGTGTTAATGTTGTTGTAATTGTTAGATATTCAATCGGATGTAACTTAGCTGTTTATTGTTCAGAAAACTTAAATTATAGATTTTGGGAAATTTAAGGGTCCCATCTTGATTTTATAGACAAAAAAGCAAAATTTATAAAATGTACTATTATTAACAAAGTTGATCGAATTTCGACTTCTAAGGTATTTGTAGCCCTTGTGAAAGAAAAATTTCAGTTTAAGTATTGTTTTGAAAAGCTCTTATAAAGAAGTTTCATTTGATATTCATATCGGCTACCTTTGATGAAATTTTTTGCTCAGCGGCCACTCCCCTGTACTGTCATCATCGTGCATGGCCTATTTTTTCGAATCCTAGAATGGTTACAACGCCCATTTGCTAGGAGCTCTCTCCTGCCTCCTCGACTTGTATCACCTATGAGTATTAATTGTAGGTATTCATTTTCAGGCATTCATTAAATTGAATCAAGTGTTAAAAGCATTCGCCTTAAATGTTGAAGTTGGGGCAAAATACATCAAAATTATTCAATCTCCGCATTTAAAACAGCCGCTATTTTGCTTTACGATTACTAATACCGCTAGCTGGGCCGATTCTCAAAGAAATTCATGATAACTATCATTCCTGAAATTTTCATGCAAATCCTAGCAAAGCTGTAGTAACTGAGTCGGTAAAAAGCGCATATTGTTCCATAGCCATATGTTTCCATAGTAATACAGCGCATATTGCTCCATAGTAATACAGGAAAATTCAAATCGCTATAATTTCATTAAATACCATTCGATCTTTATGAAACTTTCAAGACAGATTAATCTTTCATTAAACTTAAGGTTACCGTTAAGATTTTATTCAAAAAACATAAAATCGATAGATCATACTATTACTAACAAAGTTGAGTGAATTTCGACTTCTCATGTATTTGTTGCTGTTGTACTCATAAAGGCCTACATTCATGATTTTTTTCAGATTTTTCGGGTCAAAGGTGTCCAATCGCCTCCCCTTCCCTCCTCGAAGCAAAATTTTTCATTTTGAGACCTGTTTTGAAAGGTCCTTATTAAGACCTTTCATTTGATACCCATAAATCCCACATGCGATGAAAAAAATTTTTTCAGGGGCAACTCCCCTATATGGGGAGACCCCCCTTAAAGACCTTATACATTTTTTTTCGTGTTGAAACTTTGAAGAGGGCGTCACTTCGCACCTACTTACAAAATCTCATGTTTCTAGCTTATGTAGTTTGCGAGAAAAAGTGGTGTGACACACGGACGGACGGACAGACAGGACGTAATTTTAGTAGGGTATTGTAAAATGATTTTACAATACCCTAAAAACGACCATTTATATTTAATTCACCCTTATATTCCAAGTTTGCTAACCTTTGTACGGTGATGTCATAAAATTTGATTATATTTGGTTGACTACTAAATGACTACTAAATACAGAAAAACAAAAGGAATGCTCTAAACGAAATTGCTCAGCTGACTTGAACATCTTAAACTTGGTGTGCTGCCAAGGTCCTATACAAAAATTTAATCTAAACGAAAATCAAACAAACACAATAAGTACATTACTAGTACCTGAAGCTCAGTGATTTACTTTCTGGGTTTACCTGTTTTTGCAGGAATTTTCCTAAGGTTTTGCGTATGAAGGAAGACAGGAGGTTATATATGTTACCTCAACTAGATTTGAAAACGTATATTTTTCCATTCTGTGGAAATATAGACAACGTTCCATTAATTTTGAATTAAATGAGGTATCACATTTTCCGAAATGTTAAAGCTTGAAATATACGAACTGCACACTTCATCTTCTTGCGATATCATTGACTCTCAGTTGTCTTCGTAGCCATTTATTATCAAGCTTAGTAATTTCTCTGTGGATATTTCAAGGTCAAATATGATTTGCTAGTTTTCTTTTGATTTTAAAGATTCCATTCAGTTACTCACATATAGGACCCATTTGATATAATACACCGGAGATTACTCCATCCTTTCTAATTTTGAAGTTCTGGGCTCTATATTTTATTCACTCCTGTGAACTACTGCTGATTATATGTTTCTGGGGTAATAGGAAGAATATTTTCTTACGTCATTCATTTCTTTCTCCTTTAATTTGATCATTCTGCAATCCTAAATTGAACTCAACTATATTTTTAAATACTGGTAAACGCTCGTTACATCTTAATTTTCTTACCAAATTAATAGTATTCTTACTTTCATATGAACATTCTGTTTCGTGTCACAAGTATGTGTTCTTTGAATCAAAAATGCAAGAATTTATTCTTACTTCATTTTTACGCAACACTCCACTTTTCCTCAACACTGAATATCCTTGTTGAATAATTTATTGTTCCGCATTGGCATTACTCCGAAAGTAAATTTTGAGAGCTGTAATACTCAAGAGATTGCATCGAAACTGCCATTTCGATATTCTCATAATGGCGCAACATAAAGCATGTACTTACGCTTCCGCGAATACCCTCGTTGAGAAAGTTCCTTGCGTTGCATCTATTTTCAAGCACAGAGTATATACAAACATATGTATATACGCTAAGACTGCACTCGAAGATAAGTGTCACATATAATACAAAATTGTTCCAGATTGAAACGGCAGTAAAAGGCAAAGTCGCGAGGACATGTGAGATGTGCAACATTAAAGTGGTTCATAAAGAAATTTATTGTTTTCTTTACTTGAAAAAGTAACAGAAGTGGGTTAACACGTATCGATTGAAAAAATAAAATTTCAGAACAAGAAAATATTTTTTTTAAATCATTAAGATTGGTGAGTTCTATCATCCATGTAAAGTCTTTAACTACTCTACGAAACTCGGCTCGAGTAGCAAATACTTTTTCACAGTTAGGGTTTTTTAAAATCATTTTACAAAAGCTTACTAAAATTGCGTCCTGTGTGTCCGTCCATCCGGCCGTGTGTCACACTACTTTTTCTCGCAAACTACATAAGCTAGAAACATAAGATTTTGTACGTAGATGCAAAATGGTGCCTTCTTCAAATTTCTGCCACAAAAAGAAATTTATATGGTGTATAAGGGGGGTCTTCCCAGATAGGGCCCCAAAAAAAATTTCATTCCATGTAGGCAATATGAATATCAAATGAAAAGTCTTGACGAGAATTTTGCAAAACAGGTCTTGAAATGACAAATTTTGCTTTGAGGGATGCAGAGGAAGGGGAAATGTACGAAAAAGTTGTGTCTCACGTTTGTCTCAAAAAAACTGAAAAAAATCACAGAAGTGGGACTTAAAGAGTACAAGGGCAAAAATACCTTAAAAGTCGAATTCGATCAACTTTGTTAATAATAGTACATTTTAATAATTTTACATTTTTGCCTATAAAATCAAAATGGGACCCTTAAATTTCCCGAAAGCAAAAATTAAAGTTTTTTGGTAGCAATTGTATGTATTCTGAAAATTTCACAATAATTGAACAATAAACAGCTAAGTTACAGCCGATTGAATATTTAACAATTACAACACAAGTAACACGTGATATTAAAAAGAAAAACACTTGCAACGGACATACACACAACAAATATGTATAAATTTTGATAAAAATTTTATAATTTGTTCATAATTTTGATATGTTATCATGAATAATTAAGCGACGGGGTCAAAAAACTTGAAACAAAATGGCGGCGAATTTAAAAATAATAATTTTTCGAACTGGAATTTGTATATAAGTCAAGTTTTGATATGCAGAATATATTGTTTGATTTACTAATTGTTTTACAATAGCCTTCTGGCAAGAGCACTCTCCTGCTACGTCAACTTGTTTATTTTAGGAATACGAATCTAGCAATTTTCTATTTCTCTCTAGGAAAAATCCCCAATATTCAACATGTACCTTCTCGTATTGAGTGAATGTGTGGAAAAACGCTTGGTTGGGTAACATAAAAGATGTCAAATTCACAATATTATTGGAGCATTACAAATCAGCTTATAACAACAGCACAGACACATTTCAGTCAGCTCCCCAACAATAAAATCATCGAAAATTCAATTCTAATTCCCATGAAACCTACTTCGAAATTTAAAGCTTCATACATATCGTCGTGTCCTACTTTTTTCAAAACCGTATTTCTATAAATTTTTTGATGGGTTTTCAACGAACGAATAGCATATCAATAAAAATATATCAGAAAAAGAAAACTGAATGAAAATTTTAAAATGGGAAATTTAAATTTCGATTCGTTTCATGCGTATTTATCCTTTTTCAAGGTTCTATACTACTAACATAAGCCCATTGAAGTCGGTGTTGTCGGTCAGTTGACGTGTCATAGTAGTTTTTCTTCAAGCCAACAAACTTATTAGGTAGATTAAAATGATGACCTTTGAAAGTTTGGGTACTGATAAATTTTTCTGAGAGTTTAAGTGAGATTCTTCATATCGGTGGGGTGCTAAACGCAAGGTCTCTATGAGACCGTTTAAAATATAAGGTCTCAAAACAGTGTTAACGGAGAGTGAGGCAAAACATACGAAAATTATGCATCTGTCCTCGCGATTGGACGCCTGTGATCCGAAAAATCTGAAAAAACCATCGAGGTAGGTCTTTATGAGAAAAACAACGGAAAATAACTTAGAGTTCTAAATTCACTCAACTTTTATGAATAATAGTCAGATCTTCAAATTTGATATTTTCTCCGATAAAATCGAATGGAAGCCTTTAAACACACCGAAATTCTATATTTAAAGTAGTTTTACAAAATGCTCCAATACTCGGTAGGTTTCGATTTACGATTTTGGTATTCTATGGACTTTCCATCGAATCAGACAATGCAGTTTTCATTTGATCTTCTTAAAATTTTCAGATAAGATGAATAACATAAATATTTTTGGATATTTATGATGTGAATAAATTTTGCTTTATTGCACCGAAATGGCGGCCGGTAGAAATGGAGCAAAAATGGTTTTTTTTTAAGCATATACATACATCTCATCGAAGTGTTTCTTGAGTTTATTCATTGTTGGTGACTGCGTATCGTATATTGGATACAAAACCCTTCTGGTAGGAGCGTATTTCCATCTATCCATCTAGTTTTCTTTTTCATTTCAAGTTTTTCCGAATTTACCACATCTTTTTCAGTATTTCCTTAGAGAAATAGACGTATTAATTTATTATTGATTTTTTTATGCTATATGGCATAAGAATAGACGCTACGTTATTGTAGAATCAAACGATATGTCTCGAGAAAATAACTGCTGTATTTATGAACTCGTTCGTGCAAGTACGTGCGTCAACCGTGCGTCTATGGTGCTCTGGAAATACCATTTGATTGTCAATCCTTCAGGGAAAAATCACTTTTCGTAGAAAAAATATGAAAGATTAAAAAAGTTCCCAGATAAATTACGAAGAGTTATTAATGATAGAAGTAAAGTTGTGAACAATGAATTTTAGGAAATAAGAAGAAATTTTAGATACATTATTATGAGTGGGGTTTGAAGTTACTTACTAAACCACATTGAAACCATGACCCGTATGTGCATCTTGTCCATCTTTGTGCGACAGTAGTTTATATAGGAAACAATAGCAATTACCAATACCAAACTTGGTAGCTATAGTTAGTTAAAAGTGATTACTTCTTGAATATTTGTGCGTAAACATCTTTTTAAAAGGTATTTCCAGCTACGGAGGGGAATCTTAAAAAAATGTTTATGAAAGGATGACATATATAGTATCAATAGAAAGTTTTGGTGAGAAATTTCTGAAAAACTCCTTGTAACTTCAGTATTTTCATCAAGGTGTGCAAGCAGAGGGTCTATTTAAGAGCCCAAACGGGGACATTTTTAGTAGTCATAAAGCAGTGGTCAGCTGAGCACCGTGCGCTTGTTGTCAAGGCTTTTTAAAATGTGGCGGTGCCTACGTTGCTGTTCGTCGGCAGTTCCGTAGGCGTTGTAACGAGTCCCAACTCATGACACAATTCTGCTTTGGGTGAATAATTTGAGAGCTACCGGTTCAACCGTAAAACAAAGACCGACAGACCGTCAAATGTCAGCCCAGATGCCAGAGAACGTTAAGTGTGAGAGAGAGAGAGAGAGAGAGAGTTGTGGAAGCCAGTCCGTGGCGACTGGCCCTTAAACAAGCTGTGGCTTTGTACATTTCTGACAGCTCGATACGACGAATATTGCATTAGAATCTGAATATCTACCCATATAAAATCGCTACTGGCGTAATGACTATGCAAGCCAGAAAGTGTTTGCAAAGAAAATGATTGACTTAACATGTTTCCGGTCAACGTTGCGAAAATGCAACGTCTTACTTTTAAGCACCTGCAGCTTTCTTTCTCCAATATTTAATTGAACTAAGTATAGATTCGTAAGGTTGACGGAATAGTCTGTTCGAACTGTTTTTGGATTTTAGAATAAAGTTCATTTTTTAGGTCTTTTACAAATTTTTTTACAAAGACCTACTAATTTCGCGACCTGTCTGCCCGCCCGTCCGCCTGTCCGTGCATCACAGCTAGTTTTCTCAGAAACTATAGAAGCAACAATGCTCAAACTTTGTGAAAAGGTCAGAAGTGATGGTCTCTCGAAAATTAAGGTCTTACCAAAAATTTAAAAAAATTTTAAGGAGGGTCCTTATAACGACTTAGCCCTTAAAAAAATGTTTTTAATCAAAAGTAGTCGAGTGGGGTATCAACTGAAAGGTCCTAATTAGAACTTTTAGGATCTGAAATAAAAAAATCATTTTGTGAATTAGGGGGTCCAGGGCAAAGTGTACCAAAAAAATGTGTACATCCCCCCCCCCCCCCCCCCGCGATTGGACACCTTTGAGCCGAAAAAATCTTAAAATTATCACGAATATAGGTCTTTATGAGTACAAGGGCAACAAATAGCTCAGAAATCGAAATTCGCTCAACTTTGTCAATAATAGTATGATTTGTACATTTTACATTTTCACCCGTAAAATCAAAACGGTACCTGTAACTATCTTGAAATTTTGCGATTATATAGACTTAGATAAGATATTAACGTTTACAAAATTTAATTGAGACTGAGTTATAACCAAGTGAGTTATAGCCATTTCAATTATATAGAATAACAACAACAATAACCTGAGCACTTTTATCTTCTTTCAATTTTCATGAAAATGTAACGAATAGTGTTAAGCTTGAATATGTTTAATCGGCCGAGCATTCAGAAAAGTAATTTAAGCTAGTTCAAAATGACGGCTGCACTGTGCTTATGAAAGAAACTGTGCATTTCTTGCATAAATTTGAACGATTTCATATCCAAGTATTGGATGAATAGTTCAAGTTATCGATTCTATTAGAAAACTTGTTTCTAATCCTGGGATGTTTAAAAAGACCTTTTGGTAGGAGCAATCTCCTGCTTACTCAACTTGTTTAGGGTTGCTTTTATTCATGAAGATGACACTTTTTCAAATTAAGGACTTTGTTTTTTCTTTGAATTATCGAACCAAATGCTAGAAAATTAAAATTTTTTCCAAAGATTCTCACATTTATGAATAAAAGATTTAAATTTTATATTTAAATGTACAGGACGGCATTGTTACAATTTACAAGTGCAGCAGACACCATTAATGTCACGTGTTGCGTTTTTACAACGTTTGCTTGATGCAGTATCATTCATATCTGAATCGCTGGGCAGATTTGTCATAGTGTTTTGTTTTCGGTTCGGTTACGAGTAGTTACGTTAATGTTTTCTAATTATTATGCAATACTATAGTGCTATATATCATCAAAAGTGTTTAACCGTTTGTGATATTGATGAACTGTGAAGTGTAGTTTACGATGAAGAGATGCAGGCAAAATTAAATACCGCAGAACGGACGGATATAGTAAAACTCCCGCCCAAAAATGTTGACGACATTAGTGACTTCCAAGAAATGGACAATAATATACAACTTCTGAATGAGGATAATATCTTTCCCAGCGAGCTCTTTGGGGAAGTGGAGCTAAAGTGTATTTTTGGGGACACAAATCCCATACATGAAAAGTTTACTCAATTAGGAACATTTTTTGATAGATGGATCATTGAGAGAGAAAACCGCAAATCCATCTGGTGGGATCGAAAAAGAAACTGATGAACTGAAATGAGTTTTCCGAAAGGCCTAAAAATTAGGCCAGACTTATAACAAAGTTGGTAAATTCACTTCCGTTGAATTAGTTTGAACGGAATGCAATTGCGGCTTTTATTTATTTGATTCAGATCATTAAAATCTGCTTGAAATGTTGAAGCTCTTCAAGGATTATGATATCATCACTTTATTGTTGAGCAAACTAATGAACACGCTAGTCAAGACAAAAGTGATCAACAATTCAAAACGGATTTCAATGAAATCAAAAAATTCATTGGTATATTGTTTTTTTCTGGACTGTTTTAAGTGCCTCAACTTGATTTATATTGCTGTGATAAACCAGTTTTTTGGTGTAGTATTGTAAAAGCTGTAATGAGTCGAGATCGATTTAAAGCAATTAAGACATCTTCATGTTCACAGAAACAGGACAATCGATTCAAGTAATAAATTGGCTAAGATAAGTGCATTCAACAATATGCTCAACGAAAATTTTTTTTCAGTGTGGCATTTTTGCTCATCACCTATTCATAGATAAGCAAATGACTTCTTATGATTAGAGGCAAACCAATACGGTTTAGATAGAGATATTGGAATGTTTGTTCAGATTATGGCTATTTATTCCAATTTATTCCTTATGACAGCGCAACTGGTGAAAACTCTACCGAATGTGGTTTTGGCAAAAATTTACTATTGAGATTGCTCTCAAAGGTTGGGGTTCCGGAACAACACACCATAACTTTTGACAACTATTTTAGAACTCATACTTATGTGTCGGCTTTCAAAACTAGCCATTTTTGCAACAGATTCTATGATGTTCAATTTAATATTAGTGTGTAAAGAAATATTTACGTTTTGTTCACAGGCTCAGTTCGCGAGAATAGAACTGCTAAGGCCTAATTATGTAATACAAAAGCTATGAAAAAGCAAGGTCGTGATTCCACTGACTTTTGTTTCGATCATAATAATGAGATTGCAGCTGTACATTGGCTTGACAAATCGATTGTAACAGTTTTATCGAATCACTTGATGGATAAGCCATTACAAAAAACTAAGCGGTTTGACCGAAAGAAAAGGAAACATATCAACACTCCCATGACAAATGCGATCAGAGGATATAACAAAACGATGGGTGGAGTTGATTTATTCGACAACGCAACTATCAATGACCGCATAAAAAGAACACGGAAAAAGTGGTAGCCACTTTTAATAAATTTGTTCATTCAGAACTTTCGTTGTTGATAGTCTGTTGCAATTAGACTCTCGAGATCACCCAACACCTCTAAGAGCAGGAGAACTGAACGATGTTGTTCATTTTGACAACATAAATCATTCTATTAAAACGCCGGAAAATGTCTAAGAAGCCGCTATTGTCAAAGCCAAATCATTTTCTTTTGCAAGAAATGCAATATCCCGCTCCATCCTAAATGCTTTAATTCCTACCGTTTGAAACAATAAATAAAATAGCATACTCAAAAAAAATTCCAAAGTCATCATTCTGGTAGTCATTTAGGTTTTTTTTTTGGATTATTATAATCTTTCTAAAGACCGAATGTAGTGAATAAGGTAAATGTAACAGTCCGTAAAGGACTGCAGTGATAGTCTGCTTCCTCGGCGAAAGAGGATGTTGAGATCCACCGAGATTGGCCTTGTCTGGGGGCCCTGGCAGGCTGGTATTGCGATGTCCTGGGGTAGGTTCTTTCCCCCTAGCACAAGCCCCCCACAACAAAAAAATCTCGGATTCACAAATTAACAGGTCAACATGCCGATCGACTGGTGTCAAGGCTGAGGTTACCTTTTATGGGTTGAAATGCTTGATCGAAGAACAAATTGGGCCAGACTAAAACGGACGGGCTGGTGGAGACTTTGTCGTTAGCGAAGATACTTATGGCCCACAAATGAGATTGGGGCATCCAGGTTTAAGCAGTGTCCCCTCGTACCCTCCCAGCTGGATCAAGATCCTAACGTAGACGTGGCCATGTATTTCCCGTTTGAGTGAAAAACTCATACAAAAGTACTTTGACGACTCTTTCCATCAAACAAGTAATACAAATGTAACCCATTTACGCTGTAGCGTTATGCAATGGAACCACATAACTCTATATCATAAAAGGGCACGCAAGCGGAAGGCCACTCTATCCGCCAAGAGCCCCTATCAAGCAAAAAAAGGGAAGAGCGCACCCAATGGCTGGTCTATGTTAGCGGAGGAGCCTACCATCGTTGCGGGTCCTATATCCAGTCAGGTCGAAAGAAAGGGAAAGACCGAGTTCGCGTTCTCCAGGCAAACATTATTTTATTCTTTGAATTCAACACAAATATCAAACGAATTTATAACAAAAAGTAAAATTAGAGAACATGAATTATATTCACTTCATAACGTCTGTTAAAACAAAATTAGCAACTGGGAGCCACTAGTTTCTGAGAAAAAATCTAATTAAATAATTCAAAAGATTAAAAACATATTCAAAGCGATTCGAAACCTTTTTCTTCCTGCAATTTTGACTTTTTATTCCGTTCATTTTGAAGTAGCAAATGGTGATGAAAAATCACAAAATATAAGAATATATAATAAATTAGCAAAGAAAAATATAACAAATATTGAATATAAAAAATTCAAATGTTGCATATACCTTTTCATAAGGTCCCATTTATTCTTTGATGTGGTGTTGTGTTTTCTCAATGCGTTTTTAATGAAATTTTTATTTGATCAAATATCCTTTTTTTTCATTGTTAATAAATATATTCAAACCGTTATTTATAAAAGCAAGGAGTAATCATAAAAAGCTTTAACTGTTCAAGGGGGTTCGTTGCATTTCAAAACCCGAATTGAACATTTAGTAATAGGAAACAGGTTTTTCGTGTGATTACATACAGATAACCAAAAATATGTAAATATGCTTTGTTTATATATCAATTTTAACCAAAATTAAGTGAAATGGATACTCACCGCATCCTCATGAGCGCTCAATGACGATGTAAGAGGTGCCTTTAAAGATGAAATCGTATTTGTTTCGTTTTTCACAATAGTTACACTAGAACGCACAGGAAAAAAAGCACACATTCACACATGCACAAGCTACTTATGGTCTAATCTAAATGGATTACGGACGAGTCAACGCTTAATCAGTGCTACCGGCGGCCTGTCACTCATTACTTAAATCCTCTCCCTGACACATTCCCTATTGTAAGGTGCGTATATATTCGTCGATTTTTGATATACCAAGCAACTGATGGCAGCCAATTGACCCACAAAAACAAAAAGCTTGCTGATGCCGCATGTAATGGTCGACGTATTTGGGTTTGGGCACTTTAAATGCTCTTCGTAGATCTTGTAAGCACCCTCAATACATTCCTTTACGCTTTCGCAGTCACTGCACACACAAATTTCAGGCCGAATGCCGGATTGTAAACGCAAAACTACATGCGCTGTCCACTGACGTTATGTTTATTTTCGAGATGGCTGCGCTGCAGCTATAAAATGCATGCAAAAATGCAATTTAGATGTTGTATTGTGCTTCAATTTTCTCGAAACGTAATGATTTCGACAGCCGCGTGGAGAAGAGAAAACTAAGCCGCCACTTGTCTTCCAGGGTTAACTTTCTGGGCTATCTATGCAATTCACTTTCCCATTTTTATAGCTTTCTCTGCTTTTGTATCGTACTTAAAACGTCCTTACCGTCATTTTTTCTGTTTTATTACAGGAACACATTTCTTGGCTCAGGAATATATTTGCTCAGTTTATTTTCGGTATGAGTCGACACCCTAACAACGAACAAAAAAATAAACAGCTTAGGGCATATTATTGATAATAGAGATTAAGGATATCATTAATATACGACAATTGAACAAATAAACTATGAAAATACAGAGTCCATCTAAATCGTTTCACTTTATCTTTTGAGATACATCCATTCCGAAAAGCCATAGTGGTTGTATTTAGTAAATTGGAGCAATTTCTTTTGTTTATCGACATTGCCTCGATTTTTTATTTGCACGGCATAGAAACGTAATTTATGAGCGAACCATGAACATTTACGATGTTATCTCACACCCGAAAGTTATAAATTTCGATGGGAAACAATTCTGTCATATTACCAATTTACACGACAGTCGTTCTCGCACGTGCTTCCCGGTTCACGATCTTAAGTGGACTTCTCGATCCGTTCAAATCTTTCCTTTCTTTTGCCGTGTCGCAATGGTACCTCGAATACAGCTGCTCGCTCAACCGAGTTAGATTGCACTCGGTAATGCAATACACGGACGAGATGTATTAAATCAGTGCTCCCATGCCCGAATTTTTAATTTGCAGATTTGAATTTTTTTTTATATTAACAGAAGTAAAGAAAAATAAAAAAAGATTTTAAATAACAATGAAAAGTTGAATTTCATGAAGAATATCATTAAAGGGAACGTTTAAATTTAATATAAAGGAAATTTGATATTAAATTACATTTAATAATAATAATAAGAAAAAAATATTTTATAAATTACAGCTATGAATGGAAGTAATGAAATCTTTTTCTAAATCTGCAATTAAAATTTCAAATAGTGAATATGGGCTTTGGGGACATTGAATCGCCAGCTTGCTCCTCAGACCTTAGCATTTGCGATTCTTTCTGTTAGATATTTCTTAAACTAAGAGTTTACACAAACGAATAAGTCCATAAATAAGTCAATTAATCACCAACGTGTCTCCTACAATGTTAGAGAAGTTGTTCGACAGCTGGAATCCAAGGTTAGAAAAATACTTGGTTAAAAAAATTCCGTCGGAACCACCAGAAGGAAAGGCAAATTTCTCGAAGGTACCCTCATTTTTAGAAACAATTATCATCTTATTGGCCGCCACTTTGAATGCCAAACACTGTTTAAGGATCAGTAAAAGTAGCAGAAATGTCCTCCTACCAGAAGGGTTTTGTAAAATAATTATTGGGTTGCTCGATTATTTATATCGTGAACGGCATATTTCATGTCGTGAATCGCATATTCCATGTAGTAGTGATTGCGTGGCTTATGTTATTTTAAAGATCAGGCTTTAGACTATTTTCATTTCAAAACTGAGCGTCATTAGTAAACAACAAGAAGGTTAAAAATAAACTTGAAAATAAACAATCAAGGAGAGCATTATCGGCATATTTAATTGTTTTAATTCCGGAAGGGCAAATTGTGGTGCAAGCTCGAAAGAAATTGTGTAAAGTTTACGGTAAGGACTACCTTACTGAAAGCCAGTGTCAGTGTTGGTTTCCTCGCTTTCGTTCTGGAAATTGTAATGTGCAAGATGCACCACATATTGTTCGTCCAACCACTACTGATGACGACAGAATAAAGGCGTCAATTGAAACTAACCAGCGTATGATAACTCGAGAGATAGCAGAAAAGCTCAACATATCAAAGGCTTCTTCGAACATGGAATTTTGCATCCTACCGAAAGATGGCAAACGGCCATCCAACAAAATGGTCAATAAATCATTGATTAATATTTGTTGTTAATATAAATAAATAAATTTTGAAAAACATGAAAAAGCAGCATTAATTAGCGAACAACCGAATAGTTTTTGCAATCGAGTAATTTTTCAATAGACGAGAGTAAATTGGGTGCCATTTTTATCGAAAAATCACCAACTCTTCGGCGAAAAAATTCCGGGAAACAAGCTCTGTCGACGAAAAATAAATACCATTTCGTGAAGTTTAATCGAATTTTTATAAACACAGTAGTTTTTAAAATTACTTTAATTACTGATTCAATTCATTTTCGATTTTAGCATGTGTTTGAGGCCCATAACCTGTTGAGGTGATGGTTTATTGAAAAGAAGCAAAAACGCACTTTGCTTTATATGACTCAATAGGTTGTGAGCGCTTTAGTAATCAGTGATGTCAAATAAGTAATAATCACATAATAGACGCTACAAACGATATAGTACTATTGTAGTATTATTGATTACATTACACTGGAATTCCAACTTCTACTTGAAATAGCACTCCCTTGCCGAGTCGAATTCTTTTATTGTAAAAATTTCAGCCGAACTGGAATCGAAGTTTTGTTTTGATCTGTAGTGAAATGAGTAGATATACTCGTATATGTCCATGAAGGACTGCAGCAATGGTCTGCTGCCTCGGCGAGACCGAATGGTGGGATTCACCGAGATTGGCCTTGTCTGAGGACACGTGAATGCACTGGCAGGTTAGCGTTGAGGTGTCGTGGGGCGGGTTCTTTTCCCCAGCGCAAGAACCCACTACAAAAGAAATCGTGCATCCACGAATTTATAGGTTCGAATGGAAACCGACCGAGGTCGAGCCTGATGTGAGCTACTAAGGGTTTTAAATTGCTAGCTCAGATGACAAACCAGGCTGGGAAAAAAAGACGGACTTAAAGGGAATTCATTGTTACCGATACTTATGGCCGCTAAATAAGGGTTGGGCATCCAGGTGGAAGCGGCGCGATGTCACCACTCAGTCCATTTCCACAATTTTCATTTGTTTTATTGCAGTTATTTCTAGTGTTGAATACTCTTTCTATGTAAATGAAATATTATATGCTTGGATTCAGCTGGTCACAAATTTGTGGGAAAATGTTTGTTATGACAAGAATTTTAGCGAGCTTTATCTCGCTCACATCAGATAAATTTAAGATAATTTTTTATACCAACTGTTTTCATTGGCCACATAGGGAAACGCGAGAAGATTCGAAAAAATATTTTTCTGGCTAAACGCGTATTTAGGATTTTAGGATTTTCCTTCGCAGAAAGTTCGAGTAATAAAGTCTCCTTAATTTGGTTGGCACATTTGCCTCTGAATTATGTTCTAGCAGCAATACTTGCGCTCTCATCTTTCGTCAATTTATTTTTAACCCAAGTATGCATCATACAAACACAGGATGTATTCCATGAAAGTGTTCTGTGTTTCTCTGTGAAACGATCCATTTTGTTTGTATTTTTACGATTCATCTCCGTGAGCACGCTTCTTTCCATAAGTATTGTGGAGGATTTTCCGAACTTGTATTGGACTAGATAGGAATAAACGTGGCCTTACGTATTTTCCATCGATGGGGCTTGCAGGAAGATCGATAAAAAAATTTTTTCCAGATGGAAATATGAATTGCTGTTTTTATTTCTAATTAATGTTCCTGCTTACCACAGGGCCCAAAGAGGAAAGGCTAAATTTTGCATCACACATATTTGTTCCATTCATGGCGGTATCTCTTCATTAATTTTCGTATGCACCTTATAGGAACGCTGGTGAATTTTCCGTTACCGCTGACTCCTCGTGCCAACTGACTACCGAGCACTATTGTGGTCAACGAATGCGAACCACACATAGAAATGAACGATGGATTCTCGCAAAGTAATTTACACATGCAGCGTACTTTTAACACCAGTGATTTCACGTGAAAAGATTTCTATATTTGAATTAAAACGAAATAGCAGCACATCATTTTGACAAATTTTCGACGAAAGCGCTAATTGTCATTCTCAAATTCTGTACAGGTTAATGGGAGTGGGACACTTTGTTGTCGGCATATAATAAAAGATAGACTGGATCGAGCTAGCAGATTCTTACACTTTAAACTATCCTAATCCGCACAAACTGCACAGAATCGCATCGTATCGTATTCGGAATATGAACTTTGACGAAACCAATCCAAAAACAACACATATATCACTGCTAAATTGAAATTGTGATATTAGGAGGAGGAAAGAAAAAAACTCCGGACGCGAATCTCCCAATATAACATTTTTCCTGCCACGCGTGTCTTGCGAAATCACGAGATTATCTTCTCTGACTTGATCACTGTGGCGATCCAAAGCAGACTCCCCGTTTGGTTGTCAGTCCTCCATCGTACTGTAAACGCTGCATCGGGAGTTTGTGACGAGCCTCTCGCTCATACACTGTAGATTGCGTTCGGCAATACAATTCGTGGGTAAGTTGCATTATATAGGTATTGCCATGTCAGAATTTTAGTTGCAGATTTGAATAATAAAAGCAATATGAGATATAAAAAAAGGGAAAAATCGAATAATAAAAAAAAGATAAATATCATAAATATATAAAATTTAAATTTAATACATGAAACAAAATAATATAAAATTTAAATTTTTTTTTTGATAAATTTTATAATTTATAAAACTATAAATTCAAATAATTAAATTTTTCAAACCTGCAATTAAAATTTGGATGTGTTATGCTGGTTTTCAAGCAGTTTGCTTAGGTGACTGCTCAATTACTACAGACAACGTGTGGAAGCGGGTGTGCCCACGGCACACCCGCTTAGAAAGATGGAGAAAGAGCAATATCGGTCGGTGTTTCGATACTTGTTTTGGAAGGGAAATCACGCAGCAAAATCAAAGAGGTGTATGGTGACTCTGCTTCTACAATGGTGATGGTAAAAACTTGGTTTAACGAGTTTCAACGTGGCCGCAAGTCGGTTTTTGATAATCCACACTCAGGTGCCCCCAAAAACGGCTACCACGGAGGATAAGATGACAAAAATCCACAAGCTCGTATTGACAGACCGCAGACTGAGATAGCTGAGACAGTGAGCATTTCAAAAGACTGTGTGGATCATATCCTGCACGAAATTTTAGGCATGAGAAAGCTATCGATGCAATGGGTGCCACATTTGCTCACTCCGAACAACAAACGCAACAGGGAGACTACTTCCGAGCAGTGTTTGATGCTGTTTACGCACAATCAGAAGAAGTTTCTGCATTGTTTCGTGACTGTCGACGAAACATGGCTCCACTGGTCACACCAAAGACCAAGAAGTAGTCAGCGAGCGCGCTCCAAAGAAGGTAAAGACTGTATTTTGGCCGGAAAGTTGATGGCCACCGTTCCTGGGATTCACAAGGTGTGATCTGCATCAACTACCTGGAGAAGGGTGAAATGGTCACAAGGCTCTACTATGCCGAATTATTGGGCCAATTCAACTCCAAACTGAAGAAAAAGGCCCCATTTGACGAGAAAAAGGTGCTCTTCCGTCCCGATAACGCACCGGCTTACACCTCCGCCGTCGCGACGACCAAATTGGTCGAATTGGGCCACGAACTGCTACCCCATCCACCATATTCTTCAAATTTACCTCCGTGCGACTTTTTTTGTTTTAGGGGCAGAGATTTGAGTCGAATGAGGAGGTTATCGCATACTTTGTAGTCCTCGAGAAAACATATTTTTCAGGCGGATTTAAGAAGTTGGAGCATCGATAGGTCAAGTGTACTGAACTAAGAGGAGATTATGTTGAGAAATAAATTGTGACTTTTCCAAATTTTCGTTTATCTCTTCTAGGCTAAATACTTATTGGACTGCCCTCGCAGAAACCAGAATCATTCATATGAAATTTAATCAAAACTATTCAGAAACTCCAAGATACCATCCGACATAATTCAACCTGAATTTGCTGCTTTACTAATTGATTTTTCCCAAGCGTCGAACTTTTCCCAGAGTAAAAGGACGATCACACAGAAAATCTCACTGGAATCAATTTCTCGTCAGTTCATAGCACACGTACAAAAATAGCACACACTTTAAGACTGATTATTTTTCCTCTGCTCCAAAGGATACACGCCGTTTAACCAGATATGCCTATTCATGTGATTATTGGAACTTCCTTTCTGCTCCATTCCTTCTTTTCCATTCATTAAGCACACGGCAAGGAACGAACGTAATGCTCCCTATCGACGTTTGAGCACATGTGATGATTTAACATTCATATATGAGAGCATATGTGTTATCTTTAACGATCGCGAAGCTCCTTCTTCCTTTAATATATTCTTACTTCTAAGGAGAAGTCCTCAACGCTAAGAGGATAAGCCATTAATTTATCAGAAACAGATTCAAAGCAGTTTGAGCTAAATAATCAATACTCTTGCACAATAAATTACAAGAAAATTATTCTTCGGCTCTTAAGATGCCAAATAATTGCCAGCATTTCTGTGAAGCGCAAAAAACGAATCTCTGCCAATCAACATAAAGCCTTTAGTCTCGCATTTATGTCGTGCCATTTTCGCTGCATACACTTAGAAATCAGATTATCGATTGACCGAAGATTGGCATAAAACAGGATCCTTATAACTTGTCTTGGCAAAAAAAAAATCCTTAAGAATGATTTATCGTAATCTGCCCTTGGACATATCGGGGCGGAATGGCCGAGTAGTTGGCTATTTGCGATGAAATGATGAAATGGAAAATAAGCTGGCATGAAAAATTAGGACAGATGAAAGAGCAGAGCTCATCATTAAACGTAATCTGGTATTCCAAGACGAATGTAAAAAAATATTTCAAGGAATTTATGGATTTCCAAGAGATTATCCTGTCGCTCTTGGTTTAATTTGTGTTGAAAAAATGGAGCTCAATTGGAGAAGACTTTGTTTTGAAAATTTCACGGAATAAGAATTTGTATGTAGGATTTAAATTTAATGGCACAAGGTAGAGTAAACTTTTTATTGTTGCGGAATCGGGGTAGGACTCATTTTATTTTTGTATTTTGTTGACAATTTGGTAAGTATCCCAAAATAAATATAATCTCCCAAAGGGTATATAAAAGCTCACGTTATCAAGTTAAATATATACCAACTACGACGCTATTTGTAAATCTTTCACCTTTCTGACACGAAAATGTGCCTCGATTCCATTATCGTCATTACTCTTCAAAGAAAATCTCACCTTGTACATAGTCCACTGATTCAATTTACAGCATACATCCACGAAACAAATTCATTTGTCTTTTCCGCCAAAGCCTCGTGATGATAAATGGATTAAAAGAACAAACAGACGTGGAATGAACAAAAAACCCAATATTTAGGCAATTTCCTCGCTATACAGCACGACTTCCATCCATTACTCTCCTTTTTCATAACGTGGAAACATGGATGTACATGACGTAAAGGATCACATTTAGCGAAGCGAAACATTTGCGAATATTTTCATATTTACTTCACCGTAAAAAAACCATCTCAAATGTTAAATTCAATCCGTTAGTATGAAACGTATGGACGTATAACTTTCACCGCGAAGACCCAGCAATGATACAAACCTTCTACCAACTCTCATTTCCTTCGAACTGATTCTGCACGACCTGGGAAAACATGAAGAATACACTTAACGGTAAATGTTGGCATGGTATTTGTCGTGTCAGTTATACTTAAGAAGGTTTCTTACATGCCAGGCAAAATTTACGTATTCTAAAGTGATTTGTCTTCAATTCAGTGAACACCTTTGAATTTTCAAACGTGATGTGTTTTGCCTAAATCTTGAGAATTACACAAACGGTTGCTAGGGCTTTCGCCATTGTAGACATGTCAACAGTGGACTAAAACAAATGTGTCTTTTGTTATTTACAACTTTTTTCTTGAGATGTTTGCGAGGGTAATAGGGGACAAAATAACATATAAAGATGTATGAGGGAAGAAATTATGTGAGAGTAGAGGATGTTCTTTTAACCTTTGCAATGTCATTGATATAAATGTTTGGAAGCACGTTCCTTCATTTCTAACATACTTGTAGAATCGATGTAAGTTCCGGGACGGCTTCGAATGGCTTTTTTTATAACTTTACCAATTTGTAGCGATTGAAATACATGATTACAGTAAACTTTTCGTTAGCTGTAATTTGACCTGTATATCTGATTATTGTATTTTTGTTATCATAAATCTATAAAAATGACACGATTAGGGGACTCTTACATTTATGGGTTCTCAGAAAACTTTATGTAAGATCCTGACAGGTAGAAAGCATAAGCTAAGTACAAACTTTCCATGCTTTCTCCCGGCTTGATCTCCTGATTCAGAAACTGACTGTTAAGCCTTAACTGGTGATGTGTGGCCTATCTGACCGCTCGCTATACCCTTAGAGGTAGTTTTCCCACTTCTACTCGTAGTACAACACATACTATATATTTCTAGTACCTTCGATTTTGGTCGAATTCAGAACGTGAGTGATATGTGCTTTGAAATATTGTGGAAATTTGGTCAATAATTTTGTCTTGAAGTTCGAGAGCGGTCTCGGAGACCACACATCACCATTTGCATAAGTTTTTACAAATTACTACATTTGTTTTTCATTTCCAACAGAAATAACTATTTTTTTACAGTGGACCATTTGATATAAAATGTAAAAAGATGTAGGGAAGTTGTAAAGACTTTGCTGAAATTATTTCATCGTAGTTGCTGGAGAAAGAATCGAATTGCTCCGAAATTGAAAATTGCGGAGATGACTTTGTTCGCGAGCAAAGTGATTTTCAGGCAAATACAGACGCAAGTGAACTCGACTATGAACTTGAAATACGTACAGGTCCTGAGAGGCATTCTTGATGCTCGAAAATTATTATGGGGAGAATAAATAAAAATGAGCAAGGAGCTCTCCAAAGACTGCAGCAAAAACTGCATACCGCAATATAATGTTACGCTTGCTGTCTTCTAAGTTAACAAAAGAGGAAATAAAAGAACCGTTTAAAATTTGGAAAAAAATTGTGTGCCAGGAAATATTGGTTGAAGTTCTGCTTTTTACTAGTGGAGGAGCCTGCCATCGATGCGGGTCCTATACCCGGTCAGGTAAATTGAAATGGAAAGACCGAACGGTATAGAGTTTAACAATTCATTTTATTCATTCTTTAAACTTCGAATGCTTGAAAATTTACATATAAAACGATGAATGAATGCAAATTACTTTAACATATTCTATATCATGGTTTGTGTGTGTGTAGGAGCTACGTAAATTAATTTACAATTCGCATGCGATAGTATTAAATAATTAAATAAATAATCTATTTTCAAAAAATAAACTTGACAATTTTGTGTATTTATCATCATATTTATCTCTTTTTTGCCTTAAAAATATGTCATATAATATATATGTTTAACACGACGATCTCTTCTTTGGGGTGATGAACACATATAGTTATATTCCTAATATGTATATTTATCACAATATAATCGCAATAAGATTTCTAATAATTGTAATATTTTATATTCAGAAATAAAACATAGATCGCAATCAAAATAGCTTTTATGAAACAAAGCCAAGATTTGGACTTGTCATTATATTAGATACGTTTGTTATAGAATATAATTCAGATTTATGCTAAATTCCATAAGCATCAGCAAAATTTATCTCATTAAACTCAATTATTTTATTTTTCCTCACATATATGTATACAAATCAATCTGTTTATAATCTCAGTCACGTTGCCACAATATAATTATTTATCCAGACATACAATAAGAGTAAATGAGAATGTTGAGGTTCGCAAAGAAGTTATTACACTTTGACTATATTAGTGAGCTAATTTTTACACTTGGAGATGCTTTACCGAGTTTCAAATATTTGAGATGATTTTGAGTTCTATATTTTTTGGTGGCAAAGCATTGCGAACGGGGCAAACTGTGTAGTGAGTTAAAGTATCGGATTACAACATGACAAACCTAATCATTAAACAGAAAACTGAATACCTTACGCTTTCTTGCCTCTTTCGTCACACAAGCTAAGAAAACTGCGTGCGCAATACTAAACGACTCGAAACCAAAATCCTTAAGGTAAGTCGCAAAGTACTGACAAGCCGGTCCTATTCCTCTCATTTCCGCTGTCCTCAGCGCTGATTTATAGGCATGCCCTTGAACTTTTGATTGCTTTTTTTCAGTCGCTGGCGTCCAAATTATTATTTGACTACTTTTTTATATTAAATTACTTTTTATGGAATTGTTTGCAGCTACATATAAATGAGTTGCATATTTTGAATAATAATTTTTCTGAAAAATTATTAGAGAAGAAAAATGTTAGAAGAAGGTGGTTTCGACGTGTGCACTAATTCTCCTCAGGCCATTTAAAAAGCTATCGGAGCCATCCGAAAGAGTGATCGATATCCGCGCGACGTTAGATAAAGCTTCAAATGTAGAGCAAATTTGACGTATAGATTTACATTAAATTGATGTGAAAAGGGTGAAATGATCCAATTAAAAAGTTTAGCTAATACAAGTACTTACAAGAAAAATTTACCTTGAATATAACTTGCAGATACAAAAACATATTGAGTTTGCATAAGTAGAAAAATTAAAAATTAACTCCCTCACCTCTGAGCATGGTGGTCGCCATCACCGGTGTGTATCTAAGTGTGATGGCCTGAGGAGAATTGGTGCACACGTCGAAACCACCTTCTTCTAACATTTTTCTTCTCTAATAATTTTTCAGAAAAATTATTATTCAAAATATGCAACTCATTTATATGTAGCTGCAAACAATTCCATAAAAAGTAATTTAAAAAGCTATCGGAGCCATCCGAAAGAGTGATCGATATCCGCGCGACGTTAGATAAAGCTTCAAATGTAGAGCAAATTTGTCGTATAGATTTACATTAAATTGATGTGAAAAGGGTGAAATGATCCAATTAAAAAGTTTAGCTAATACAAGTACTTACAAGAGAAATTTACCTTGAATATAACTTGCAGATACAAAAACATATTGAGTTTGCATAAGTAGAAAAATTAAAAATTAACTCCCTCACCTCTGAGCATGGTGGTTGCCATCACCGGTGTGTATCTAAGTGTGATGGCCTGAGGAGAATTAGTGCACACGTCGAAACCACCTTCTTCTAACATTTTTCTTCTCTAATAATTTTTCAGAAAAATTATTATTCAAAATATGCAACTCATTTATATGTAGCTGCAAACAATTCCATAAAAATTAATTTAAAAAGCTATCGGAGCCATCCGAAAGAGTGATCGATATCCGCGCGACGTTAGATAAAGCTTCAAATGTAGAGCAAATTTGTCGTATAGATTTACATTAAATTGATGTGAAAAGGGTGAAATGATCCAATTAAAAAGTTTAGCTAATACTTTTTTATGTTCATGAAGCATTTACTGTGGTTTTTACTTGCTCCAGTAATTAAAGATAATATTTTTTTTTGCTAATTTCTTCTCACTGAAATCTTCAGCAGCAGCCGACGTATTTTATCAAAATAATCATCGATTTCCTTTTTGTTTGTACCGCCTACATAGTTCACTTTGTCGGCGAGAGTTTTTCATTCTTACGGGCAGCCAAAAATGTTGATGTGTTCATATCTTTCTGACTACCTCTCAGCCTGTTAAAGTGTTTTTATTCATCCGCTGTTCGATTTCTATCTCTAGCGCTTTTTGGCTCCCGATCCCGTTCCTTTTGCGTCATTTTCTTCTGAAATTCTTACTGCCGCTTTATGAACGAACTTAATCGGTTCAGCAGAAATTTTTTATCGTGTCCTTCCAACACTAATTGGTTTTACGTCTAACGGGAACAACCGTTAACGGCATTCTCATTATGACAGTACATCATAATTAAATTCATGACATGCTCATCGGGAGGGCTCTCGCATGCGCTTGAGAATACGGCTCGAATGAAGGAAACATTGTTAAAATAACGAATGCTTTGAATTCATTTGCATTTTATGATTATTTTACTTGAAAATTTAATTTGAGAAAAAGGAAGACATTTAGTTGAAGTTATGATAATGAGTAGGTATTTTGGGGAAAAATTTGAAGCTTCCAATGGAACACCATCACTGAACTGCTCAAAATACTATTAAGTAATCCACGACTATATCAAAAGGAATTCGGGGGCAACCATAAATTTAACTTCGAATTGATTCCACGATAGGGTGTTGAAATCGTCTATGCGGGACAAAAGACAAATGGAGCCGCAAATGTTCACTTTCAAATGGTGCTCCTGAACACTTCAAGCAGTAAACAAATCAATTTGTACAACTCCCATGTACGTTTTTTTGGAATCTAATTTGATTTCATTTCACTCCTATTCCCGACTTTAAAACGCGGCCAAGTAAATATCGCAGCTAATATATTTTTCGCGTCTTCCCCATGGCGCGGTCCAAGTCAAACTCTCCGATCCGTCCCAAAACTTGTCTTTCTTATCTCTTATCCCGTGTATACGGTATATCGCATCAGCTGCTCACTCAGCCGCATGCGATTGCCTTCGGCAATGTAATACACCGCAGGAGTGCACTAAATCAGTGTTCCCATGTTCAAAATTTTATTTGACAGATTTAAAATTTTTTCAAGAACAATTAACTGAAGTAAAGAAAAACGAAAAAGATTCTAAATAGTAATAAAAGTTAAATCTCATGAAAAATTTACTTAAATGGAAAAGTTTAAATTTAATATAAAGGAAAATCGATATAAAATTACATTTAATAATAATAAGAAAGGAGACTATTTTACAAATTACGATTGAGAATGGAAGTAATTAGATATTTTTCTAAACCTGCCATTAAAATTTTGGATAGGAGATAGGAAGGTTATCGAGCAGTTTGCTTGTGTGACTGCTCGATTACTGCGAATTTGGCTGGAGCTACTCGATGTCGATATGACTGAGCTTTCAGTTTATTTTTTGGCTTCTTACATACTCGTATACGGCAGTTTTTAAATCTAACAATGAAAGTGTAGATTTGAATTTTTCTGCTGATGGAGCAGGTGTTGAAATCTTTAGGTGCGTCATGTCAAAGAAACAATTTGTTAATGTGCTTTGCTGGCTACGAGTTGACAATGGTTCTGACTGGGAAGAACGAAGAAAAATGGACAAATTGGCACCAATATTAAATATTTCAAAGAATTTGCTGCAGATACCGAATTTCATAAGAAAGTTTTGTTTAGCAATGAATCTCATTTTTTGTTGAATGGTTCTTATTGACTGCCGCGTTTGAAGTGATGATCAACCACAGGCTATTGTCTAAATATCGTTATATCTGGAGAAAGTCACTGTTTATATGCTTTATAAGCCGGTGAAATAATTCGTCCAAATGTCTTCAAAAATGCCGCTGGGAATAACATTACAGTCAATGGTGACCACCATAGGCCCACGATTAATGATTTTCTCGTTCCGCAATTGACTCACCGTAATGCAGAGGACCTTGGCTTTTAACATGATGGCGCGACATGCCATACGGCACGTACAACCGTCAATTTATTGAAAGAAGCATTTAATGAAAGCATCATTTCGCGTTTTGGACCTGTAAACTGGCCTGCAACATGATATTTCAATAAAAATGGCAAAGAATTATCTTTTGAATAAAATCAATTTCATGGTAATCAAAACTATTTATCTGTATTACATTTCGCTTTACAGTTCTATACCTCTTAAAACCTCACCCTTTACAATGGATAGGTTCCAATGGTGAAAGTTATACTTTTAAAGAAAAAAATTGTTGGTTCCTTTCCAAGCTGTATTCGGATTGTCATAATCCTTAAGTGGGAGTAACAGAAATAATACTTGTGAAAACTGGTTTACGTCTACTAAATTGATTGACTCATTGATGGTGTGAGGTTTAATATGCGTAGGAACGTTGAAAAAAAAAATTAAAGGGAGACTTCCAAAGAATTTGTGGGGGAAAAAGCAGAATTTTAGTATCTTCACTGTAAATTTTTACTGGTTGAACAACTTTGCTATCCTACCACCCAAAGAGGGGTAAATGGTTGTTCTGGCATCCTCAATGCATTGTTTTTAGTCGAGTGATAGTATTACTGGAAAGCCAGAAATAAGGCAATAACAGACTATGACAATACTTAAACTCCACCGTGCACAATCCCGAGCCCACTTGAGAAAGAAGGAGGCATCCTCTTGTTTCCCCAACCCACAGCTTCCATGATTATTCATTCTAAATCTGACGGCTAACTGATAGCAAATGGTTTCGAGATCACACATTGGGATTACTGGTTCCCCAAGGATGGAACATTTAATTAAATACATCTACAGCTCTGCTACTAAAACTTATTTACAACTCCTATGTACGACGTTCAATGGTAAAGGCGAGTCAATCGAAAGTAATATCTATGTCGCCGGAATGGAGGTTGGGTGGCGGGTTAACTTCCCATCTCTGGGAATCTCCAACCTGCAACAGAGCCTAAGAATGAATTGGAGCTACGGTAACAACCTCACAATCTAAAAAAGAAATCTGGCATTGAATCCTGAAATGTCAGGTCACTAAATAACCCTGGTGCTGTTAAGAACTTTTTACAATAGGCCAGCCAATATAAATTAAACGAATTGGCACTGCAGGAAACGTACTAGACTGTAAGCGATATTCAAGATATGAGATCGCACTCAATATCAAATGTGGAAGGCCTGCTGAAAAGCAAGATTTCGTAGTGGCCTCCATTATAAACACGGAGTTCAATTCGCATATTATTGATTATAAGGCAGTCATTGAACAGCTAAAAATTCTTCAAAATCTGGCTCATGAACGTACACGTTTTGACAGAAAAAAGGGTAAAGAAATGAAGGAAATGTATTATAATTGCTTAGAAAGACTAACCAAATTATTGTTTCCAAACGGCACAGAAATAGCTCTGGACGATTTCAACGCTAACGTTGGCATGAGTTATTTAATCGGGGACCGACCAAAGAATATAAATTCTACCATGAATTGAATGATGACGGACAGCGCCTGATTGATTGTAGCAGAAATCTAGCTACTCGTTCAAATTACTTTCCAGATCGACGCTTACACAAAATAGCCTGGACATCATTAGATTGCAACACACAAAATCATATTGACCATACCAAAGAGCATATTACAACTCAGATCATTACTTAATCAAAATATATCAATGTCGTATGTCAAAGGCGTATTCGGCAAAGACTAACCCTTTATGAGAATTCGACATTGAGAGACTCCAAACTGCATCTGTAAACAAAATTTCACGAAGACCTCGACAACCAGCTATCTCTCATCTCTCATCTCTCAGACGCATCGCTAAAAACAAGCGACGCGCTATGGGTGGCATTGAAAGTGGCAATAAAGACAGTAGCAGAACAGGCAATCGGTCATAAAGCCTAGCGCAAAAGAAATGATTGGTTTGATGATAAGTGCCAGAATGTGTAAAGTAAAAAGAATCAGGCGTACAAGCAATATTTATCTAAGAAAATTAGGATAAAGAAAGGACAGTATTATTGGGGATTATTAAGGTTGTTTCAGAGCCGGTGGATTGAGCAAATTTTCGTTGACTTTAAGCAAGTAGGCGGCAGTATTGGTTGTAACGAACTGTACCAAATAATGCTTTGCTTTGGTATCCCGGTCAAATTAGTCCGTCTTAACAAAGTGACAGTGACGTCGACAACCTCCCAAGTTAACATCAATAACCAAACTCAGATGCTTTTGACGCAGATATTGGACCAACGCAGGGAGATGTTCTGGCTCCATTGCTATTCAATTTGGCTCTGGAATACGTCATAAGGAAGCTGCTTGTCGATACATGAGGTACACAGCAATATAAGTAGAGCGAAGTAGTAGTTATCAGCATCTACCAAGAAGCAACAAAGGAAACGTTCTACAATCACCTAGAAAGAACAGTCAACTTATTGCCTACAAATGACACAAAAATAATTTTGGGTGATTCCAATGCTAAGATTTGCAATGAAATATTTCCTCGGGAACGTCTAGAGGATAAAGCCTCCAAGATGAAACAAATGACAACGGTCAGTGCCAGGTTGACTTTGTATGTAACAGAAATCTAGTTATGCATTTGTTTTGGTTTTTCATCGATGCATTAATAAAATAAGCTAGGTATCACCAGACGGCAACATAAAACTAGATCTGTAGCTACCTTGGATTAAGACGTGCACAATGCAATCGTTAAACTCACTCAATGTGGTAAATAACAATTCATTGCAAAAATCTAAATATATCACATTTCGTTAGCTGAAACTAGACTTGTCACTTATCAATGTTAGACATCGGGATCTGATGGTATGCCCATTCTAGGTCCAACTTCGAAAATAAAGTTTTACCGAAAACACGGTCAGCCACGTCGAGGATATGTGCAACTGGATATCGATCCGGTACTGTCTGAGCATTATGTTTGCGATAGTCGCCACAAACTCTCCAGCTCTCGGATTTTTTGGCCACCATATGGATGGGACTGGCCCAAGAACTACTCGATGTACGGCAAGTACATAGTTTAAGCATCAGATCGAAGTCTGCTCGTGCTGCTTTCAGTTTTTCGCCTGTCAGACGTCGAAGCCATTAAAAACTGGTGGTCCAGTTCTTTGTATGAAATAATTTGTGTAGAGACATTTGCTACAAGAAAATTCCACGCAAATAGACGGTTGAAACCGTTTACCATACGTGGTAAATGTGGTGTTGTTGGTGGCAAATAATGTTAGTATTTGCGGCTGTTGAAGTTGAGCGAATTGTTTAGGCAGAATCGAGACGGACGGTCCGGAGTCGATTAGGAAGTTTAAGTGTGACTGCTGATCGGCTGTGTGTAGTCTGAATTCCGGAATTTCCCTGATGCTGATTTGCTTGAAAATGAGCAAGCCTCCGAGCACCGCTTCGCTTTTACGCCAAATCTTTTATGGTAACAGCAAGCCTCGTTGTTAGTTGAAGTGTGGTGGCCTCTTGCGCCAGCTGTTGAACCGTGCAAATCAGAGGGGTTGAAATTGTTTGTTGAGTTTGTCATCAGAACGACAACGTTATTAAGCTGACGCTCGATTTTTTCAAGCCAATTGTTCAGTTCCGACGTGTCAGGCATGCCTGCTTGTGTTGGAGTGGCTTCTGTGGCCAATACGTCAGCCGGGCACTGATTTCCACTATGTGGTCTGGTATTTTTGCGACTTTGTAGAGTTTGTAATCCTCGCTAGCAGCCAGAGTCCACCTGACGCTCACTGGTAGTCGTTTCATGCTGTTTCATGCTGTGAGCAATTGGTTAAGCTGTCGCTCCTTAGATTTGGGGAATCTGGTGACAAGATGTCATTTTAGCGTGCTGTATTTGCTCGTGACTGGTGGCGAACAAATAATGTCAGATACTTGCTGCAGGATATCAATGTGCAGAGTGGCGATAATCGTGTAATAACAAGCGTTGTCAGACGTTATTTTATTGATGAAAAATTGCGCCTCCACCTGCACAAACCAAAGCGTTGGGTCGCTTCGTCAAAATGGTGGCAATTTCATGTCTTTTACAGAAGCAACTTCCGCAGATGGTGGAAAGTATGCTGCTGCATCAACCGGTGGCAACACTTTGGGCGAAGATATAATGTCCTTGCATGGTTCATATAGCGTGTTAAGTAAAGTGTCGTTATCACGTCTTGGCGGCGGTGGTGTATGTTGAACGGAAATGCCGGTTGTCAAATCATCAGTCGACATTTTAATGGGTGCTCCCCTAGCCGGGGCTCACTCGATCATAGGGTCACCAGTTGTAGCCACCTTGAATTCCGTGCACAACGCCATTGCTAAACTCACTTAATGTGATAAATAACAATTTATTGTAAAAATCTTGATATATCACATTTCGTTAACTGAAACTAAACTTATCTGCTTTGCAACCAAAAGCCAAAGAGAACAGCTGATGAAAAGTCTTCTTGTTGCTAGCTGATTGGTCGCCAGATGTGAAAAGTCAAATTTCCTCGAGTTGATGTGAGCGCCACTCAGTAGTGGAAATAGTTTTTATGATTGCCACAGATCAACCATGTACTGATCCAACAACTTTGGGCCTCGAGCATACTTGACTTCCCTACATACCGAGGGGCCAATTGTAACTCAGATCATTACTGGGTCAAATTAACTTATCGATGGCGTATGTCAATGGTGCATTCATTTGAGACCAGCTAACTGCAAAAATTTTACATCGAAAGACTCCAAACGATATATAGATAAAAAAAATTAGGCGTACAAAGAATAGAGAGAGGGAACGCTATGAAAATCTTGGAAGAGAAGCTAAAACATAATGACGACCAACTGAGAAGCATCGATGTAAATCTAGCGAGCAACAACACACGACAAGCATTAAAAGTAGGAAAAAGTCTGAAACGAGGTTATTAACCAAAAACCTTGCTCTGTCGTGATGAGCTCGGTATTATTATTGCTGATCAAACCAAGATTAAATAAAAATGGGCATCATATTTCAAGGACCTCCTTAACTCTCCGCACAGCTCCAGAACATCGAAGCCTATAGACATTTTCGGAGAATTTTCATTGGCTCCACCAACTCTGGATGAAGTTCGCTCTACCACTAAAGCCCAAAGAAATAATAAAGCGCTTGGCATCGATGAGATGCCAGTGGAGCTCATCAAATATGGTGGCAGTTGTGTTCATAAAGCTATTCACAAAGTCATCCAGTGCATTTAGCAATAAGAACATATGCCGAAAGAGTGGAGCTAATCAATGATATCTCTATCCACAAAAAAAGGTGTCAAACTACAGTGCGAGAACTATGGAGCCATATCAATAATATGCACGGCATATAAAATACTTTAAAAGGTCTCAGATAATAAAATAGGATCATATGCCAACAGTATTATTGGGAAGTATCAAGGTGGCTTTAGAGCAGGTTGGTTGACGAAAGAACAGTTTTTCATAGTCAAGCAGGTATTTGAAAAATGTTGGGAGTTGAACATGGACTTGCACCAAATTATTGTTGATTTTAAGCAAGCATATGACAGTATTAATTGTAACATACCGTACAAAAAATGCTTTTCTTTGGTATTTCAACCAAATTAGTCCGTCTTACCAAAATGACAATGACGTCGACAACCTCCCAAGTCCGCATCAATAACCAACTTACCGATACCTTTGACACAAATATCGGACTAATACAGGAAGATGGACTGGCCTTATTGCAATTCAATTTGGCTCTGGAATATATCATAAGAAAGCTACCTGTCGATACAGCCTATGAGGACAACATTATCATTTTGTCACGGCCATTAACAACTGGCAAAGAACTCTTTCTGAAGCTTGACAGCGAAGCAAATCTAGTTGGGCTACAAATCAATGAAAATAAAACCAATTTGGCATTTTTACTTTTGCATTTTTATTTTAGTCAACACGTCATACAATTGAATGATAATTTTTTATCTTATATTTCTTCTCTGATTTCAAAAATGTTTTATAATATGTTTAGAGTTATTTAATTAATTTACTTGTAATTGGGCTATCAGTCTGTAAGTTGATTTTGAAATAAATACATAAATAAACACGAAAAAGTAGCAAAAATAACAAAAACCGACTCTGGTACCGAAACAATGCCCATAACTTTTTGCGAAGTGTAAAAAAGACAAATGTATTACTTACTCGACAAGAATCATGGGGGAATTGAGTTTTATAAGAGATAACACGGGTGTGGTAGCAAAAGTGAGGCAAGAACAACGACTCAAATTTTTTCAAGAGCCATGTTAAAATGGGCCAGAGTCACAAGTACGAATAAAGGCAACTTAATTTTCGCTCTTCATGGCCTGCTTATTTGGAAACTTTTATTGATTATATAAGCTGGTGATTGGTATACAATTAGTCTTATATATTTGTAAAAATTCAAGTTCGATCAAATCATAGTACAGGATTTTCCAATGAGAGGTGTTATTTTGATATTAAAAGAAAAATGCCATTCTTTAATATAAATGACCGGATGTTTACTTCATTACAAAGCAAAAGGAACATATCTTTTTCATGAAATTTTCCATAACCAAATCGGAAGGTGGTTGCCCTATGTCCTCGATAGCCTCACGAATTCCATCTTTGAAGTCTTGAATCGACGCTGGGCTATTGGCGTGGACCCTCTTTTTCACGTGGCTCCAAAGGAAAAAGTCGCAAGGTGTTAAATCACAAGATCTCGGTTGCTAATTGTGATCACCTCTTCGATAGATAACACGGTCTGGAAACTTTTCCCATAAAAGACCAATGGTTTCGTTGCTTGTGTGGCGCGTAGTACCGTTTTGTTGAAAGTAAACATTGTCCAGATCAATACCATCCAATTGCGGCCATAAAAAATCATTAATCATCTCTCGATAGCGCAATCCATTCACCGTAACTATTGCTCCAGCCACATTTTCGAAAAAGTAAGGTCCAATGACTCCACCGGACCACAAACCGCACCAAACAGTCATACGTTGAGGATAGAGAGGCTTTTCAACAATAACTCTAGGATTTTCCGAGCCCCAGATGAGATAATTTTGCTTGTTGACGAAGCCACCGAGGTGTAAATAGGCCTCATCACTCAATATGATTTTTCGATGGAATTCCGGATCATTTTCATGCATTTCAAGGACCCAATCAGCAAAAACAGCTATGTTGATGATCAATCGGCTTAAGTTCTTGTGTTAACTGAACTTTGTAAGCCTTAAGACCCAAATCTTTATACAAAATACGGTGTAATGACGTTTGTAGAATGCCTAATTCCAAAGAACGACGAGGAATAGACTAACCTGGGTGTTCTTCAACACTTTCGGCTACAGCAGCAATATTCTCGGCTGTTCTTGAGTGACGTGCACGAGTTTTATTCTTCACATCACTAAGTTGTCCCAACAGCTCGAATTTTCTGTATTGCGGTCCGACAAGGTGCTTCACGACGATCCAAAAATGTTCGAGTTTTACGAGCCATCTCTGCAAATTGCGTCGTTGAAGCGTGTATTGTTCCATTTTCATCAATGGCGTAGTTTCTACTTGTCAAATGTTAAAAAAATGACAGCTTCAAAAGTGACATACGAGTATACCGAAATAGGGGGCTATTCAAAATAACACCTCTTATTGGAAAACCCTATATAATCATTATTGAAATGCAAACAAAATATAAATCAATTGTAATGTTGATTCTTCTTATTTTCAGGTTAGTACCCCTGTTTGTTGGAATTATAGCAAAAAGAGTAAGTACTTTGCACCAGTCAATGTTGCACTTAATATATATGTTGTAGTAAATAGTTGAAGTTATTAATTACATGTTAAACGTATTTTTCATACTACATAATTCAAATTGAAAATTTTGAACTTCTATTACCATAAATGCGCAAATATATTATATTTCCATATTTTGCCGCATTAATTAATAAGCCTTGCAGCAATGTACACGTGATATGCCATGAGAGCATCATCTATGAAAATACACGAGTATGCATGTAGCAATGTGAAGAAGTTCCAACGTTAATGTAATTTATCTCATTATCACATCAATTACAATGAAATAAAATTAGCACATTCTTCATGATACTGAAACTTCATAATGCATGTATGTTTCCACATACGTTCTATTCGTATGATGAAATTCATCGTAGCATCACATTCATATCAAAGAGAAAGAAGGTTGTTGGTGAAGACGCCTTCAAGAAAAGAAACACTTTCTTATGCAGAGTCTTGACTCCTTCAGTTCATACGGACTATGCAACGGTAAGCACTTTTCTAAGCAATTGTCCTAGAAAAGCTAACATGTGCAAGGGTAATTTTCTTTAGACTCTTCTGTATTTGCTTCCACAGCTGGCCTTCACCTCATATACTTCAATACATACAAACATATCGTACAAACATAATTCTTGAAAAAGTTAGAGCCAGAAGTGCCGCTTAAAGGACCTTTGTGGTTGGTAACAAGTATGAAAGAATAGACAGTAGCTGAGCTAACTACACGAGTGTTTAATTTGATCATCACATTTATGAGCTTTCTTGTTTAACGTATGGATTTGCTCATTTTGAATAAACGTAAATTAAACGCGTTATACACATGTAGTTTGATAATGCCTGGAGATTTCACTCGTTATAAAGATAACAACGTACGTTCATGTACTTTTCATGAGCTTCTATATTTTGAATGGAATGAATTAGTAACGCTGAAACGTTTGCTATATTTGAGAATAAATATTATTGAATCCCTACATGGTTATACTTTCTCAAAGCTTATTCTCTCCTTATTGAAACGTTATTAAGCTTTTAGGAACTACCAGATGATTACATTTTTTGTTAAAGTTCTTTTTTTACTGAGCAGGACAAATTACTTGATCCAATTTTAGAGAACTCTAATTAAAATATCTCATGTA
Source organism: Odontomyia ornata (assembly GCA_963969285.1). Classification (NCBI taxonomy): domain Eukaryota; kingdom Metazoa; phylum Arthropoda; class Insecta; order Diptera; family Stratiomyidae; genus Odontomyia; species Odontomyia ornata. The sequence continues at coordinate 30,514,306 of OZ017740.1, read as the reverse complement.
TACATACATACTATATGTAACTGACTTAAAGATTTTTAAGTAATGTGCAGTGTCGCAACTTTTTGAAGGTTTTTTAACGGTTTATAAAGTTACAAACTATTTCAATCATCACCTGTTTTTACCTTTGTACGTTCATTCGTCCCTTAAATCTACAGACACGATACTTAGTCGATACAAGAAATGTTCAAATTTTCTTAACGGGTTCTCGCTATTTAAGAGAAGCGTCTTTCACATTTTTTAACCAAAATTTTTTGACGGAATTTTACGTAAACCGGTCTCAATTTTTGGTTATATATATAAAGAGGAGCGGAAGAGGATGGAAAATATACAAAAATCTTAAAACTACCTGATGATAAATCTGTTTGAGTGACATAATACGTAGCACCCCAGAAGTTAACATTTTGAAAACCATAAAAATCATGAATTCGGTATTATGCCTACTAGATATTTTATCACCTTTGGTGATATGAATTTTTGTTATATATTTTCCCTCATTGTTATAAATCAGGTACAATAAATTTGCACCGTAGTAATGAAATTTTCGCATGTTTTTCTATGAGCGGCCCTATAATTTTAATATCCACTAAAGTGAAAGACAGTTGAACTAACTAAAATAAAGTGTCTTTATCACTTATTGCACAATAAAATGATCTCACATGAATTTTTCTCTCTTGCCTCTGATATCACTTCAAATATTGCGCAACTATTGAAATTTCATTGTAGTTTTACTAAAGACCTTGTTTTCTTCTAGCAGTCCTATTGATGTTATAGAAAAATGAATGTAAAATTCTTCAAGGTACCAGGGCACTTTTCTGCCATGCATTCAAATAGAAATATCTCTTTTTCTATTGTAAACGTATGTCTTTTTACCCGTAATAAAGTTTTGCATGCATCCATCTGAAATCACTTTACTTTTCCCGCACCTACCCAAGAGTGTGACCAGACCCATTTGAAACTGAACTAATACTTGGCCTCCTTGATTAATCTCCTCCAATCATCACAGTTCTGGGACCTCATCTGCCAGTTGTCACTTCCAGCAAAGATGTGTTGTAAGCTCCTATCGTGTCTTCCGATCAAGTTTTCGGTCTTCCTGCTAGACATCCTTATACTCTTATCTTGAATATTCCATTAAGTAGCCGGTTTTCTTCCATTCTTTCTACATGGCTTACCCATTGCAATTTACGTAACTTAACGTAGGCAGATATAGATCCTGCACCATTGCCAACATTATGCTCTACTTCAGCTGCCAAGAGCTCTGATGTGTGAACTGAGGTTGATGTCGGCAAGAGAGGCATTCCAAAGAAACCACAACAGCAACTGTCACCTGGTTCCCAAAAGCAACATCATCATGTACAACAACTACAGCAACAAGCGCAACCGAAACATCTGCAATTGACATCAAATCTGCAGCAACCTGCACTTCACCAGCCTGCTTCTATAACACCCTAATCCAAAGTCTTCATGCACACCTGAGACCTTTGTGTCAAGATTTGTAGCTCAAAGTTATGCTGATACCGAATTGATGATAAGAAATGTAGGCTCACCAGGACCTAAATCTTCTAGCCGGGGGCCCTCACCTGGAGTCGATATGACGAGAAACATTACTGCGATGAAACCGGATGCCCTACTGCGAGCCATATCCCCCCTCCCCCGCTACAAATACTTCTTTCGAGACTAGAATATAGCACACCAGTTGAATCATCGCTCATATAAACTGAACTCTAGGCTTGAGTTTCTCCAATACACCAAGTTTACGCCTGATGGAAAAACGAACAGATTGATTGCATCCTTCAAAATTACTGTTCCAGCTAACCTAAACATCTTGCTTGATAAGGAATTTTGCCCCCCTGGCGTATTCGTCAAAAAGTTCTCTCCGATTCATAAGCGGAACCATCTTGTGTCCTTTCGTCCCAGAAGAAACATCTCTTAGGCCTCGTAATTCACTCTTAACTTACTATTATCAAAATTTTCGTGGCCTGAAGACTAAGACTACTGAACTTCACATTGCTTCCATCCTTTCTCCGTATAATATCATTTGTCTAACAGAAACATGGCTGATAGATGACATTAGTAATAATGAGCTACTCCCGAACCATTAAATCTTCCGCAGGAATAGAGACCGTGATGCTACTGGTAAGTCTGACGGCGGAAGCATTCTAGTGGGTATACACGTTTCCTTTACTAGCAAATCCTGTGATGATTTCACTCCATCTTCACCTATTGAGTGTATAATTGTGCTAGTCTCTCTATCTGACTATCTTTTCTTCCTCGTATCATCTGTTCATATCCCTTGTAACAGACCTGCTCTATTGCTTGGAATGATATGTATGTCTTCATAGTTTCTGGCGGTAGCGTGTCTTTTGCTCTTTTTTTATTTCCCTCAATTCTTTCACCCAATACAACACTTTTCTTTCCAACTTGTCACATTCTTCGCCGTCCGCATTGGTGGCACTCTCATCCTTTGTCAAATCTGATCCCCACCATCCATCGCTCTCTATTGAGCTTGCTATCACATTTTCTCGTTCTTTAAAGAACTATTTACCTTCCCGCTTTAATTTTTCAAAAGCCGATTTATCGAGCATGGAAGCTAGCCTTAATGCCGTGAACTGGTATTCCTCCTTTTGCAATCTCCACACTGAAGATTGTATTAATAAGCTTTATATGTTTTTTTTTTAATCTCACAATTCACTTCAGTGTCTCCAGCAAGAAGACCTAAATATGTTCCTTGGTTCAATTCAGATGTTGCCATTGCAATTAAAGCTAAAGATGCTGCCCGCAGAAAATTCTTATTCAGTGGTCTTCCAATTGCGCCGTGCCGCAGCCAAGAAAATTGCCACCTCTGCATATCATGCATATGCTAACCCTATTGAAACTCCATTAATGTTGAATCAAACTCGTGCGTTCTTGTCGTACGTAAAATCTTTATGGACTTCTCATCACGCCCCTGATAATTTTAGTCTAGATGGCGTGACATCGTCTACTCCTCAAGAATCTTGTGAACTATTCGCTTCTTATTTTTCTTCCTTTTTCGGCAGGACTTCGGAAGGACTTCCCCTACTTTCAACAAATTTTCTTGCTCTTTTTCCTCTGCTACTTTTCGTACAAATCCCTTGATCCCTGATAATGAAATGGTGGCAAATCAAAATACATAATAACCATATATTAATTCTCTCTCTGCTCAATTCATAAAATCTATGTATGAGCTAAGTTTTGACATTTAGAAGTTTGATTACATCGTTATTTCACTATAGCAGGATCACTCTTTTGCTAATTTTACTTGTGTTAATAGCTTCATTGCATTATTTGTCGTATCTGTTATTCCTACCTTTCTTTGGCTAGTACCTCAAGACCTCTTCATTCCTTGCTGTTATCGCATCCCTTTTTGTTTTCCACATGGTTTTGATGCCATCATTACTTTCTGCCGCCTGCGGGAATATATTGATTCAATTTTCTGCGCTGACATGTATGTGGGCGTTATTGAAGTGTCCTTTAGCTTGTAAATCTGATACCCCAGATTTGCGGAATCACAGACAGCGCTGCAGAACGACCGCATATCTAGAATGGTGGTGCCCACTTGGTTTTGTATGAGACATTCAGCGTGACGCCTGGGGATGCTCACGTCCTCTTGTGGATATCTCGATGCGAGAAGTATCTGGAGCTTACTGTAAAGCCTTTGCTAGTAGCTAAGCTAATCAGGTACTGTCTATTGTTGCTAGTCTCTGCATCGAAGCTGTACCCTCTCGTTGTTTCTCTATGCCGATTTTTGAATTGAAGTCACCCAGAACGATTTTAATGTCGTTTGATGGCAATGCGTCAATAGTCCGTTCTAGAGTGCTGCAAAATTCGTTCTTGGTTGCCTCTTCCTTGTTTTATGTTAGCGCGTCGCAGTTAACTAGCCAGGTATTAAAAAATTTGATATTGCTACGAAATACACAGATTCTTCGTTAGCCGGCTTGAAGTAAGTGATAATTTGTTTAAATATGCTGTAAACAATGAAAGCCACTCCAAAGTCGCTGCTTCCTTGCGATTTTCCGCTTTCAAACACGGTATGCGTTCGCATATTAAATTTGGCTTCACCATGCCATCTGGATCCTTGCACTGTTGTGATATTCGTTCCTTTTTTAAGGATGTTGTAAGATAATTTTTCAAAAACCTACTAAAATTGCGACCAACCTGTCCGTCCGTGTGTCACAGTAATTTTCCTCACAAATTAATTAAGCTAGAAACATCAAATTTTGTACGAAGGCGCAAAGTGGTGCTCTCTTTAAATTAAGGATACAAAAAATAATATATAAGGGAATGGCCCCCCCAAAAAAAAAAACATCAAAGGTAGTCGATGTGGGTATCAAATGAAAGGTCTTGATGAGAAGTTTTCAAACCAGGTCTTAAACTGAAATTTTCGGCTTCGAAGAGCGCACAGGGAGGGGAAATATACGAAAAATTCGTGTCCCCCCTCATGATTGGACACCTGTGATCAGAAAAATCTGAAAAAAATTATGGGCGTAAATGTTTATGAGCACGACAACAAAAAATACCTTGCAAGTCAAAATTCGCAAAACTTTATTAATAATAGTATGATATTTGAATTTCACATTTTCCGCAATAAAACTGTATACGTACCCTTAAACTCAACGAAATTCGATTTTCAAGTAGTCTTACAAAATGTCCTCATACTTAGTAAGTTCGATGAAAATCAAATGATAACACAAAAAAATATGCGGCAGGCATCGTCTTCCTCTCTTGGGCAAAATCAACAGTCGAGGGACCGTGATTTACCAATTTTGTGAAGGTAAGACTGAAAACACCTATATCGTTTCAAAAGCTGGATCAAATAGAAGTCAGTTTCACCATGCCTCTAATTAAGCCTCAATATCAGATCTGAGATGAGCCACAAAATTCACTTTTCCTTCATGCAAAGTACTCTAGACTGCTGCCAATCGTTGAGTGAACGCTGTCTCTACTTGCCGGCAACCACTTTTCCTGTCTCTTCGCTTTAATTTAGCTAAATGGCGCGGTGTTATCTAGCAAGTAGGCAAAAAGGTATCATGCCTGCAGTAACTCTCACTGCCGACTCAGAGACTGTCGGATATGAAGATGAAACTTCCAGTGCTCCTCTTCTCTGTACCTGGCCAAGCGTTCTTGGAACACCTCCTAACTAAGAGCATCGCCTCATATTTGGGCTCTGTATAGTAGCACTAACCCTACGGAACTAATCAAAAGGCAACTTCATGATCGGCTAGGTCACCCTACGTTGGCCATGAGTCGACTCAGAGCCGATACGTCTGAAGCAGGCTTTTCAGCTTTTGCTCTGATTTGCTCAGAGAAACTCATCTTTGAGTCAATTAGTACCCCAGGTTCTTTATCGCTGGGTTCGATTCAATTAGTATATTTCCAATATTAATCGTGTTTAATCTAGAGACTCATTTTATGTCAAGACGACTACTTTGGTTTTCTCCAGTGCTAGATTGAACCCATGAGCAGTCATCCAATCCCTTACTCGGCACGTTAGCTCACCTTACCTAATTTTAACTTATTTCACAGTGCGTCCAGTGACTAGAGCCGTAACATCATCCATATAGCCCGTCAAATGCGACTCATCTGGCATCTTTGGTCTCAGTAGCCTGTCATATGGCACGTTCCACAGATGTGGGCTAAGGAAAGATACCTTAAAAACATCCAATGTAACTTCCACCGTTTGTTGACTCTCTGTTTTGTTATAAAGCAGACGTTGGTCCTTTGGGTAGTCTCTCAAAAGTCACATCACATATTTTCGAATTTGAAAAGGGTTTTCCAATGTATCCAGAATATCCACCCATCTAGTGGAGTTGAAGGCATTCCTAAAATCGCGTGTCACCAACAAAACAATCCGTAGCTTGGTGCGGCTTTGTATCTCTACTTTTTAGACCGCGCTCATGACCTTTGCAATCGTTTCATGCTCTAAAGCCGTACTGCTGAGCAGCACGAATTGCGTCAGTCGGTCTTTCCTTGATGACTTTCTCTAGCACTTTCCCAGCGATGTCTAGCATTCATAGTGGGTGGAATGCAGGTAGCGATCCAGAATTTTCCTGCCCCTCGCTGATCAGGGTGTAGCTTGCCACTTTCTATCGTACCCGGAATATACTGCCCCGTAGGCAAGCGTTGAATGTGCTGAGCAGCAAATCAGGACAATATTAGTAGATAAGTTGCAACACCTTAGCTTGAACATCATCTGGGCCTAGTCTTCTTTTCTTTCAAAGGTAGAATTTCCTCTTCCAGTTCCGGCTGTGTGAAGGTTGGGCAATCGGTTGCTGTTTCACCGTGGACAGAGTCAACAGGGACTATCTCGTTCGTTTTTCCCACTTCATGTATCCACGGCGTCCGTAGGGCACAACGCTTCTGCATAACAAGCTAATAGCCACAAATCCTTGTTCATATTGCCCATTAGATTTTACCATTAGTGAACTTTGCTGCTATTCATCAGTTTGCAAAAACATTTCCCAGCCGACTTATATGCTAATACTCGGTTGCATGCTCGAAGCTGAAGCTTGTGATACACCTTCGCTGCTCAACAATTTCAGTCGACCAACAGGGCACTTTTATGGGGCATAGAAGTACTACCAGCAGTCATGAAGAAGATCATTGCTAAGCTCATTACGCCTTGATATGCCAGTTTTTCTATCTCCTGCGAATCGCCCAGCAGCGGAGCACCTTCTATGACTACCTCGATGGACCTCGCGACGTCCATCCTCCCAATATTCCACCCAATTGTTGCGAATAAATAGCACGGACATCAGAAGACAATACCTCGAATCTCAAGCAGCACATACTTATGATCATTGGCTGAGTAGTCCTCTTATACTCTCTAATTATGTATCCTCCGTACTAAGAAGTTTGAGGCAAATTTCACATCTCGAGCGCCATCCTGTCTGCCATTTCTAGGACTCATTTTCCCCGCGGATCTGTTTGAAACGTGCTCAATTCGATTGTTTTAGCGTTGAAGTCTCCCCCAAAGAGTGCACTGCTACCTGCGTTCGAGACAGTGCCCACCAAAGCATTAAGCTTGGCATGGAAAGATGATATCGGTTCAGTCGGTGTTACGTACATACTAAAGCACGTGATCCCTGAACACTGAGTCCATATGAAATCATCGCGCCGTCTAGAGCTTTCTGCCTAAAAATCACTTTTCCGAAACCAATTGACGGCAGTATCAGTTTCATCAGGATGCCATCATGTAGAACTTTAATTTTAGTGTTGCTGACATTCGTGTCCTTCCTGAAGGGCCCAAGCATGTTTTGGGCGATTGAATGGTTATGTCGACTTACCTCCAGGATGTGGGTCATCAAAGCTCAACTATTGTTCAAACCGAAGACAGCAGAATTAAATAAGAAGCTAAGGAGAAAAATTTCCTGATAAAAAGGAAAATATAATCAAACTTTTACAATAGCTATGATCTGCAAGGCTAAAAACTAAACCAATCCTTAAAATTTAATGCATGAATCAAAATCAAATCAAAATCGTCTCAACTGGAGCAAAAACCCGAAGATAAGACATTCGAAATCGGTACTAAAAATATTTCGAGACACGGCCAAAGCATTTACCATGGCAACTTTCACCCCAGCAGATAGTGTAATGATGTCTTCAAGTTTTTCCCTTTCAAACTGCTTGCCAATTTTAGAAAGTAGCGAAATTGGTCAAGCATCGTCTATATCAATACTATCCAACCCCTTAGGGTATAGCAATTATTTATGCGTATTTCTGGTACTAACGACAGTAGCAGATGTTGATTAGATTATTAAGAATGATATGGGGAACATAGAAAGAGTGGCAACGTTACTTAGCATGAAATAAAAGACTCCAGCAGCTCTGACTGATTCTTTGGAACTTTGTGCATATGCCGTAAAATTTAACTTTTCAGTAGTAACAAACAGACCATGGCTGGGAATTGCATCAGAAGGATTCACATGAGCTAAGAGCGGTGTAGTGGTTAGAAAAGTCCGCGAGGTGTAGTAGTTAGGGAACTAAGCCCATAAGCCGAAGCTCTCTGGTTCGCCTGTTCACTTATGATACGTGCGAAGGCACGAAAGCAGCTGTAGTGCTACGAAAAAAAAAAGCTTGTGAAGGCCAATTTAACTTGATTCTTGTTGAAAATCATAGTGGTACTGATATGCAACAGTCACAAAATACTTGGCGATGAAATCAGTAAAAATTTTGTTACCAATGAGGACTTCTGGCCTCTAAGCAGCAGCTTTTGCTGGTTATTTGATTAATTTGAGAGAGCGTACAAGGACCTGGCTTGATGATTTCGAGTTTATGTTCAAAATCCTTCCAAGCAAAGGGCGTGGTTTTACTCGAAATGTTCAGGCTTAGCGATATAATAGCAGATATCTCCCTGGTTGTCATATTCAAATTTTGATGGTCGATTCTTGCGAGTGGTTTTCAAAGCCGACTACATCTACGATGAAGGACTCATATCTCTGAATAATCTGCGTAAAAGTAATTGTTTGATGGAGATCTTTGATATGACCGTATTAATTGTTGAATCAATATGAGCATTTCCCTCATCAAACCTGTGTTTCCCAGGTTTTTTTATCAATTGATCAAAATTCCCATCGATTTTCTATCAAAATGAACACTAACTGCCCAATTGATTCAGTTTTACGGAAGTTAAAAATCTTAAACATAAAACATTTTACTAAATTTTTGCCCATAAAGCCAATCATAAATAGCCTGACTCAATGTCAAGAGCTTTGCACTCAAAATTTCTCCAACTCTAGGCGAGATTTACTATATTGGCAGACACAATAAAGAAGTCAATAAAAGACGAGCTGAAGCGGAAGATGTGTTTCTTTGCAGCTTTCAATAAGAGACCCATATTTGATTGAATCCAATCAAAAAAGAGTGATGTGTGTTTCGCATTGGAATTACTTCCATGTCGTAGAAATCGAACTTTTAACACAGAGAGAATACGACCTCCAAGTCTTCAATGGGTTTCCTTCCTGGATATGAATGTTGAGAGTAGGGGCACGCTTACTATTTTTGCATCGATACGTATCAAACTTAGAAGGTACTGTTTTTGAATTTTCAGATGATCCTTGTGAGATATAGTAACTCCAAGAATCTATTCAGGATCATCTCGTCGATGAGTTTGTATATCTCTTTCTTCCATTTTTTGGTGAGTGTTAGTTTGAGTCTTTCTAGGATGTCAAATGTTGGTTTCCTATTATTATTTTTTTTTGTTACAATTTCATTGAGTTAGTCATTGTGGCAGGCAAAATAATTAACTTCATGCCTCTTTAAGCTTACCAAATGTCCAATATGCAATATTTTCTTTGAATCTTCCAAACAAATATTTTCTTCTTCCTGTTCCTCTCGGGCCTTCTTCCCTCTAGGGCCTTCATATCCCCTCCAACTGTCCCGGCTCATTAACCGCGTTCTACAATTTCGAAATCCAAGCAGTGATTAATTGTTTTCGTTGACTGAGTCCGACCAGCGCTTCCTGTATTTTAGTTTACCTAATTTTGTAGTTAACCAATCATTTAGACGCAACACTAACTCACACTTCTCACGTGTTCATTAAATATTCATCAATTTTCAGTCTAAAAAGTTTCATGAACTGCTTAACAGCAAGTACTCAAGAAATTTGCAAACGATTGCCTATCTAGAACATCCAAGTTGCCTTCATGATGGAAATATGCTAATAAGTCACAGCAACTTTGAAACAACTTTTCGTGCTACTTCCAACGCCAACTTTAACGACAATGTAATTTAATATTTTTCACCCCGCAGAAAATTCATGTTACACAATCTAACTGGTTAACATGAAAGGCACCGTGGAGGTAGAAGACTTTAATGCTCATAAATTTTCTTTTCAAGGATCTCATCTCCACCCGAAACGAAAAAGAATAGATTGTGAGTAAATACTATAAAATACAACCCTTAACCCCAAACTGTTTCATTTATTACACGGAAGGAGGCCATGCGAAGAAGATAGAAGGATACACAAGCTAGCGTACAGTACAAGCTCGGAATGGGCTAAAACAGGCGAAAGAGGAACAATAAATCTGATGAACAACATTCTACGAACATGCTTGAAGAAAACCACTTTACTGTCCAATTGTGGAACTCAATAAATCTACCATTTCCCAATGACTTCTTACTGTACCGTACTAATCTATGCCTTATGGGTATTCCACTTGCTATTGACAGTCATCGAGACTGTAAGACTATACTCGTACAATTAATTTGGTTGATGGATCCAATAAATGACGTTTTTATTTTTATTATTGCTTCAAAAGGGAGGTGTAATCGCAGGGAGATTGTGGGTATTTATTGGATAGACTAAAGATTTACACAGTGATTAATTGTTTGTCTCAGCGGTTGATTTGTTTTCGTTTTGCACTTGGGGAGAGGCAAACTTGGAACAGTATGACCTGTGATAATATTAAAGCAGTTTTCCAATATTTTCTTGGAGATATTTACCTTTGATTTATCGTCTGGAAAACAATCTTGATATAAATAAATAGTATTCTGGAGTTAGCTCAAAACATAAACTGAAGATAATTGATGCAGCTTCAGCTTAGTGTGCAGAATTTTTGCTTAGTATACAAGTACATACTATGTTTGACTGGAACCAGGTGATAAATAGAGAGTAGAGGGTTCTTGCAAGGAAAGCAAATATTTAACCTTATTTGTATTTATCCTTTTAAAAATATGGGCTTAAAATGGCTTTAATTAATAACAATATGATCTATAATATTGGTCCTAGGAATATCTGTTCTGTTCTTTTATTCAGTTTACGTAGGAAATCTGCAAGCTCATGGTTAGGTTCATACGCTAAGAATTTCAAAAATTTAAAGCTATTACATACTTGCCAAGATTTTGTCAAATTAACGTTCATCCAGCTATTTATTGTGTGGGTAATATAAAAACTTGGGCTAAAGGACCAGGATTCTTAGCCTTCTTTCAATGACGTGTTAGATTCCTCATCGTTTTTAAAACCTTCTTTACCTCGATCAGAAAAATTTGTATCCTAACTGAAAAATCTAAAACATGTGTCATCATCTATGTTGTGACAGCCCAAGCTGGGTCTTGCCCTCCAGGATTAATTTCCTCCAATCATCACGGTTTTGCGACTTTGTCCGCTAGCTGTTAACTCCCAACTGGGATCTGCTGTCAGCTTCTATCGTATCTTCACGATGGACGTCTGTTTTGTGCTTTACTGGTTCCCTTCCACTCTTTCTTCATACCCCCCTTGCATAACAATTTACGTAACTTAACACAATAGAAAACAGGTGAATCGTCAAATAGTTTATACAACGCATTGTTGTAACGAAGTGTCAACCTTGTTCCTTGTTTCATTGGGCCATAGATTTTCCGGAGTACTTTCGTTCAAATATTTACATCCACTGCCTTTTTGGATTTGCTCTTTAGGGTCTATGTTTCACTTCAATGTAACAAGACAGGTTTAGTTAGTGTCTTTTAAATGTGGAGTTTATTTTGCCAGCGCGCAACTCCGGACCTTAGAATGGGAAGTACGGAGCAAAAGGCTTTACTTGCAGCATTTATGCGGCATCTAATCTCGTGCTTTTTGGCGCCTCTTCTATTCAGGTTAGCTCCAAGACATACAAAATTATCCACACTTTCAAGGTTGTAGTCGCACTATGGTCAGGTTCTGTTCTCGTTCGAGTCATGAACTCAGTTCTAGTTTCATAAACTCGTAGGCCAATTTAGTTTGCTTCAACTTCTAGACTCAGAAATGCACGTTGGCATGTAAGATTGAAAATACCATAAAGTACTCTACAGTTTTGCTACAAGCGACTCTGAAGCAATCGTTTTGTCTGGAATGGCTTCAGTACCACAAAACGGTGGAAAGTAGGTGTATTATAAATATTCACAATATTCACTGCACGACAAGTCCTCTTCTCTCCACGATCTTTGGGACTTAATTTCTTCTTGTTTTTGTTTGGGGCATGGCCTATTTGATTATTCTAGCATTCAAATCTCCCGAATGAAAACCTGCCTTTCTATGTCCTAGACCTTTGCTTGAAAGAATGCTAATGATTTTTATACACTAAAGAATGTAGCGCTGTATACCAAACCCACACGTAATGTCGCAAACCCAGATCTTGGTAGTACCAGTTTTTTCAAAGTGCCATGCTTACGAGTTTTTATCAGGATGTTATTTTTATACCCCTCTATTTAATCTTTTCTTTTCCTTTTAGGGTTTTGCAAAGTAATTTTACAAGACCCTACTAGTTTCGCGACCGTCTGTCCGTCTGTCCGTCCGTCGGTCCGTCCGTGTGTCACAGCAGTTTTTCTCGGAAACTACTTTAGCTAGAAACATCAAATTTTGTGTGTAGGTGTAAAGTGGTGATCTCTTTAAAGTACAAATTCAAAAAAAAATTTATAAGGCATTTAAGGGGGGTCTCCCAATATAGGAGAGTGACCCCACGAAAAAAAAATTTCATTGAAGGTAGCCGATATGGGTATCAAATGAAAGGTCTTGATAAGAACTTTTCAAAACAGGTCTTTGTTTGGCAAAATTTGCTTCGAGGAGCGCACAGGGAGGGGAAATACACGAAAAATTGACTGAGGATGAGTACCTACAATTAATGCTCATAAGTGAAACAAGTCAAGGAGGTGGGAGAGAGCTCCTAGCAAAAGTGCTTTGTAACCATTCTAGGATTCGAAAAAATTGGCCATTAATCGTTGATAACAGTACAGGAGAGTGGCCCCTGAAAAAGAAATTCAACAAACGTAGCCGATATGAGTATGAAATAAAATTTTTCACGGGAGCTCTTCAAAACAGTTGTTAAACTGTCAGTTTTTGCTTCAGTGGGGGCACAGAGGGGAAATACATGAAAAATGTGTTTCCTCCGTCACGGATGGACATCTGAAATAATTATGAAGGGAGATATTTATGACCGAAAACCTCAGAAGTCGAAATTCGTTCAACTTTGTTCATAATAGTATGATCTTCGTATCTCATATTTTCTCCAATAAAATCGTCTTTGACATGTTTCTTAATTTGATTCGATCTGGTGACTGCATTTTGTAAATTGAATACAAAACCCTTCTGACATGAGCGTAGGTCTGTTTACCCAACTTGTTTTTCCTGCTTTTTCAGATAAAGGAGATCTTGTCGGGTCCCTTGCGACCTTGTACAGTATGGTCTTAATTCAAATACTTACAAAACCTTCTCTTCTTTAGCTTGAGTATGGCAATGCATTGTCCCTTGTTGCTTTTTGGAATAAGCTTCACTTTAAACATACTTATTGTAAATAAAGTAGCTCCCTTGTAATGACCTTCTCTACGTCAGTCAATGCTGCAATACTGTCAATGTCTCTGATTCTATGGGTTTTCACAGGTTCAAGTAGGATTAGGTTTGCTTCCGCATATCGAATGTTTTCGGCCGCATCCAAAAATGAATCTCTATCTGTGATCTCTGCCTTAAATTTCACCTGTAACTCTCTAACTTCCGGTTTGAGAGCCTCCTGATTTTATGTCTTACACCTGCTAAGATTCGTCATCCATTAGCTACACCAAAACTACCTGCCATTGGGGCTTATTTCTAGCTCTATGTTTCAAATTGACTGTTTCTCTGGTTTCATTTACTTGGAGAAGTGTGTTGTCTAGTGCTCTGGAAAGTACTTTTTCTGCCTTCGTTAATGCTGTCTGACATCGTTAGTTTAGTTAGTCTATTAACTGTCTCGTCTTTCCGCTTTTGTTCATCCTTTATTTATATGCGTGAATATCTGCCCTTTGATGCCATTTGAGCTGTTGTTTACAGTTCACACTTGAAATCTTAATGTGCAATCTAAAAGCTCCACTAGCTCGTTGATACTTTTTAAGATACTACTCTTGATGACAACTTATTTGTATTATATCCTCCAGCATAATCTAGTGTGGAAAGCTTGAAACTTCTGGAAATGACTCGAATCAGGAATAGTGCTAGTAGCAATAATTTCTTGATAAGATATTGTGTTATATCCTTGCATCATGTTTTTCCCGCTGTAATTAGTGATTTCAGCCTAGGTAGCTTCTGTGAATGCTCCTTTTTTGTACGGTTTTCCAAGATGTGAGTTATTTTTTATTGCAGTCAAATGTTGCAAGTGTTGGTGGAAGGAATCCATTAAGGTTTTCCAATCATTAGTGGTTGTGTGATTTTGGCCCAGAAGCATAACTTCTAGAGTGGCCTAGTCTCACCACTTCTCTAGCTATGCTGATAGTAGTGCTTTTACTCGGCCTGCAATAACCAACGCCTGAGCTGATATTTTCTGTCTTCTGGCAACTAAGCAAATTATATTTGAGCCATCACTAGTAGTTTCCTGTAGATACTTGGATGCGTAACCATTTCCTACCCAATCATACTTAAGTTTTCCTATGGTTTTCTTTAATATCCACTAGCCCTTGAAAAAGACGCATTTAACTCAGCAAAGAGAAAAAGTTAATTGCACTCACACTGCATTGAAAGCAGAATGTATATTGATTTTGTTGTATGTTGGGCCCGAGATGTTTCACCGTTTCCAGCTAGGCAAAAAAGCTCTATAATTGGGCACCCTCAGATGTGGCCATAAACTCCACCGTAGACGGTTCCAAGCCCGGCTGAGAAAGGACGAGGGATCCGCTTGTTTCCCCTTTCATGATTTCTCATATGAAACTGCGCTACCAAATGGTAGCAAATGGTTCCGAGGTCGCGCTTTGGGTTAACTGGTTCCATTAAATGCCGAGAAATCGCAATAACTGCAAATGCGAGGTGAGACAATTAACTAATCCGACTGATGTTACTGCCGCGCTTTCTGGAATGCTTCGACTAGGATGGTAAATTGGTGACCTGGAAATTCCCTTCCCCTTCCTCGGCATCCTCCTCCTCTTCATTGATGTATTTACCATTGCCCTAGCTGGTTTAGTTCGCCTGCTGTGTCGTGTTCAGTAGACGTGTCTTGGTAGTGCTCGTCATGAAAATGGAGAAACGAAATCAAGATCAACGCGTCGCGATGAGATTTTGTGCTAGATTGGGCCAGACAGCTTCGGAATCGTACACTCAAATTGCATGGTGATAGTGCTGTTAGTCGTGCCCAGGTGTTTTGATGGCAAAAAGAGTTTAAGGAGGGGCGTGAAAGCATGCAACATGAGGCGCAGAGCGGAAGACCAGTCGAGGTGCGTACTGACGTAAATGCGCAGTGTGTGCGTGCCCTAATCCGTGAAGATTGGCGTTTAACAGTGCTAATGCTGGCTTTGGAACTAGGTTTGAACTGTAAAACAGTCAAACAAATTTTAACCGACGATTTTGGGATGAAAAAGTTGTTTGCGAAGATGGTTCCAAAAAACCGCGCCACACCGCCCTCAGCGTGTCCTAGTATTTGGCCTCTAATGGGATCGCCGTCTTGCATCAGCTGCTTTATTCGCCCGATATGTCAACGTGTGACGTTTTTAGTCGCCTAGAACAAAATCGGTGGTTAAAGGACCCATTTTGAGTCGATTATGGACATCCAGGTGGCCGTGACGAGAGTACTTGCGGACATCCTAGTCGAAGCGTTCCAGAAATGTTACGAAGCATGGCAAACACGCTGGAATCATTGAATAGCTGCCGAAGGGGCTTAGTTTGAAGGGGATGGCAGAGTTGTAGAATAATTTTCAAATATACGGATTTCATGGAATTAGTCTCATTACTTAGTTGGCACACCTCATACACCTGTGGCTCTGCTACTAAATCCTACTCACAAGTCCTTCACGGTGACGTAAGAGGATGTAGGCGAGTCTCCTTCGCCTGAGAATGGAATTGAAAGTAATAACCATGCCGCCGGAATGGAGGTTGGACGCTGGGCTACCTTCCTGTCCCTATAAAACCTTACATTGTTCTGAAACCTGCAACAGAGTCGCGGAGTGAATTGAATCTACGGCAATGACCTCGAAATCTGGAAAAGGACTACGGCATTGGATCCTGGAATGGCAGATCACTGAACTACCCTGGCGCTGTAAATGACCTTTTACAATAGGCCAGTCAGTGGTAATTAAACATACTGGCAATCCAGGAAACGAACTGAACTGGATATGAGATCGTACACAATATTCAAAAGTGGGAAGTCTGCTAGAAAGCAAGACTACGGAGTGGCCTTTATTTTGAATAGAGAGTTCAAATTGCACGTTATTCATTTTAAGGCAGTCAATGAACGGTTATTTGCGATCAGTAAAAAGCGCGATTCGGCTGATAAGCGTTCAGCCTCCTGACCTGAAGAAAAGGACGAAGAAAATGTTCTGTAATCACCTAGAAAGACTATTCAACTCATTGCTTACCAATGACGAAAAATAATTCTTGGTGATTTCAACGCTAATTTTGGCGATGAACTATCTCATCGGGGAACGACTGTAGGATATTGCCTCCACGACGAAATAAATAAAAACGGCCAGCGCCGGATTGAATACATGTAGCAGAAATCTAGTCATAGGTTAGACTTGCTTCCCAAAACGACGCATGTTTAAAATGATCAAGGTATCATTGGATGGCACCACGCAAAACCAAATCGATTCTGTTTTAATCCGATAACGTTTGCCCTTAAGCGTACTTGACGTCCACACATACTGAGGAGTCAGTTGTAACTCGGATCATTACTTGATCAAATTAGCCTTTCGATGTCGTATGTCAAAGGCGTAGTCAGTAAAGACCAGCCCTCTACAAAAACTCGACATCGAAACGCTCCAAACGCTGTCTGTGGCGAAAAATTTCATGGAGACCCTCGAGAACCAGCTAAATCCCATCCTATATGATACATCACTGAAAACAAGCAACGAGGTATGGGTGGCAGTGAAAGCTGTAATTCAGACCGTGGCAGCACAGAAGATTGGGTTTCAAGCCTGGCACAAGAGGAATGATTGGTTCAATGATGATTGCCAGAATGTGTTAATCAAAAGAATCAGGTGCACAAAGAATATGTGAGTAAGAAAACTAGGACGAAGAGACAACATTATGAAAATCTCAGAAGAGTAGCAAAGAAGATAATTAGAATTAAAAAAAGGAAAAACTATGACGACGAGGTAGTTTCGATATAAGTATAGGAAGCAACAACATAAGACAAGCATAGAAAGTAGTGAAAAGTCTGAACCGTGGTTATCAGCCCAAAACCACGCTCTGCCGTGTAGGCATCGGCAACATCATTGTTGATAAAAACAGGATTAAAGAATGATAGGCCTCATATTTTAAGGACCTCCTTAAATCTGCGCACAACTCTAGAACACCGGAGCTTACAGATATTCCTGGAGAACTTTCATTGGCTCCACTAATTCTGGATGAAGTTTGTTCCGCCATCAAAGCTCAAAAGAATAATCAAGTGCCGGGCATCGATGAGATTCCAGCGAAGTTCATTAAATATGGTGCCAGCGGTGTTCAGAAAGCTATCCATAAAGTCATCCACCACATTTGGCAACAAGAACATATACCAAACGAGTGGAGCCAATCAATTATATTCCATATCCGTAAAAAAGGCGACAAGCTACAGTGCGAAAATTATAGAAGCATATCACTTTTTTGTGCGGCATTCAAAACATTTTCAAACACCTTTGAAAAGAAATTTGGATTATATGCCAACAGTATTATTGGGAAAAATCAAGGTGGTTTTAGAGCAGGTCGATTGGCGATAGACAAACTATTTACAGCAAGCATATACTTGAAAAATGCTGGGAGTTTAAAATAGATGTGTACCAAATTTTCATTGACTTCGAGCAATTATTCGATGGTATTGATCATAATGTAGTGTAAAAAATAATACCTTGCTTCGGTATCCCAGCCAAATTAGTTCTAACCAAAATGACAATGACGTCGACGACCTCACAACTCACTTTTGACAGAAATATCGAACTATAGAAGGGGGATGGGTTGGCCCCATTGTAATTCAATTTGGCTCCGGAATAAGTCATCAGGAAGCTACCTGTTGATAAAAGATGTACGTTATTATACAAGTCGAGCCAATTAATAGCCTATGCAAGCGACAAAAATATTGTGTCTCGGTCGTTAAAAACTACCAAAGAACTCTTCCTGAAAATCGCCAGCGCAGCAAAATTAGTAGGGCTACAAATCAATGAGAATAAAACAAAGCTCTCAAATGCTGAAAATCTCACACATGGCGAATACAATACCGAAAATCTGGGTGAATTTTTAAGGTTAGGCACCAAAATAACAGAAACGGGAAGTGAGAAAGTTGAAATACGCCGAAGAATACTGCTCGCAAATGAGTTTTGACGATCTTCAAGAATAGCTGCATACACACGAAAATAAGGCTCCAGGAATACAAATGTTGGTAATACCTGTGTTGTGCTATGGGTGTGAAACATGGACCCTAACCCAAGCATCCGCAAATATATAGAACGCCTTTGAGTGACTGGTTCTGAGGCGAGTAATTGGAGCGAAGCTAGACGGGGACCAATGGTGATTTCAATACAACCATGAGCTGTATGAAATTTTCGACGACCCTGAGATATCAACGATTATAAAACTATGGAACTTGCAATGGGCTGGTCACATGAATCGTACGGACGAACAACGGATACACTAAAAAGTATTCGTTGGGAGAACTGAAGGCCGGAGACCAGTGGGGAAACCGAAGAAACGCTGATCTGACTCAGTCAAAGAAGACAGTTCATTGCTGCGTCGATTTTGAAGTTGGAGGACGCGGTTAATAGACCAAGACAATTAGAGGTGCTATTTGCAGAAAACGAAAGCCCGAAAGGGGTTATAGTGCTGCAAAGAAGAAATAGAGTTGTGACCATCAATAGGCACCTCTACTTAGCTACATAATGTTGGTGCATTTCGTTTGAAATTGCTTCTTTAAATTTTGTGTTCATCCCTTCGATACCTGGCAAAGTTAACTTTAATTCTCGAAAGAATCAGATTTTATCTGACCCCAAGGGCAGATCTTAGATGGACCAAACTGATTTAATGCTGTTCATTCCGAGCTTCCATACTCACGGAGATCCTCTAGGAAGGGAGAAAGGAAGAAGGATTGCCAGGCAAGTGGTATCCTAGCCCCATCATCCATTGCTAGTGTGCGTCCCTTTTATCTTTCAAGAATGCCTGAACATAATATGCCACATGGTTACATTTATCAACCGTGACCATACCATCCGGGATAAGCGCTCCTGTCTCCCTGTAGCAGATCCATTGCAGCTTATCTCATTCTTCACATGCAAAAGATATTTACAAGACACCTTTTTCTTGGCCTGGGTAAAATCGATAATCAGGGGACCGTAAATTAGCAATCTTTTGCAGGTAAGACTGAGAACACCCATGCACCTTCAGAAGCATGGCTCTCACTTGCAAGGGGAGCAACAGGTATCACGCGTGCAATAACTCTCACCATTGAATCAAAAGCGATTGGATATGAAGATGTAGTCCCCAGTGCTTCTCCTCTCTACCTCTTTGCCAAGACTTTTTGGTAAACTTCCTTACCGATAGCGTTGCCCTATATTTCTTCTCCATAGAGTTGCACTGATCTTACAGCACTCATCAAGAGGCATCTTCTTGATGGGTTGGCTCCCCTTACATTGGCTATAAGTCAACTCAGAGCTGATGCTCCAAAAGCAGCCTTCTCAGCCGTTGCCCTGATTTGCTCAGAGAAACTTATCTTTTGATCGATCAGTAGCCCCTGGTAATTGACCACTGGCTTCAATTTGATTAGTTTGTCTTAAATATTGATCATTTTTAATCTTCTTCTTCTTTGTAGCACTACAGCCCTTCTTGGACCTTCGCTTAGAGATAGTTAGAGAATCTCATTTTCATGACCGTATTGATCTTTTCGGAAGTTGGTTTGGTCAGTACCATGCTCCCGTGTGCCTGCTCAGCTATGGTATGATCTGATTTAATCAGTACATATCACCACTGAGTGAACACTCATAGTCTGTCTGAAAAATCCCCTGAACTAAATCACGATGCTCCCAACGAGATTTGAACCTGGGACCTTCGGCTTATGCGTCTCATGCTTTAACCACTAGACCACATAGACTACTATCAGTTTTAATCTAGGGATTCTCTTTTTTGTCAAGATGACCACTTCGGTTTTTTCCAGTGCTGGACTGAATCCACGAGCAGTCATCCAGTCTCTCACTCACCACATCGACACACCTAGCCCAAGATGTGCTCATTCAACGCTGCACCTAATGACAAAAGCCACAACATCATCCGCATAGCCAAACAAACGTGACTCATCTGGCATTTCCAGCCTCAGTAGCCCGGTTTGGGATATGTTCCACAGGTCTGAGCCAAGGATAGGTTCCTGGACAACATCCGATGTAACCTCCATTCTTTATTGACCCTGTGTCACTTACAAAGCAGGTTTTGGTCCTTCAGGTAGTCTCGCAGAAGCCGCATCAGATATTCTGGAATTTAAGAAGTGTCTTTGAGTCTATCGAGAACATCATAACGTTCCTAACGTCGAGTGTCACCAACAGAACGATTCTTCACTGGCTACGGTCATGTACCTCTGCCTTTCGGACTGCACTCAGCACTTCTGCTACTGCATTAATGGTAGAGCGTCCTGCTTTAAAGCCGTACTGCCGAAGAGGTAGGTCTGCAGCAGCACAAATTGCGTCAGTATGTCTTCCCTTGATAAGTTTCTCTAGCATTTTCCCAGCAGTTTCTAGCACGCATAACGGGCAGTATTCAGATGGAGGTCCGGGATGTCTCTGCCCTTTGCTGCTCAGCATGAATCCCATCACCTTCCACTGTACCGGGAAACCCCCAATCCGTAGGCAAGCATTGAATGCGCTGAGTAGCAAATCAAGACAATGGTGATAGACAATGTGCAATATTTTGGCTGGAATACCATCTGGTTCTGGAGTATTCCTTGCTTTCAGTTACAGGACTGCCTCTTCCAGTTCCGGCTTTGTGAAGAGCGGGACTGGTTTGCTATTTCACCGAGGGCAGCGTCAATATGGACGGCATGTGTGGGGAAGAGTGCTCGTATTATATTGTCCATTTTTCCGCATCATGTATGAAAAGCCTCCGTAGGGCACAACGTTTCTGCATAATTCATTACAACAAACGCTGTCCTGGCCACCATTTTCAGGATTCGTGTCTCCGCGGATCTTTTAAAGGCATGTCCCATTCGATTTCTTTACGGTTGAAGTCTCCTGCAATGAACACGTTGCCATTTACGTTCGAGATAGCACCCTCCAAAGCATTAGATAAGCGCTGGAAAAGATAATATCAGTTCGTTTGGCATTGGGTACAGACTAATGAAGGTGATCCCTCTGCACAGAACATGCACAAAACCCTTTGCTTAGAAATCACTGTTCCGAACTCAGATGGCAGCAGTACCAATTGTGTAAGGTACCATGATGCAGAACTTTGATCGTGGTGTTGCTCACTCAACTATAAATAGTTGGCTTTTGAAAATTGCTAAGCACAGTTTCAAACGGTTGAACTACGGTGGTAGTTTAGCTGCAGGATACGGGTCATGAAAGTTTTGATTTCACCCTGGCGATAGCTTCCTGAAAAACTCAACGTTTAATTGATCCCTAGACCTGCCCAAGGCTCGGTCTTAGATTAGGATCCTGGGAAAGTATACAATTTGCCTCTTTTGAACACTTCAATTTTTCTTCAATTTCGAGAATCATTATACATATACAGGTATACAAGAGAATAATCACTATCTTCGACCCGCATAAATGTACATCTCCAAATACCATATCAGTATATTAAATCAAAATCAATCAAATCATCACGCTCATAACATGCAAGCTTCCACAAAAGCTCCTGCCATGCATGGTTTATTTATCATATATTCTACACGCAAATCCAAATCCTTGCCTGATTCTATTGTTCCATGTCACGAAATGTAAATTGATTTATATCCCGCTTATGAGTTTGACTGAAGTACCGTATTGCTTACAAATTAATTGTTAACATGAAACAATTCACCATCAAATGAAATTTGATCTCTCTTCTTGAGAAAGGTATAAAAGCTAAGTGGCAATTAGAGTAAGGATACCAACCGAAACAATATAAATCTTCAAAGGTCGGTTGAATGCTGTGGACAATAGATTATCTTGTTCTCCGGGAGGATGAAATATTGGCCGACAAGCGGCCAGCTTTGAGGTGCAAACGAGATTTCATTGTTGTATCATTCTTAGGACAATATAAGGGTTGTGATCCTAAAGCATTGTTTATTTTTAACTGGATAAGGTGGATAATATGTACGGTTGTGTTGAGCTTTTAGATTGACGAATTAACGCTGGGCGATTATAATTTTAGGGGGATTCGTTTCTTTAAATGCAAACGTGAGTTTAACCTAATTAATCTTAGTTAATGACATCATTATCTACTGGGAGTTTATGCGAGTATTTATCGAATCAGTTCATTTTTAGATCGGACTATCAGAAACCTTCAAAACTTGTTCTTAAATAATTCAATATTTTATATAATATATATTTTAATCATCACGCTACTAATCTTATTCAAGCCAACGTAAAATAGCTTGACAGATAATTTAAACGAAAAAACCATACAAATGTTAATTTTTTTCTAGAAATCAATATTTTTAAATAGCCTGGGCTGAAATGGTAACAAGATTGGATAAAAGAGTAGTTAAAATAAATTATTTTTAGCAGCAGGATATTAATTTGATACTTGTGTTGAATTGAAAAAGGTAAATTGAATATGTAAATTAAATCAACATCTGGTACAGCCTTGGTATGTTCACAACAAGAGTAACTGGGATTTTCAGTTTCATTTTAATTAAGGGCTTGCTGTGCTTTGCCTTTCTTGTTATAGGTATTTTCCATGTCAAGAAGCCAAAAAGGATTTGAGATCTTTACTTTTTAATTATCGAGCTAGTCAAATTTTGCTGCACACCTGGAGGCAAATCTAGGAGTATGATAGCTTTATTGCTTCGATTGATGTAACTTTTTTATGAATATTTTCCGAAAGGATGTTTCACTAGTAGAAATGATCAATTTTAGTGATAGAAGTATTAACCTAGAATATTTCTCATTCAAAATTAAATTTCAATTTCCTACATATGAAAAACTACTAATCAATTTTTGAGCTGTAAAATTAAATGTAAGGCTACTTAAGCAAACTTTAGTAAAGAATATGTACAAATAAGACACACGAATGGATGAAGCTGATGATTTTTTTCTGGCCTCTATCACGGAATGAAAAACTTAGAAATTAATGTTGAAAGTAAAATCCAATTTCACAATCATTTTATTGTATAGCAACCTAGTTGGAATATGCTTCCTTCCGGAGATAGGAACCCCATGAAAAAATTGTACTAGCCTCTCGTTATTGTAGACATTCGATCCAAAAAATGCAAAAAATTGTGGAAGTAGATCTTCATGAATTCAAAACCAACAAATACCTCAGCAACCCGAATTTAATAAATTTTGTTATGTTGTTGTGTAGGAGTATCGATGAAAATTTAAAAAATGGATTGTAGCCTTGATGTTATTATGACTACTAATACTCATAAAAATTAATTGTGGTGAATTCGAATACATGATAAGCATGTTTTAATTTTTCGAACTCAATTTATGGAATCTGTATAAGAGTCAAGTTTTAGTATCCAGAGAATGACGCTTGAGTAACAAATTGGTTTATAAAACCCTTCTGGCAAGAGCACTGCTCTACTAGTCTGACTCACTTGGATTTATATTGTAAGAGGCAGATGTTATATAGTATTTTCCTCAATGTATAACGAAGCCTTAATGAGTTGCATATTAGTCTCAGAATACTACTGCTAACTTGATTCTTGAAAACACAAGACGAAATTACAGGAACGCCATTGGAGTATTCATAAAATAGAAAGGTTTTTTTCTTTATCTCATAGTTATTTTTCTTTTCTTTGCAGCACTATAGCCCTTCTTGGGCCTTCGTTTCCAGCAAAAAGCATATCCAATTGTCTGAGTCTATTGACCACGTCCTCCAATTTTGAAATCCGAGCAGCGATGAACTGTCTTCCTCGACTGAGTCAGACCAGCGCTTGCTCAGTTTTCCCACTGGTCTCCACTCTTGGTTCTCCCAACGAATACCATTGGATATTTGTCCTTAGGGTTTACGTGGCCAGCCTATTGCAGCTTCTGCAATTTTGCAATCGTTGAGACCTCCAGCTCGTCAAAAATTTTATGCAGCTCATGGTTGTATCGAATTCGCCATTGGCCCCCTCTAACTTTGCTTTGATTATTTGCCTCACTCAAAGGCGTTCAATATATTTGCGGATGCTTAAGTTCGCATCCATGTTTCACACCCGTAGCATAGAACAGTTCCCATAATCAGTATATTTGGAGCTTTGCTTTTCTGTGTCTGCAGCTGTTCTTCAAGAACGTCAAAACAATTTTCTAAGTAATAGCCGTTTTGAAACTCAAAGAAAAAGTTTTATTATTCGGAAAGTTTAACTTTTTTTTTTAACACTATCACTTTAAAAACGAACAATACGGACTTATTTTTCATGGCCCAAATGGATTAATTTCAGGTTGTATTTACCTAGATACATGCTTCAGCAACATATTCAACTGAATTTATTCACATACTCCAGCAATAATATTGTAACGTGTGTACATATTCAATCCAGACCACATAATTCTAATGGATTCTATGAGTAATATGACATTTCAAAATGAATTTCTAGTCATTCATAAAAGAAATGCTTTTAAATGGATTCCTTAGCTGCTTGTTTATCTCGAAGTTGACAAATGTTTTCGAATATATTCAAAAACTGATTTTCAATCCAGAAAAGGTGAAAATTCCCGAAAATGTTTGGAGACTACTGAAAAAGTGGAAGTTTCTAGGAAAACAGAAAGCAGCATAAATACTGGTTCGCCAATAGAAGGAAGTTAGTTACGCTTTAGAAGCCAAGTTGTATTGTCCAAATGGTTAAATTTTAGGAGTCAAGTTGTGTTATTTAAATAGTCAAGTATTAGGTCGAAGTTATAAGTTATAAGCGGTATAAATAGTTAAAAATAAATTTCTGATCTTGTAAAGTTTGTACTTTAATTAATCAAGTTAAGTTTACCAAAGTGTGGTACGAGTCTAGAGTTTCAGCGAGCAATGCTGAAGGATATTGTTTCGGGAAATGAGGCTTGTATATTGAATACTTACTTTGTTTATCTGTAAAAATTTGGATTCTTTGAAAATGAATAGATAAATCATAATCTTGGAAATCATTGTTGAAATAAAAGACACAGGGTTGGGCTGAACAAAAACGAAATATATTTTTGCCCAGAAATTGGAGAGAAAAGCGTAAGGACAAAAAACTCTCCGACGTTAATAACGTTACAATATAAGTACAATTAAAAATGAAATGACAAATTGAACAATATACAATTGAGGAAATGACACAGTTGAGTACTCGTGAATTGTGTGTAAATTTATAATGAATTTTTTTCGGTTTCATAAAATTGGGTTTGTTATGTTGGAATTTTTCACCTTCCGGCGACAAAAGTTAGCTTGTTTCAAGAATTTTACTTTCCGGTGACGAAAATTGCGTAGGTATTTCCAGAATTTCACCTTCCGGTGACGGAAATTACGTAGTTCAAGAATTTCACCATCCGATGACGTAAGATTGCGTAATTCAGGAATTTCTTCTTCCGGCGACGAAAATTGGGATATAGTACGTGGGCTCACCTGTCTCTCTAGACAATGAACAAAGGGACACAACGATATTACACCACGCAAACTGAAACGAAAGGTTTTTCCATGGCAACCCAAACCGCAACCTAAACAAAATGAAATGTAATGAACCCTACTCAATAGGAGATTTCCTTCGACGAAACTAGCCCCACGTTTGGACCCGGAATACTGCTCGAAATTTTGGTTAAATCTGCTGTGCAAATTGCTCGAATAGCGTAACCGCAACTGTCCCAGCGAAGCACACCTTGCCATCAATCGAACCGTAGCTTCCACAACGTTGAGCTCAACTCGTTCTCTTCAGTTCTTTTTGTTTGACCACACACGGTTCCAATGCCGAGTGACTTGTAGCATATCAACGCAATGGCCTTCCACGTTCCCACGAAAAAATGAAGGGGAAACTATGTAATAATTGGTGAGAACATGCGTGTCGCGCTTATACCTCTCTTTTGTTTTTCAACGAAAAAAATATAGTGGAACAATGTAAACTTTATAGTAATATGATCACGTTCATTGTTTATTTATAATTCTCACCCCCCCTCCTGTTTATCTTCAATATCACATCCCTAATTTAAACTTCCTTAGTGAATAATTTTTGAAAGTTTCACTTTGCAGATAGAATTGGCATACACTAGAGTGAAATTTCATAATTTTCAGTCGTACAATTCTTAAAATTTTTAAGCAATTGCTATATTTTATAGCTCAGCTAAATGTCAAATATCGAAAAAGGATAGAAATCGCAAAGATATTCCCCAAAGATCTGCTTTGTTAACCTTGATAGCATAGTTATTCATTTATTTGTTTACCCGTTAGTTCAAACGATTGCAAGCACTGGTCTCTATCCTCAAATTTGTCGTAATTTTTGCTTTGAACCGATTTCCACAGGAAAGAAGGTTATCAAGCTCATACGTGTATTTTTGAATTTTTTGGGCATCCGCACTATGTTATAAAACCCTAATGAAATCACGAACTGTCTGTTGGCCTATTCATCTGTCACGTGGGGTTTTCTCAGTGCTAAGTGCAAAGCTACAGGAACCAAGCTTAGTAGGAGTCTGTAAAATTATTGCTTCTTGAAAATTTGGATATCGAAGAAATGTTCATGAGGAGGGTCTCGCCATACAGGATGGAGAACGCCATAGATTCGTTTCGGAAAAATCGTTATTTCACGACAACAAAGATACATTTTTATAATTGAATGCTCTTTAGTTTTATTTTGTTCAATAAGTTGAAATATCATCCAAAAAACGTATGTTGCCTACACTATGCGTTCACCGTTTAATAAATGATGGACTTTGCGGTTACTTGCGTTTTAGTCTTAGCATCCCCTATTTTATTTTCCAGCATGACGACACCAAGGCTGGAACGGAGTATTGAGCTTATGCTTGCGGCGCTAGGAAATGGGGATATTTTTGAAGACGATGATGATATTGGTGACGAAACTGACATAGATTTCTATCCAAACTTCCCAGCTTTGTAGCAAAATGTAGATGAAGGCTCTGATGAAGATTCACCTTTAGGAGTTAAAAATGAGCGAACATCCAATAGGGTACAGTTTATGGAAACCGCACAAGGTCCTTTACATATTCAATCAATTTCAAGTACTTTGGGCGCCGCAGCGTGGAAATCTAGAAGCAGGGATGAATGCTACATAAATGCTGCAACGAAAGAGTATAGACTATCGTTGAATGAGCAAATGTGTTCTACAACAATAGCACATTTCATGAAACAATACCTCCTGAATAAACCCCATAAATGGGGGGTTTAAGTTATTTATTGTTTGTTCACGTTCAGGATACACTTACAGCTTTGATATTTACTCTGGAAAGCAAGACTTTAAAAATCTGCCTGGTGAACCTGACCTTGGTGCTGTAGGCAAAACAGTTATTCGTTTATGCCGTTCAGTACCACGAATGAAGAATCATATCCTTTATTTTGACAACTTCTATACATCTATTCCGTTGCTGTATCATCTGGAAACTCAGGAAATATACGCATTGTAGACAATCCAACGAAATCGGCTCGGGAAAAATTGCAAGCTACCTGCCGTAAAAATTTTATGAAAGGTACTATTCTTCGTGGGTCAAATGAAGAACAAGTGGCTGAGTACCAGGGTGTTGACATTTCAGTAACATGCTAGAAAGACAATAAACTAGTTACATTGGCTTCAACCTACGTTGGTTCTGAAACTGCAAGTACCATCAATAGATTCGACAAAAAACTAAAACGCCAAATCACTAGATCCTGTCCAAAAATCATCAAAAATTATAACGCACACTTGGGTGGCATTGATCTCATAGATAGTTTTTTGGGCAAGTATAAAATTCAGACCAGAAGCTGCAAGTGGTACATACGCATATTCTACCACATGATTGATATGGCAGTTATAAATTCATGGGTTCGATCTTAGCCTTCTTACTCAGGCCCGAAAACGGAAACACCGCGTCACGTCGCGAACTAACATCTTCGAGTAGCCTCATCAGCGCCATCTAGTGCTGTTTACACCAAACAAATTTTTCAAAGATTTTTGGCAGTACATATAACTGTAGTTTGAAATTTTATCAGTACTATGTCAACGATTTATTTTAAATATGAGACACCGAAGACATTAGCGCGCAACTATATGTATTTCGCTCCCGTTTGTATCATTTTGGCTAAATTTCATCTGAAAAATGTCATATTTGACAATCTCAAAAGCCTACTGAGATGCTTCTTTCAAGTTTTCTGGACAGTTGTTTGTCGAAATTTATAGCTACTGATCAGCTGCTTCCGGTACGGGAAGTGACGTCAGGTACGTTAATTGATTTCCTTATGGGCCTGAGTAAGATGGCAACGGTTCTATACAAACAAAAAGAACCGAAATATGACACTGGCTGATTACAGAGCGGAACTGGCAGAAACGTTATGTAATGACAAAAAATCGGTGGAAAATAAAAGAGGAAGGCCCTCAAATAGTTATATAGAAGGGGAGTTGCAAGCAAAAACAATCCGTGAACCTATGCAGCCTGTTCCACCAAAATATATAAGGGCAGATGGTATAGACCATAATGAAATGTGCGTCAAAAAGTATATGTAAATTTCCAGGTTGCAAAGGATTTTCGCGCACAAAATGCACTAAATACAAAATTGCTCGATGTCACATGAAATATAGGGATTGTTTCGCGGTATTCCATGCCAAATAACTTAAAATAGTCATAATCTAGAGCATACATACTCATACTAATGCTCTATTTATTTTGAGTACTACAGAATCTCATTTTTTATGTATACGCATGGTGTTAACAAATGGCAAAATAGATTTATTTACTAATAAAAACTTTATTGCAATAAGTGGTTTTTTTTATTATTTTTTCCGTAATGCTTGGTTAAAATTCTCTTAGAAATATTTTATCCGCATCAAAATAAAAATTCATGCATTTAAGGGTTAGAACTACAGCCTCTTTCAGGCCTTTACTTAGAGGTAATTAGAGTATCTTATTATCTTGCTTGAATGTATTGGCACTCAGGATTGCGATATGGTTAGTACCATCCTCTAGCCGTATGGCAACCAACGTAGCTGTGAAACGTTCTGATTTTAAATCAGTACGCATCATAACTTATAGTCCGTCCGAAGAATCACTCGAAACAAACCTCGTTTTCACCAAAGGCATTTGAGCCAGGGGCTTTTAATTTGCGCAACGAGTACTCTAACTAGTTTACTTCGTGGACTACGTTTCAATAATTATAAATGTTTATATTTTTGATTCCTTGCACCACATTATGTTGGTACGAAAAAACTGTCCACGGATTCTCTCCAACTATTTCCCGGCGCGTTTGTCCTTTATATCTATTCCTGCAACTTTTCGGTTTTTGATATTCACTTCATTCCATTTTTGCCCATGTTTGCATTACTCTGGAGCCTGTTAGAACAAACAGAGGTTATCCTTACAATGATTTTAAGGGTATTTCCCAATTACTCTGTAGATTTGGTGACGTTCTATTTCCGTCTTGTGGGTTGTGGAATCAGACCATATTGTTTTAATTGTAACTCCTTCAGGTGATAATGTACTTAAGCTTAGTTGGAACTCTTCCCTAGAAGTTGACGTACAACTCAATATGTTTTGTTTATTTGCTGAAAAAGTGCTCCTACATCTCATACAAATTAAGCGTTGCAGCTAACAAAAAGCTTAAAGATGGAATCAGGCCTAAAATAAATATATTACTCTGAAACATTTCATTAGACATCAGCAGATAAACAGGCATGCGGTTACTCGATATCACAAAAGTTGTAGCGTTTACTGACGATGTCAAAATTAAGCCTTTTCAAGGTTAAAGCCAGAAGCAAAAGAAATTAATTAGAAAGTAAATGAAACTTTAACTAAATTGATGACCCAAACAAGATAAAATACACCAATTCGACAAAATTTAACCTTAGGTAACCATAACCTTGGACATGTGGATAACTAAATACTTAACAGCCTAACTCAGAAAACGGTAGTGAGAACTGAGCATTCTCCTCTGCGCTCCTCATCATCTAAAGTTCGGATATACAAATCATTCATCAAACGTCTGAAAAGGATAAACTTATGTTCAAACGCAAAGTGCTAAGACAAATCTTCGGCCTAATTACGGAAGGAACTGAGTAGAAGCTTCGTTACAATGATAAGTTGTATGACTTGTATCACAATCTACCTGTTCATATAGGTAAATCGGCACATGATAATAGGCAAACCAAGTACATACTAAAAATGTAAGAGCTTCGGCTACCCAGAAGAACATTGAAAGGTAACCCACAAGGGATGTGTCCCATTGGAAAGCCGAGAAAGCTATGGCACGAATTGATTGATGTTCACAGACATGCAATAATAAGTACAGCAAACTGGTAAATGAGGTTGCACAACCGCCACAATTAAAGGACTGCACTGCTGGAGGTCAGGGCTCATATTGAGCTGTCACAACATACGTGTCAGGTAATAATTAGTCCTAGTAAGCTCAATAGAATTAAATAAATAAATTGACGAGCCACGAGAATCTGTCTACTTGTCCATATGTGAAGCAAGTTTTGTACATAAAAATCTTACGCTCTCGTAACTACAGGGTTATCCATTTAGTGATTGGGAAAGTATAGCCCTGCCATTTGACATCTTTTAAAATTAAATATCATTCAAAGCGCGATTCTTTTAGTTGAAGGTTTGCCATCTAGAAATATGGATCGTTAAACAGTCGAAGAACGCGTTAAAATTATAAAATTTTATTATAAAAATGGTGATTCTGCTGTATCAACATTTAGGACTTTACGAACCGATTACGGTCGACATAATCGACCTACACAGCAAACAATTTCGGACACAGTGAGAAAATTTGAAGAGACTGGATCGGTTATTGATATTGTCTGTGCATCATCGCAACATTCGTTCCGCTGAAAATATCGCTGTCGTTGCTCAAAGTATGGAGAAAGACCCGAATTTGTCGATCCCTTGTTTTACGGCTCAGTGTGGCGGATTTTGCATTTGGACTTGCATCTCCATCTGCACAAAATCCAACTCACTCAAGAACTTAAGCCTCAAGATCATACACAACGCAGAATGTATGCGAATTGGGTGATTGAACGACAAGCCATTGAAAACGATTTTTCGAACAAAATTTTCTTAAGTGATGAGGCTCATTTTTTGATCAGTGGCTACGTAAATAAACAGAATTGCCACATATGGGGCTCTCAAAATCTTCAGATGATCGCAGAAAGGCCTTTGCATCCAGAAAAAGTGACCGTTTGATGTGCATTATGGTCTGGTGGTGTAATTGGCCCGTATTTTTTTGAAAACGACCAAGGAAGAGCCATTACAGTCAATTCCGACCGCTATGGACGGATGTTAACCGATTATTTTTGGAGAGAAATTGAAGATTATGATTTGGAGAACATGTGGTTCCAACAGGACGGAGCCACAAGCCACACAACACAGGCTAATCGAGCACTTTTGCAAGAGAAATTTCCAGGACACGTAATTTCGAGATTGAGTGATGTTAATTGGCCCGCAAGATCCTGCGACCTAACACCTTTGGATTTCTTTTTATGGGGCTTTGCAAAAGATCGTATTTACGCAAACAATCCTCAAAATCATGAGCAATTGAAAACCAATATTCGTGAAGTTATGGCCGAGATATTGCCGGAAATGTGCCGAAAAGTCGTTGAAAATTACCTCAAAAGGATTGAGGCCTGTAAGAGGTCCCGTGGAGAACGTGTGAATGATATTGTATTTCACGTATAATGGCAAAGTCAAATCTTTATATTAAATGAAAAATTTTTTTTCTGTCTGAATATTTTATGTGTTTTCCTTAGCTTTACTTTCCCAAGCGTAAAATGGATAACCCTTAATATGATTCCCTCTGCTTCTCTTCCCCCTTTATTTTCCGAGAGCTTTTTCTTTCCTCTCTTCAGAATAATCACTTCCCTCACCCCGCGCATTTACAAAGCTTCATTTCACGTGCACACAATTGCGCCTTCGTTATCATTCATTGAACAGCTTGAGCACAACACAACAAACATTTTCTCACAGAAAACTCGTACGTCAAAGCTGGTGAAAGTTTCGTAGAGGTGAGGAAACTCATGTGTCAAAGCCGATGGAAAATAAAATTTTTAATAAAAAAATGGACTAAAGTACCGACTTCATACACGTGATCCTCAAGCCCAAAAACTTTATAAACGTGAACGTGTTTTGGAGTGAATAAAGTGTAAAAACTAAAACATATCACTTCAAACATCAACTTCACACAACTTTAGCGAAAGTTGCTAATTGTTTCGACTCTCGCGACCGGTTGTGGATCCAGTACTCTCTATATCTGTGCTCTAAGGGTAGAATTATGCTTCCAAATACGCAGTAACTCCATATGTGTGCAATCGAAAAATATGTGGTCTCTAGCTCATGCCGGGTCTAGGTAGATAGTTCTAAAGCAAGCAAAGCTCTTAAATATCGGATATCTCGTTAAACAATATATCGCTTTAGGGTAGCATCAATCAACGGTTTGTGTTCCTCATTATTTTATCAATGTTTTAGCAACTCAGAGCAATGGCTTTCGCCTTTTGAATTTAAGCCACAAACTTTTTGTTAGGAAATTGTTCTCCAGCCTTCGTAGAAATATTCTGCAAATTACAATGGCCGATCTGCATTCGTCGATGATCAATCTTGCTTAAGGAGAGAGTCATTAATTTATTTTAATGTTCAAATTAAGTCCTTTGGAGTCTTTCCACTATATTTACTATAAGGCTGATTGTCACAAGATTGTCTAGACATCAAACTATTTCTGAAAAGTTTTTGTTGTTTCTAGTCTGAGCAAAGAAATTATATTGAATGTAAGAAGTTTTCAAAGGGTTATTTAACTATATTCAGTTTTTTATAGATATGTGGCAATGGAAACGCTTCAAAAGCATGTGTGGTGAAAAATTTCATAGATACCCTTAAAAACCAGTTGAACTCCATCCTATCATCGCTAAAAATAATCAACGAACTGTGGAAGGAA
The DNA here is from genome assembly GCA_963969285.1 of Odontomyia ornata. NCBI lineage: Eukaryota > Metazoa > Arthropoda > Insecta > Diptera > Stratiomyidae > Odontomyia > Odontomyia ornata. The sequence goes on along the minus strand of OZ017740.1, from coordinate 30,481,221 downwards.
GTGAAAACGGGAATTATGACCATGGTAAAACAGATGATGATATTGAAGATGAGCACGAAAATGCATTAGATAGAAAGAAGCCGGCCTACAAACTATATTTAGGTAAAACAATAAGTACAAAGAGAGGACATTATAAAAATCTCAGAAAAGTTGTGAATAACATAACTAAAGTGAGCAACAATTCATGTAAATCCTACAAAGTAGTGAAAAGCCTTGTCCGAGTTTAGCAACCCAAGGCCACGCTCTGCTCCGATGACATCGGCATCATAATCACTTATGAAAACAAGATTAAGGAAACATTCGCATCACATTTTTAGACCCTACTCAACCCTTCGAACAGCTCCAGAAGATTGGAGCCGGAGAGCTTTCATTGGTCGCAGAAACGCTCAATGAAATTTGTTCTAACATCAAGGCTCAAACATATAATAAGGCACCGGGCATCGATGAGATTTTAGTAGAACTCACTAAATCTAGTGACAGTGATGTTCAAAAATTCATCCATAAAATCATTCGGCACATTTGGGAATAAGAACAAATGCAGAGCGACTTGAGTCAATCAATTATACTCCCTTCCACCAAAAAGGTAATAAGCTACAAGTCGAGTATGATTTACGTGAGTACCTGCCGTTTAAGGCCTAACCTCATTGTTACCATTAGACTGCGATTGGTTTGAGCGCTAGTCAAGTTTGGTTCCTGTTTACATTGAGGGAACTCTCAACTTTCATACTGATAGATCCGAGACCTAGCTATATCTGACGCTATAAGGTCAACGCCAACCTTTGTTTTAAACCAGCAGCTACCACGATACTCCCCGAAGGACCGCAACCAATCAGCTGACTACCCGAAGATGGGGGCCTGAGTATATCTCCAGGGTTGAGGTTCGCAGCAATGAGTTGATCTTGTTATCGAACTAGCACAAAGCCACTATGTTTCGGATCAAGTTCCTGTCCTAGTATTTTTACTAAGCGATTCATGTACCCCAGGAACGCTAGTCCCCGTCGGCTTCACTGCAATCGGAGACGACAACCCAACAATAGCAGTTGCACCCCTTTGAATTCCCAGTTCAGTTCCGCCCTGGGGGGTAATAAGCTACAGTGAATAAACGATAGAGGCATATCATACTTTGTATGGTATACAAAATAATTTCAAAGATTATATAAAATCAAATAAGATCGTACGCCAAAAGTATTACTGGGGATTAAAGTGGCTTTACAGCAGGTTGACCGACGACAATGCGACTATTTAACAATGCCATCGACAACTATCAATAACCATCCATGCAAATATCGGACTAAAGTGGCGATATGGGCTAACACCATTGCTATCCAATTTGGCTTTGGAATATGTCATAAGTAAGCTTATTGTTCATACGAGAGGAACGTCAGCATATAATCGAGGCAAGTGGTAACCTATGCGGATGACTTCAGCATTTTGTTACTGTCATTAACAACTATCAAATAACTTTTCTTGAAAGTCTACAGCAATGCAAAGCTAATATGGTTACAAATCAATAAGAATAAGAGAAAATTATTTTATTTAGTTTTAGAAATCATGAATACCAGCTCTATACATGGAAAGAAAAGCTTAGAGTATTCAAATCGGTAATAAGGTCTGTGCTATTGTATATACTATGACTGCAAAACATGAACCCTAACGCAAGCATCCGCAAACACATTGAGTGCCTTCGTGAGGCGGGTCCTCAAGCATAATCGGAGCGGGGCTAGACAGGAACCAATGATAAACTTGATGGAACGATGAGTTGTATGAAATTGTCGATGATCTGGAGGTCTCAACGCTTATAAGACTATGAGTACAGAAGCTGCAATGTGTTGGCTATATGAATCGCATGGCCGAACTATGGATACCAAAAAATGTATTCTTCGGGAGAACTGAAGGGTGAAGCCCAGTAGAGAAACCGAAGTAACGCTCGTCTGACTCAGTCAACGAAGACAATTCATTGCTGCTCGGATTTCCGAATCGGAGGACGTGGTCGATAGACCGAGATAGATGAAGGTGAATTTGCAGAAGGCGAAGGTCAGAGAAAAAGAGGAAATATATTTTCTGCCTAGCAAAGTCGAACTTTTAAAGCCGAAAATTATGCATGATTAAGCATGTTTCATTGCTTTTCCGTGGATACTAGCAGTTGTCATAGGTCTTCGCAGAAGGTTTATTGAACGTATAATTAAGCATGCATTGAGTATGTTTTATCTACAGGTATCAAGAAGTCATTTGTTTCGTTTCTCTACGGCCTTAGTGGTATAGATTTTAGCAAGTTTTAGGTATTTTTTGATGCATGATATAAATATATGGATGGGGCGAAAAACTAACATCATACAGGTATAATACTTTTTAGTCCGATAATTTTCAAAACATTTTATATAAAAAATGAGAAAATCTCTCATGATCATCTCTTAGAACTTTTTAACACAATAATTGAAAAAGAAGGCTTATCCTATAAATCAAATCAATGAAGCTCTCGTCTTAAGCATTTATTTTTTACAGGCGAATCACGTGGAGGGGATAAATTACAATCTGCTCTTAAAAGGAATCAAAAAATTAAGAAATTGATTGTCTCAGACTAGCAGATATCATCTTTCGATCTGAAATTTCAAGTCGTACGCCTTATCAACTATGAGTCGTAGAGATTCTTTCCCATCATTTGACCGGCGGCTACTAAGTAGGGCTCGATCGCAGGATCAAGGTGCCAATGATGAACCTTGTTTCCGTTCTAAGCAAGAGCAGCAAGTAACGAACCTCATTGACTTGAAGCTGAAAAACGTTGTCAAAAAGCAAGACCTAATCGAGTTGAAAAATGATTTATTCATTATGAAAGCTGAACTTTTATCCATGAAAGAGGAAATATCTTATCTTAAAGAAAGTTTAAAGGAAATGACCGAAAAATGTGACGTATTTGAAAATCAAATTAACGTTCTTTCAAGGAAACAATGTGAAAACAATGTTGTCATGCATTTTCCAAGAAATACAACTAATGATCCTTTGCTGACAGCGACGCAAATATTGAAGGAGATGGACGAAAGCTGCCGAATCAAGTATTTGTGGACTCTGCCTTCAAGTCAACGAACACACAATGTTTTAGTAGAGACATCATCCAAGCACTGCGCTAACTCGATTGTAACTCGTGCAGTGGCATTAAAGCCGACGGGTGTTGTAATACATAAAGATGTTTCTATTGAGAGTCAAAAACGAAGACGTTTACTCGAGTGACCTTTTAAGGACCATGCCAATAATTTTCAAGGTAAAAATCAAGTTGCATCAGTATCATGATGATGTTTGCTGTTTAGTGACCTGGTAGAAACAGTCCAATTTGTGTGAACCCCGCTTTTGTGAGAATTTTTTTGGATGGAATTCTCGTAGTTAGAATGAAAGTCTTGAATCATAGTTTTACATGGAAACGATTCAATAGATGTGTGGAACTGAATTTAGTTCAAAAGCATGAAACTGTAGTAAGAGAATTTGAAATTTCAATTCAAATAGTCGAATATTGATCTAAGTAGACGTGACTTTCTTGGAAAATGCAAGTATTTCCGAGGTTTAATACAATATAAGAATGGATGAATCCAAAAGAAGAGTAGTAGCGAAATACTTAAAATAAGAACTCAGTTGCTATTATTAATAGCTTTCATAGAATAGAGAAGAGAATACAGTTTGAATGCATGAAGGAAAATGTCTCACATCATAATATTTAATGAACTATAAAATGCTTTTTAAAGTAAGGCAAATATTGTATTTACATAATGAATATACTACCTGAGTTTAGCGACTAACTAAAACTAAGAGAGAAACTTAAAGTAAACAGCAACAAGTAGAAAAGAGAAGTGATACCTTTCTATGAGGGATAGCGCAATAAATAGTTAAAGTTTCATGAAATTTAACCAATCTAAATTAAGCAATGGCAGTTTTGATCCAACTAACTAACAATAAAAAATAAATTGAAAAATATTTACAAAATCGAAATCATCGAAATGAAGACAATAAGAGCCCTCAACTAGAAAGGATAGTTCAGAAATATTGTTAACTAATACATCTTAAGCATCTATTACATTGATTTCGCACTGGAATGTGTTACATTCGGCAAAAATCAGTTCTCTTCAGAAAATCGACATCGTATGTGTCACATAATCACAATTTAAGATTAAAAGACAGGGGAAAAAAACTTTTCTAAAGTTGAGCGAGATTGATAACACAGTGAAAAAGGAGTTATCAATGGGATTTTGATTTTCTCGTAAACTACATAAGCCAGAGTGATGAAATTTTGTAAAGTCAGAAGTGATGATCTTTCAAAATTTATAGCATAGGGTTTTCCATTAATAACATAGCAATAAATCAATAAATTTCAATAAATCAATTGTGAGGCATGCTGTGCGGCTAGTGGCATCGTCTTGTTGAAACCACATATCGTTGATATCAAGTTCATCCAATTCTGGTGACAAATAATCCTCCAACGTAACACGATAGTGCTCTCCATTGACGGTCGTTTTCATCCACGAAAAAAATACGACCCAATGACACCTTCAGCACGAAAACCACACCAAATAGTAATTTTTTGCGGGTACAACGCTGTCTTAGGAAGCATATGTAGGTTTGTTGCAGACCAATAATGCATATTTTCTTATTAACAAGGCCATTGAGCCGAAAATGAGCTTCATCGCTGAAGATGATTTTTCGACAATCGTAATTAATAGTAATTTTTAATAATTTTCAAACGTTACTGGTTTGTGAACTTTACCATGATGACATGGACAATTCATCAAAAGAGCTTGAGGGTGCGTTCATATAAAGATACGAAATTTTTATATCTCTTATGCAAAACCTTATACAAAGCAAAAATATTTTAAAGTATGTGAGCCGAGAAAAAATATTTTTTTATGAAAGGTAGCCAACATACGAGTAGATATCAAATGAAAGGTTCTGATGAGAGTTTTTCAAAACAGGTGTCAAACAAAATCAAAACACGATTCTAAACAATTTAAAAGAGGCTATAAAATTTACGTCGGAAATCGTAAACAATAAAATTAATTTTTTAGAGTTGACAATAGAGAAGTTGAACGATCAATTAACTTTTAAAATTTTTTAAAAAGGAAAATTTTTCGGATGCGATGATTCCATTTTCCTATTACTATCCTTGGAATATAACAATGTCTGCTTTTCACGCGATGATCCATAGATTATTAGCAACTCCTTTAGCTCAAGAAGCGTTTAATAAAGAGTTGCAAACTATATTGTTAATAACAGAAAATAATGAATATCATAAACGACACGTTTATAACCTCCTACGCAGAAAATTACAAGAAAAAGCGCAAAAGCCATTATACGGAGAGGTACAATGAACAGTTAGATTTTACGAAGACTTGTCTGCTTCTAAATCCAATAAATTTTGTTAACCAGTGATATTATTAATCGTTTGCTTGATAATGCCTGCATAGGGGGAAGCGCGTTGCAGATTAAAATACAATAAAAAACAAGTTGGGTAGACAGACCTATGCTCATGTCAGAAGGGTTTTGTACTCAACTTACAAAATGCAGTAACCAGCAACGAATAAAATCAAGAAACATGTCAAAGACGATTTTATTGGAGAAAATGTGAAATTCGAGGATCATACTATTATTAACAAAGTTGAAAGAATTGTGACTTTTGAGGTATTTGTTTTACTTATACCCATAGATATCTCCCTTGATAATTTTTCCAGATTTTTTAGAAACACATTTTTCATGTATTCCCCCCCTGTGCCCCCACTGCAGCAAAAACTGTCAGTTTAAGAACTGTTTTGAAAAGCTCTCATAGAGAACTTTCAGTTGATATTCATATCGGCTACCTTTCATGAAATTTTTTTCAGGGCCCACTCCTCTGTACTGTAATCATCGATTCATGGCCTATTTTTTCGAATCCTAGAATGGTTACAAAGCCCTTTTGCTAGGAGCTCTCTCCTGCCTCTTCGACTTGTTTCAATTGTATGTACTCATTTTCATGATACCTATCATTCCTGAAATTTTCATGTAAATCCTAGCAAAGCTGTAGTGTCTAAATCGATAAAAAGCGCATATGGCTCCATAGCCATATGTTTCCATAGTAGTACAGGGCATATTGTTCCATAGTAATACAGGAAAATTCAAATCGCTATAACTTCATTAAATACTATTCGATCTTTATGAAACTTTCAGGAAAGATCAATCTTATAGAAAGTCATCTGTTTGCTAAATTTTATTGAGTTTAAAGGTACCGTTTGGATTTTATTCAAGAAAACGTAAAATCGGTAAATCATACTATTACTAACAAAGTTGAGCGAATTTTGACTTCTCATGTATTTGTTGCTGTTGCACTCATTAAGGCCTACATTCATGATTTTTTTCAGATTTTTCGGATGGAAGGTTTCCAATCGCGAGGGGGGGGGGGGGGGGTACGCGAAAAGTTCGTACATTGCCCCTTCCCCTGCCCCCCTCGGTACTCACAAGGCAATTTTAAGGCTTGTTTTGAAAAGATCTCATTGGGACCTTTCCAATGACACCCTACTCGACTACCAATGGTGAAAATTTTTTTTTGAGGGGTCACCTCCCTATACGGGGAGACCCCCCTTAAACCCTTTGAAAAATTTTTCCACCCTTGAACTTTCAAGAGGTCACCACTTCTGACCTTTCCACAAAGTTTCATGGCGGTAGCTTCTATAGTTTCGGAGAAAAAGTGCTGTGACATACAGACGGACGGACGGACGGACGGACAGACGGACACAGGTCGTGATTGCAATAGGGTTTTGTATTTTAGTACAAAACCCTAATAAAAAAGGAAACAAGTGTTTTATTGGTAAATATTCATAATGAAAATGGATGTTTCTTCCTTGCGATTGGACATTTTTATACTAAAAATTTGAAAAAAATGTAATGAACCGGGTGGATGTCAATGTCCGTAAAGGACTACAGCGATGGTCTGCTGCCTTGGCGAGTGAAGATGTTGGTGCTCGCCGGAATTGGCCTTGTCTGAGGACACGTGAATGCGCTGGCAGGCTAGCACTGCGGCGTCATAAGGCGGGTTCTTTTGCCCAGCACAACGGCCCAATACAAAAAACTTCGCATTTATGAATTAAGTGGTCGTAAGACTCGGTTCAATGGTGTCGAGGCCTAAGTAACCTGCTGAAGGCATGAATTACCAAAGCAAAAGACATACTGGGCCTGGTGAACGTGGGCGAGATTTGAGAGGATCTCGTCTTTATCATGTATACCTTCTTCTTTGTAGCACTACAGCCCCTCTCGGGCCTTCCCTTAGAGATAGTTAGAGTGTCTCATTTTCAAGACCGTATTGATTTTTTCGGAAGTTGGTTTGTTCAGTGCCATACTCCCGTGTGCTTGCTCAGCTATGATATGATCTGATTAAATCAGTACATATCACCACTGAGTGAACACTCGTAGTCTGTCCGAAAAATTCCCTGAACTAAATCACGTTGCTCCCAACGAGATTTGAACCTGGGACCTTCGGCTTCTGCCTTCATGCTCTAACCACTAGGCCACAAACTACTATCATGTATACCTACGACTCTCAAATAAGGGTGGGGCATCCAGGTGGAAGCGGTGCTCCCTTGCACTCGCCATCCGGATCAGGATCCATTGTAGACGTGGCCATATATTTTCACTTTGAATGAAATGCTCATGCAAACATAATTTGCATTATTATGAATAGCAACGTTTAAAATTTATGTTAAAGTCTTACATGTATGATGGAATCACATAACTCTTTGGCGTAAATAGCTAGGCCAAGCGGAATGCCACCCTACCCTGCGAAAGCACCTGCAACGGAAAGAGCAGGGGTGAGCCCACTTGGCTAGCTCATGAGTGGAAGGGCCAGCCAACGCGGTGGGTCCCTTATCTGATCTGGGTTTCAGATAAATGGAGAGACCGGAAGTGGGATTCAAAATTATCTATTCATTATTCTTATAATGGTATCACCACATTTAAATAATATTTAGCTGGACGTTATCTCGTTTTATTTAAATGTTTAAATTTCCTCGTCTTCCCGCGCTTTCTATAGGATTTTGAACTTTTTTATGGGAAATACAATTTTTCTTCTACTGTTTGACAAATTATGTTCGTTTAAATTTTTTTTTAATTTATCATAAATAAAAAAGGGGTTTCAAACACGCATTAATAATAATAATTCAGTGTAAGTATAAAACTTTTTTTAAATGTTCAAAATCTATAACACTGTAAAGGGCACTCAAACAAGCATTGCTGATAATCACTCAATATCAGTATATAAAAAAATCTTTCAAATGTTTAAAGTTTATAACATCTGTAAGGGTTCACACCCGATTCTCCTCCGACAAGCGCTCGTTGATAGGGTGGGTAGGGCCTGGAAACGATAAAAAATTTTTGCTTTTTATTTTATCTTAATTTATGATCAAACACTAATATTACGGATTGTGATGTGAATTAGTTTTCCAAGGAAACCAATAAATCCCATTGTACAAAATAGCGGTAGGAAAAGCAATTTTCTGAATTTCTCAGCCATCGGATTTCATGCAATGCTTAAGTAGACGAATTGAATCCTTATCGAAATGCGCGTCCGGGTTTACAGTATTTAATAACTTTATCCATGTTTTTTATTTCTTTTTTTTCGTTTTTAATTATCAAAGAGTCGATAAATAAGCTCACTTGTTGCTCGCATATAAGATTAATTCACTAATAAATGAAAAACTTATTCACTTATCCACACACCACCGATATAAGTTCCACGCACAATACAAAAGGCATCTTACGAACTGCTGATAGACTTTTTGTTCAACAAATATTAATGTTAAGGGATATACAACTCAAGACTCAAATGATCCGCGCTATAGTACACATCAATTTATTTAAAGAATTTAATATTCATCTTTCAGGGGAGATAAGGTTATCGATGTCACTTGTAAACATTTAATCTTGTTTTCTATGCACGCGCGGGCAGGGATTTCATTGAGTTTGGATGCTTGGATCGGGTACAGACAAAGATCTTTATGTTTTATCATCCGTTACTTGGCAAGAATAGTTGTCTCGGTAGTGGTATGCATCATAGTTGCCGGCAATTACAGATTCGGGGAAAGTCTTGAATTTCTGGGCGGCTAACTCATGGAGAGTCACCCAAGGCATTAAGTTATATACTGCAGCACTGCTGTGACGATCAGATTATATCACGGGTAGTTGATGCATTCAAACTTTAATTTCTCAGCTGAGCCCGGTGAACAGAAAGTCACTAATTTGTTCGCGATTTATGGGAACTTAACAGTTCTGACACGAGCAATTTTCAATCCTTAGTCACACAATCAGGATTCAACCAACTTAATTTTTCCGACTTGCCCACCACTCGTTATTGATATGTAATTTGAAACCGCAAATAATAAATTTCACAGAATAACTTTCGTCAAATTTCACGCCTCTGATTAATACCAATTAAAATAAATTATCAGTTGCAAACATAATGATAAATAAAAGTTTAACGGAGGGGAATGAACAATGGTTAACCATTTCCCAGAGGCGACAAGGGAAATTGTTTAATATATACGAACATTCACTGCCAATTATAATCGCATCGACCGTAGATTATGCGCAAAAGACTCAAACTCCCACCCACGCGACGGCTATCTTCTAGTCGTTCAACATACCGGTCCCGCTTGACCATCTTCCCGCTTCTCCTTGTAATGGTAGCGATGGTAATGGAGGGGCTTAGAGCAGCAAATAGTGTTTTCTCTGCAAAGGTTGTTCGAGCAGTTTGCCTAGGCCACTGCTCGATTACTACAAAAATTTTGAATTCACGCCATATTTGTTAATAATAACACATTTACGAATTTACTGTTAAAAATCGAAAGCTGCCCCTTAAATTTGCCATCAAGCCGTATCGAGATTTTTGATGTTAAACGCATGTTTTCTGAAAGTTTCATAAAAATCGATCCATAAACAGCTAAGTTATAGACGTTGAAAATTTTTCAACATATTTTATCGACAAATATCAAAATTTTAATTGTAGAGGTTTCAAACGAAGGAGAAATATTTGAATAAAATGTTTTAGCAGGAAATTGTAATCTCTTAAAAGAATCTTTAACAACCACGGGATCCAACGCAGCTGCAGACTTTAGAATCTGGCAGAGGGGTGCTTAACCCGGCGTCTTCCGAAATACCTTCTGCCCGTGCTGTGCCATCCTACATTTAAAAACATATTACAAAGAAAAAGGAAAGAAAAGGGGAGGATATTCTAGGAAACGAAATATTTCTATTTAAATTTTCATGGTAGTTTTATTAAAAGAGAGAAAAAATAATTCGAAAAAAAGTAATAATTTTTATTTAAAGAAAGAACAACAAAAAATCAAACAAACCTTTTTTTCTTTAGAAATTATTACACAATACTAAAGTATGACTATTAAAAATAAATATTGTATGGAAGCCAAATAAAAACTATTGAAACTATTGTGGTATCCTCTGAGTGCTCTGTAACGTAAATGGGGTGGGGCCACTGTAAATTAATTTTAAGCTGATTGAAAATTAACCACGACGGTACGGCCATTCAATACGTCTATCCATCAGTGCGTCACAGCAAGTTTTCTCAGGAACTAGAGAATCTAGTGAAAAGCTTAGAAGTTTTTGGTCAATGCAAGTTTCGTAGTCGAATAAAATTTGAAGAGATTTTAAAGGGGTGTCCGCATATAACAATGTGACCTGATACTTTTTTTCAGTGAGCATAGCTTGTAAGATATCAAACGAAAGCCCGTGCGGAAATCTTTGAATACTCGTTGTTCGAGTTACAATATCAATAATAGGGTAGGCAGGAGCAGCGGAAGGACATCCTTCGCGATTGGCTACCTGTAGGTCAAAAAAAATCAGACAAACACCATGGACTAAAGAGCACAACCACGACAAACATCTCAGAAGTTAAATTTTGCTAAAATTTGTTAGTAGTAGTTCGATTTATAAACTTTACATTTCTTTGAATATATTCGTTAGGGTACCTTTCAATTATATTAAACTTAACGAACAACTGAACAACTAGTTTCCTAAGGGTTGAATATTTTTTTAATTTATTATGATATTTTGAATTTTCCTGTACGAAAACTAGAACAATACACAGCTATGGAACTGTGCAAGCTTCCAATTGGCTCAGATATTAGGAGCTTGTTAGAATTTCCATGAAAACTTCAGGAAGAATATAAATTATCAATATCTCTTAGGCGAATAATTGGAGCGAAGCTAGACGGAGACCAATGATGAATTCGATGCAACCGTGAGCTGTATAAAATATTTGGTAAACCAGAGGCCTCAATGATTGTAAGACTGTGAATTGTATGGATGAACAACGGATACCGAAAAGGTATTTTTTGGAAGAACTGAAGGGTGGAGACCAGTGGAAAAACTGAGGATATGCTGGGCTTGCTCAATCCACGAAGACAGTTTATTGCTTTTCAAATACGCTTAGAATATTATTGGGAAGAATCAAAGTTCCTTCAGATTGGGAAAGTCAATGATGGACTGATTGCTTACGGTGTTTGAAAAATGCTGAGAGTTCGACGCCGGTGTTCACTAGCTCTTCGTGGACTTAGAACAAGCATATAACAGCATGCACTGTAATTTATAATATTAAATCATGAGTTTCAATATGCCAGCCATACTGTAAGGTGCTGTTCGAGGAGCTTGGGAACTTTAAATTGAACTGAAATATTCCAAGATTAGACTTTTTTCTGAAATAATGTTGCCTTCAAATTTCGTTTCCAACAAGTCAGTTGTTTCAATGGCTGTGTAGTATGTCGCGCTATTCTGTTAGAACCAAATGGTTTCGAGGCTCATATCGTTGATTTTTGGAAACAAAAATTTATTGAAAGTATTCCGATATTGTCCACCATTTACTGTAGCACCATCTACTTTCGTATTTTGAAAAAAATATGGATCATTCATGCCATTAGCATGTAAATCATACCACACAGTCAATTTGAATGAATGTGATGGAGCTTCTAGATATCGCTTTGGATTGTTGTCACTTCACATACGGCAGTTTCAATTGAAAACGTATTCAGTCAACCAAAAATGAGCTTCACAACCAGACAATATTTTCTAGCTCACGGTTTTGCAAGTTGAACTTTGATCTTGAAAATAAATTCACATGTTAAATGAATCATAATTGAGTGGCGAATCTTGCCATAGGATTGTCAATTTGATTTTATGATGGTTATTATAATTAAGTTTATTCAAATACAGCGTGCCATTTAAAAAGGTGAACAGCAAAATTTAAGCAGGTTCAAAAATGATTATATACGTGTAAAAATCATATGAGTATGTTAAGCGGCTTCATTTTTTTTTTTGCATTTGTGTTTAAATATTATTATTAAATTATTATTAATTATAGTATTAAATTCTTCTTCTTCTTAGCACTAAAGCCTCTTTTGGGCCTTCGCTTCCGGCAAACAGCGCCTCCAACTGTCTCGGTCCGTTGACCGCGTCTTCCAATTTCAAAATCCGTCGACCGAGTCAGACTAGCGGTCTCCCCACTGGCCACCGGCTTTCAGTTCTCCCAACGAATATCTTCTTGGGTATCCGGTGTTCACCCATACGATTCATGTGTTCAGCTCATTGCAGCTTCCGCAGTCTTACAATCCTTGAGGCCTCCGGTTCGTCAAAAATTAGTATTAAATTACCTTGATCAACATTGACCGTATGTCTATCCACCTAGCTGTGATACGTTTTGACTTTAAACCAGTATGAATCATAACTGAACGAGCTTATAGTCCATGCAAAGAATCAGTCGAAACAAATCTAGTTGTCACGAACGGGGTTGAAACCAGGGACCTTCGGCTTACGCAGTGAGTACTCTAGCTACTGCACTACGCGGACTTTATCATACTCCATGCAAGATTAAAGTTTGTCTTCTCTTTTGTATACTCCTATATATGTTACATCAATATCATAGGGCATCCACCCAAAACCGATTCAATCAACAGCTTCTTCAAAGAGACCTACCTGTGATCAAAAATATTTTTCATAGTAATCACTCTGCATTATCTAATAAGAACAAGTTGAAGTTGCAGGAGGATGCTCCTGCCAGAAGGGTATTGTAAAACAACTAGTAAGTCAAACGATATATTCTGCATACCAAAACTTAACTAATACTATACACAGATACCATAAATTGAGTTCGAAATATTATTATGGTTATTATGATTTTCAGCTCGCCACTATTTTGTTTCAAGTGTTTTGACCCCATCTCTTGATTAGTCATGCTAACACATGAATTTCATGAACCATTTCTAAAATTTTTATCAAAATTCCTACATATTTGTAGTGTCTAGGCTCGTTGCAAGCTTGTATCTCCCTAGTATCACGTGTTAATGTTGTTGTACTTATTAAATATTCAATCGGCTGTAAGTTAGCTGTTTATTGTTCAATTATTGTGAAATTTTCAAACCATATACAATTACTTTCAGAAAACTTGAATTATAGATTTTGGGAAATTTAAGAGTCCCATCTTGATTTTATAGACAAAAAAGCAAAATTTATAAAATGTACTATTATAAATAAAGTTGATCGAATTTCGACTTCCAAGGTATTTGTTGCCCTTGTGAAGGAAAAATTGTCAGTTTAAGTACTATTTTGAAAAGCTCTTATAAAGAACTTTCATTTGATATTCATATCGGCTACCTTTGATGAAATTTTTTTTTCAGCGGCCACTCCCCTGTACTGTAATCATCGATTCATGGCCTATTTTTTCGAATCCTGGAATGGTTACAAAGCCCATTTGCTAGGAGTTCTCTCCTGCCTCCTCGACTTGTTTCACATATGAGTATTAATATTAAAGGGTCTGCCTAATAAGTTACCGGACTGACCTCAGGAAATTTTTTATTGGCAAAATATGTACAATTTTTCTTTAGAAATCTTCAAAGTAGTCCCCATTGGAGTCGATAACACGCTGATACCGGATTTTCTAATCCCCGAACGCTCCCTAGAAATCGGCAACCTCGATGCTGTCTAGAGCCCTCGTCGTCGCACGTTGAACGTTTTCCAGAGTCCCGGACCGCGTCCCCTTAAGGTGTCTCTTGATCTTGGGGAACAGAAAGAAGTCCGCTGGTGCCATATCCAGGCTGTAAGAACTCTGGTTTGGTTTGCAGTCGATCAAGGATTTCCGGAGCTACAGCAACACGACGCTCCTTTTGCTCATCAGTCAGGTGTTTGGGTACCAGCTTCGCGCAGATCTTCCTCATGCCCAGATCGTTCTTAATAATGTTGTGAACGGTCATCTTATCAATTCCAACCTCATCTGCGATAGCTCAAATGCTCAGACGACGATCACTGTTCAACATAGCGCGCACTTTTTGCACATTTGTGTCCATGTGACTTGTTGTTGGAGGACCGACGCGCTGTTTGTTATGGACGTCATCGCGGCCCTCCCGGAAATTTCTGTGCCACTGAAACACTTGAGTTCTGGACAGAACATTCTTGCTGCAAGCCTCTTGAATCATTTGAAGAGTTTCCGTGGCCATTTTCTTGAGTTTGACACAAAATTTGATGCTAACACGTTGCTCGATCGTACGCTCCATTTTTACTCCGACGACGTAACTGAACACGTACTCCGCTCTCGCTCGATGCTATCTCTCCAAGCGCTTGGAGGCAACTGCTGCAGCCCAGTTCCCTTTACTTAGACCCCCACCACCACTACAGTACCAGATACCAGTTAGCAGACACTTTGATGGCGCGGGGGAGGCTCAGTCCGGTTACTTATTATACAGACCCTGTAGGTACTCATCTTCAGTCATTCATTAAATTGAATCAAGTGTTAAAAGCATGCGCCTTAAAGGTTGAAGTTGGGGCAAAATAACTCAAAATTATTCAATCTTCGCATTTATAGCAGTCACTATTTTGCTTTACGATTACTAATACCACTAGCTGAGGCAATTCTCAAAGAAATTCATGATACCTATCATTCCAGAAATTTTCATGCAAATCCTAGCAAAGCTGTAGTATCTGAGTCGTTAAAAAGCGCATATTGTTCCATAGCCATATGCTTCCATAGTAATACAGCGCATATTGTTCCATAGTAATACAGGAAAATTCAAATCGCTATAACTTCATTAAATACTATTCGATCCTTATGAAGCTTTCAGGGCAGATTAATCTTATAAATAGTCATCTGTGTACTGAATTTCATTGAATTTAAGGGTATCGTTAAGATTTTATTCAAGAAAACATAAAATCGATAAATCATTCTATTACTAAAAAAGTTGAGTGAATTTCGACCTCTCATGTATTTGTTGTTGTTGAACTCACAAAGGCCTACATTCCTGATTTTTTTTCGATTTTTTGGGTCAAAGGTGTCCAATCGCGAGGGTGGGGACACACAATTTTCGCACGTTTCCCCTTCCCTTACACCCCTCAACACAAAATTTGTCATTTTAAGGCCTGTTTTGAAAAGTTCTCATTAAGACCTTTCATTTGATACCCATATTGTCTACATGCGATTAAAACTTTTTTTTCAGGGGCAACTCCCCTATATGGGGAAACCCCCCTTAAAGACCTTATACATTCCTTTTCCTGTTGAAACTTTGAAGAGGGCATCACTTCGCACCTACTTACAGAATCTTATGTTTCTAGCTAATGTAGTTTGCGAGAAAAAGTGGTGTGACACACGGACGGACGGACAGACAGGACGCGATTTTAGTAGGGTATCGTAAAATGATTTTACAATACCCTAAAAATTAGCCATTGGGCTTGTCTGGCACTATAAAGTTACATCTGGTTGCCTGTAAATTCAAATTGATAAAAACACCTTATGCTCAGCAATATAAATAAGGAATTTGTTTGTTTGGTTCATGTTGGGGCAAAATGACTATTGCATCCATTCATGAGCGCTTAGACCTCATATTCGACCTTATTTGTTATTTTTGAGTAACGTCTACTGTGGTCACTGTGACACCAAGTATCTAGAGCATGGCATAGACGGAGGTTGAGTATTTAGATACATAATGTTGTCTCATCTTCTTCAAAGCAGTGTTGGTAAATAGGGTGTCCAGAAACACTTATTCTATGCAAATAAGTACGACCAGACTTCTACACTCTTTCCTACTCACTCGTAAGTCAAATAGAAAGCCTGGTTTGGCTCTTTTAATAAGGACTTAAGCACCCTGCTAAGATCTCGCCAATTGAGTCTTCAGTCAACATTTTATCTTATGAATGATTTGAGAGCTGTGGACTCCTTTATAGGGTTCTAAGTTGCTAGTAAGGCACCGGAACCTTCCTTTCCTAAAGCGGCAAATCTCTCATTGCCCTTACACCTATTCCTTGGAACCTAGAAAAATCTGAGCAAATTGTTTCTTCCAACAGAACTTGGTTTTTTTAGGCATTTATTGACAATTTTTGATGTTAATTTTCAGCCCGAGAGGGCAAACAGTCCTGCTTGATTGGCGTTGCAGATGTAAATTTTCATTTCTTTTCATCAATTGTCTATGATAAAAATATTTCTGTCAAAACCATGGAAGTCGGTATTTCCAGTGGAATCAATTTCTGGATATCTTAGTTTGATCCGATTCCCTTTTTGATCCTAGAGCCATTCGTTATGTTTGCCTCACCAAACAGCAACTCAAAATGTATCCCGTCTGAGATTTTGATATGAAACCTTCTGTAAAAGTTTGGAATAGTACATTTTGTCAGTTGACATAATTGTTTCAGGGATATATTTGACCAACAACTTTAAGATGTTGTTAAGACCTCCTGAAAATTTCCCTTTGTATCCTACTACCGCAAGTCTCAAGGCATATTTAAAGGTCTCTTCTTTTATGAATGATTCAATGGGGGACAAGTTTTATATGACATTCAAAGCCTTGCGTTGTGATGAGCTTAATGCCCAGGTAATTTCCAAACACACAGTCATTTGCAGCCTGACGGAGCAAAATGACGCTCACGAACTCTCTTCTTTATGGCACCAAACTAAAAATGCATAGTTAATCAGTGGCCAAATAATCGGTGTACACAACCATAACATCTGTCTCGAGACCAAGCCTTACAAATTGCCGAAAGTATTCCCAAATTGCCTAAATAGTCTGCTAGTTTGCTGGGTCTTTGCAAGGATATGCTCTTCCCAAAGAAGTTTGGCTTCTAAGGTGACCCCAAGGAACTTAATTTCTGATTGTAACTGGACAGTGCCACCATCCAGCTGGGATAAAACTGGTGATGTGAATGGGAGTTTATATAAGTAGTGTCGAGTTATGTACTTGTGATTTATATTTTTTTGGTGCATCTTCAATCAATTTTTCTATAATAATTATTATTTTGCATTAAATGTTTTTTTAAGGTTCAATATGTGTAATCCTCGTTAAGTTCTTAATTAGAGAAAATGATAATGACTGAAACCTATCATGGTTTGACCAGCTCATACTTTATCAGTTACCTCATTTAAATTCAGTTATCATAAAGCTTTAGTTACCCGAATTATTCTTTTTGCAACAATTCACACTTCGGAACTCTACAAAAAAAAACTCCATGATAACTTAATTTTAAGGTAGTTTTGCTAGGAGATTGAGAATTTTATGGATCACGTTACGAATATCTGGGAAGTAATAAAAAGCAAAAACTTCCTCAATTATGTCTGTATTCATTGTGTAAAGCTACTTATCTCCCATAAGAATGATACTCACGAGCGTCCAGTTTCAGATTCTGAATGCTATTATTTGCTTTGAATGTGCAACTTTAACCCGGAAAAGTTTACCCATAGTAGAACTTGGTGGAAAATAGGAAGTTTAAGGAAGTATTTGATTTATGAAAGCGAATAGTTACTTCTTTCGTTAGAGGCTTTTACGTTCAAAATTTTTGATATGAAGAAATTGTACTTATTTGAAATGATAATGCGCAGATTTGAATGTTTCGTTCATAGACTAATCTAATTTGGTGATGAAGGCATGATAATATGCTTTCATTTTTGTACCAATTTTTGTAACATAATTTCATGAAAACTTAAAATTACTTGTAGCAAGTAATACTGATATAGTTCAAAGAAGGACCTTTCAGCTTAGTTATTTTACAAAAGCCACTTCCTAGTGAAATCCGAAATTTATATTTGCAACATGAAATGTTTATCTGAAAAATCATTTTTATAACAAGATATATTTTCACAATTTTGCCATCATCTTTTAAGCTATTCGTAACACGTTCACATGTCAAAAAGTATCTTTAATGTCTACATATCCTACATCAATATTTATTCTACTATCAGAATGAAATTTCAATCCAGAGAAAGTAATGTACTATATTGAATATTACAAAGAAAATCTCCTTTTGAGAAATTTATACATGAAATCATATTCTATATATATATATATATGCAGTTGTATCCCAAGATACATCTTCGAGTAAAGTGAATTTCTAAAGGTTTTCTACACAGTTAATACTCGTACTTTAAGTAATTTCAAGGAGAATTTTGAAGTTTAAGTTATTGAAAGCATTGGTAGAACATATATTTGATGAAGCTTCTGGAAAGTAAAGAATTTAAAATGAAATATAGTTGGTTTAATAAAAAGAAATGGAGTGTTTTGTTTTGCGAGAGGTTTTTTAAAGATCTAAGTATACATCATAGGGTAGTGTTTTAAATTTTTGTTTGGAAAACGGCTGATCACTGCTAGGAAAATGAATTTGCATATGTTGCCATAACGAACACAAGACAACCAAGGTGAAACATACGAGTATGTGTATATTTAAATCTTTGAAAGGCAAAACATTAAAAACTAGGCCTAAATTTTAAAGTACTCGTACAACGAAGTTCACAGGAAATAGAAAAAATTTGAAATTAGTCTCATCGTGCTTAAGCTAATACAAAAACAAGCAAGCACTCCTGACAGAAGGATATTGTATAGTTCTTCGTTATCTCGGTTTTTTGCGCCATTCAAAAAATTCTCCAAATAAATGTTCTTCCAACTTTTCCAGAAAAACGCAAATATTGTAAATTTAATGCTAAAGAAATATATATTTCGGAGGTAAGAGTACCTCCTTCTTCAGTGTTTTTTGTTACGGTTTAATGTCAAATAGTATCCGCTTTTTATATCCCTTACATTACTTACATTTTACATATTGTTGTCATTGAGACCTATCAATTAACCTATATCCTTAATTACATTTTATTATCCCTGCTTAAGAGGTATCATTTATTGCTTTTCCCTCATTGATTTTTTGTTTTTATTACTGCTATTATAATTCGTTTATTATATTTTGAATATTATTTGGATTTAATTAGATCTAGTATCCTTGAGTAACCGTTTTCCACATCTTCATTGAGCCGTGCGTTTTCCGGTTGTCGAATAACCCAAAGGCTCTCATATACGTCCAATTTCCGATTGTTGCTCCCAATTGATTGCGTGATTAGTTTCTACAATATGCTTGGCGACGGCGGACTTAGCTGTATCACCAGGTGCTTTCCTTGACTTTAGCTTCTCTGCTTCCTTGATATGTTCGCTGAACCTTGTTTTGACTGATCGCTTAGTTTGTCCGATGTACGATATCTGGCATGGCTGGCAGGTAATTTTATATATGCCACATTTTTCATCCTTTTCTTCGTATCCTTCGGTGTGCCTAGTCTGGATCCTTTTTTGAATTTCCGGCTCGTGCGTATCGCTGTTATGTCGACTTTCTTCAGGATTTTCCCGATCTTCCCAAAGATCTTTGAAGGTTCCGGTTTTGGTTCCGGTTTTGTTCATGGAGAGTGGTTAGCGATGCCGCTTTTAGTCTTGTTTCCATTTTCCTTTGTATTGACAAGATTTCACTTTCCTTGTATCCGTTCATCTTCGCTGAACTCAAAATAAACGTCTCCTCTCGCTCATATCGCTGTTTCGTTAACGGAGTCGTCAGCATTCGGTGTATCCAACTGTTGAACGTTGCCATCTTTGTTTGGTACGAGTGGTGCAATGTGGCTGGTGTCGTCCTCTGTGTATTTGTGGGTTTCCTGAAATTTTTATGGAATGGGTAGAACAAAGAATAGCTGAAGAGGGCGTCTTCCCAAGGATGTGGATCCGTTATGTTGACGATGTTCTCGCGATAGTGAAGAGGGATCAAATTGAAGAGACATTAAAGAAAATGAATGAAATACATAAAAATGTCACCTTCACAATAGAAGTGGAGAACAAGAACGATATACCTTTTCTAGACATTAAAATAATAAGAAATAATAATGTTTTAGAGTTTGACATTTTCAGAAAACCCACGAATACACAGAAGACGATACCAGCCACATCACACCGCTCGTACCAAACAAAGATGGCAACGTTCAACAGTTGGATACACCGAATGCTAACGACTCCGTTAACGAAACAGCGATATGAGCGAGAGGAGACGTTTATTTTGAGTACAGTGAAGATGAACGGATACAAGGAAAGCGAAATCTTGTTAATACAAAGAAAAATGGAAACAAGACTAAAAGCGGCATCGCTAACCACTCTCCATGAACAAAACCGGAACCTAGAACAAAATCAAAGAGCAGCAAAATCGTATTCAAAGATCTTTGGGAAGATCGGGAAAATCCTGAAGAAAGTCGACATAACAGCGATACCCACGAGCCGGAAATTCAAAATAGGATCCAGACTAGGCACACCAAAGGATAGGAAGAAAAGGATGAAAAATGTGGCACATAGAAAATTACCTGCCAGCCATGCCAGATATCGTGCATCGGACAAACTAAGCGATCAGTCAAAACAAGGTTCAGCGAACATATTAAGGAAGCAGAGAAGCTAAAGTCAAGGAAAGCACCTGTTGATACAGCTAAGTCCGCCATCGGCAAGTATATTGTAGAAACTAATCACGCAATCAATTGGGATGATCCAGAGGTTATACAAGATGTGAGCAACAATCGGAAATTGGACGTATATGAGAGCCTTTGGATTATTCGACAACCGGAAAACGCACGGCTCAATGAAGATGTGGGCAACGGTTGCTCAAGGATACTAGATCTAATTAAATCTAAATAATATTTAAAATATAATAAACGAATTATAATAGCAGTAATAAAAACAAAAAATCAATGAGGGAAAAGCAATAAATGAGGGAAAAGCAATAAATGATACCTCTTAAGCAGGGATAATAAAATGTAATTAAGGATATAGGTTAATTGATAGGTCTCAATGACAACAATATGTAAAATGTAAGTAATGTAAGGGATATAAAAAGCGGATACAATTTGGAATTAAGCCATAACAAAAAACACTGAAGAAGGAGGAACTCTTACCTCCGAAATAAATATTTGTTTAGCATTAAATTTACAATATTTGCGTTTTTCTGGAAAAGTTGGAGGAACATTTATTTGGAGAATTGTATAGTTATTAGAAATCCAAACTTCTGAACATCAAAACTAACATAAAACATAAATTCCATGAATTGAGCTTGAAAAATTAACATATGGTTATTATATAGTATATTTTGATTTGCTTCCATTTTATTTTCAGGGTGGTGACCGTAATTTTTGAGTTGTCATGGTAAAATTTCAATGTTAGAAATATTTTCTAAAATTTTCATCAATATCTTTACTTATCTGTTGAGTTTGGGTCTTTTCCGAACGTGTACATATTTAAACAGTACCACATGTAATCGTAATTGCAATTGATAAATTTTCAATTGTCTATAACTTAACTGTTTATGGCTCGATTTTTATAAAATTGTCAGAAAACATGTGCTTACATCGGAAAATTCAAATATGAATTTGTGGCAAATTTAAGCGTCGCTGTTCGATTTTATTGATGAAAATGTAAAATTCACAAAATGTACTATTATTAAAAAATCTGACGGAGTTATAATTTCTAAGGTATTTGTTGCCTTTGTACTCATTAAGACTACTCTCATAATTTTGTTCAGCTTTTTTCTATCCGAAGGTGTCTAACCGCGAGAAGGTGGGGAGAGGGACACAAATTTTTCATGCATTTCCCCTTCTCTTGCATCCATTGAAGTGAAGAGTGGCAGATTAAGACATGTTTTGTAAAGTTATCATCAAGACCTTCGGCCAATTTTGTCGAAGGGTCATTTGGGGATATTATTATTTTGTATAGCAAGTTTTAAAAAGACACCTCTTTTGACCTACTACCCAATCGGATTGGAGTAAACTGGTCCATGATATTCTAATGGGCAAGGTTAGAGAAGAACGCTGATACACTGGGGTTTCCAATAAGAGGTGTTATTTTGATATTAAAAGAAAAATGCCATTATTTAATAGAAATGATCAAATGTTTTTTTCATTATAAAGAATAAAATATCCCGTTAATAGTGGAAAATAACATCAGGCAAATGATCACCAACACCACGCTTACAGGACCATATCCTTTTCATGAAATTTACCATAGCCAAATTGCAAAGTGGCTGCACTATGTCCTCGATTGTAATGATTTTCTTGTCTAAATTCGTGCAAATGAAGTCGGAACCGACCTCTCATCGGTTCTAGATGTGAAGTCTGAGTCGTGCCAACGAATGGTACCAATCAGTCAACCAGTTCGTGCAACCGTAATCCATTTCGCGGTGGCTGCTTGTTGGCTAACTAGATCGGAGAGGATTTCGGTCGCAGGTCTTAAAATGGATTACGCTCAATTAAGTACTTAGTTCAGCCTCCATTAAATAGCCGTTTCAAACGCGTCGAAAACACAAACATACGGAAAAGAAACCTACTTTACTTTATTCTGTTTTTTTTTTATTCCAGTCAATTCCAAAAACCTAAATTCAATTTCGCGTTCCCGAAATTCACCGACATGGTACCGAAAAATACACTACGTTAATTCAATCCCTAAGAACTCTACGCTAATAAAAAGACAAGACAAACTAAGGTACCGCGTACCGCATGGGACGCGAAACCGGTCATCCGCAGATTTTTAGTACCCTACCCTTTTGACGGCATACTTACCATACACTCCCACTGCCGCTGAAAGAGAAGGTCAGGCTGGAAAGGGAAATTGTGTTTAAAGTTAGCAATTCATGTTATATTTTTTTCCAAGTTGAATTCACTTATATACAACATATTCACATCATTACCTCATCAAAGTTTTAACTGGTCCAGCTAACTGTTTTAAGCATCAACTAAATTATACATAGGATTTCGAAGTTTTCCCAAACCAATATGCAGTCCTGGACCGTATACATATACCTACTATATACTACGAGTGCTTGACATTAAATCGTTGAACATAATACTTTAAGTAAATCTTATGTTTCTTATCTAACCTGTACCTAAAAACAGAACATGCTGCATCATCTAAATTAGCTGACTCTCTTCTTTAAATAAAACAATTAAATTGGTACTTAACTGTGCTTATCTCCTTAAAAGATATTTTATGTTATGTTGCTCCCGTTAAGTATTTAAGGTAACTAAATAACATTTTAACATGCTTACATGCAATTGATATTCACTAACATACATTTCGATTTAAAGATTTTCCACAAGACAATTTTTTCACAAATAATTGCTTGTGTTGAAATCTATGATAAAATTTAAAGACAATTGATCGTAATTTTGTAGGCGAAAGTTCTCCGTACTAAACTTTAAAATAAAAAAATCGTTTTACTATCACGAAAACATGAATTTTGATTTTTGTTTGAATTTTGAGAATGCCAAATTGTAGATGATATATATTTACTTATTTCAGTTAGTTGAGGTTATTTGTGATTAACGTAAGCCTGATTTAAAGAAGTCACTCAGTTTTCATTTTTACTTTTATATTCTTTCGATCGCGACATGTCCTTTAATCCACGCCGTATTATTATAATCGCGATATACTAGTTGCTTTTATTATTAACGATTAAAACATTATTTATCCCAATTAGTGCACTTCAGGAATCTTGTTACTAAAAACACGAAATCGTTTCAACTTCTTCAAAGTTATTAGTTGGTGACGGCAAAAACTCATTAGTAAGAACCTGTTATCAACCCACTACTAAACGCAATTATTTTACTTCAATTGTCAAATATTTCGATTATTGGTGTATCAGCACGCTATTTCCAATAAAGGTAAAAGTATAAAGATTCAATATTAGCCAATTATAAATATAAAAAAGTTATCTAATTTTTTGTTTATGTAAAAATTGTCTATAGTTTCTTCAAGCTCTTGTTGCCTAAGTCCTAATAGTTCTAATGATAATTGAATCTAAATAATACATTTGACAAAAAATATTATAATTTTATGCAATAAAACACAGAGTATTCAAATTTTGCATGATTTTAGGTTTTCGCAAATATTTAATTACTGCTAACTGTGTCACTGTCAAGATTATCAATATTTTTCGATTTAGGTTTTGTATCGACATTAAATGTGCTTACCATTTTGGATGTGGGTAAATTACGAGTATTGTAAACAGTAGGTTTATGTCGATCTAAGCTATGCAGATTTAACAGTGATGAGTTCTCGGAGATTGCTAATTCACCGCTAGAACTTGACTCCGTAAAGCTGGGTGCGCCTTCAGTCCACGTTGGGGTAGAACCTTCCACTGATGCGGGGGAGTCCATGCTAATGCTCCCCTAGCCCCATATTGAATAATACGTTGCTCGTTCGACTCTGTCCTATCTAAAGCATCATTCTTCAATGATGACCATATAGCCGAATTCAGTGGCATTCGCCGTTCACTTCCTCTATTATGCTCAATACCTTGCCGTTGCGAACTTCCTTCAAAGATACAATTTTGCTTTTATGGAAA
The DNA here is from genome assembly GCA_963969285.1 of Odontomyia ornata. Lineage (NCBI taxonomy): Eukaryota > Metazoa > Arthropoda > Insecta > Diptera > Stratiomyidae > Odontomyia > Odontomyia ornata. The sequence goes on along the minus strand of OZ017740.1, from coordinate 30,456,567 downwards.
TTCCCCGGTTGCTTATGCGATACTTACGATATATTTTGTATGAAACATATACGAGTTGCGCGTCTGAACAGTTTTAACTACACTCCACTTTCCTCAGATATAAATTAATTCGGAGCCTTTATTGTTCTGGCGACCGCCAGATATATAAAACGACTTTTCTTTTTGTTTGGAGGTTATCACCACACACCACGAGCCGTCCTGCCGTCTGGCCCGTTTGACAGTTACCGACTCCAACTGCCATCAGCTTTGGGTGACATTCCTCGACTCAAACTGGCGTAGGATGGGAATGTCAACCAAAGCTGACGTTCGTTAGCAAGCCATATGGTAGCGATGGGCATGTGTGAGAGTCGGCAGTGGCGTAGGGCCGTTTCATTACACGATACCCTCACGAATTCCATTTTTGAGGTCGACGCTGGGCTGTTCGCGTAGACCTTCTCTTTCACGTGGTCCCAAAGGAAGAAGTCGCAAGTTGTTAAATCACAAGATCTCGGTGGCCAATTGTGATCACCTCTTCCAGAGATAATACGGTCCGGAAACTTTCCCGTAAAAGATCAATGGTTTCGTTGCTTGTGCGGCAATTAGCGCCGTCTTGTTGAAATTAAACGTTGTCCAGATCAAAACCATCCAATTTCGGTCATAAAAAATCATTAATCATCTCTCGATAGCGCAATCCATTCACCGTGACTGTTGCTCCAGCCTCATTTTAGAAAAAGTAAGGTCCAATGACTTCGCCGGACCATAAACCGCACCAAACAGTCACACGTTGAGGATGGAGAGGCTTTTCAACAATGATTCTTGGCTTTTCCGAGCCCCAGATGCCACAATTTTGCTTGTTGACGAAGCCACCAAGGTGGAAATAGGCCTCAAGATGATTTTTCGATGGAACTTCGGATCATTTGCATGCATTGCAAGGACCCGATCAGCAAAGACACGACTTTGTTGATGATCAACCGGCTTAAATCCTCATGTTAACTGAACTTTAAAAGCCTTAAGACCTAAATTTTTATGCAAAATACGGTTTGTGGAATGCCTAATTCCAAAGAACGACGAGCAATGGACAAACCTGGGTTTTCTTTAACACTTTCAGCTACAGCACCAATAGTCTGGGCTGTTTTTGAGTAATGTGCACGTGTTTTATTCTTCACATCACTAAGTTGTCCCAACAGCTCGAATTTTTCTACCAATTTCTGTATTGCGGTCCGACAAGGTGCTTCATGACGACCTTAAAATGTTCGAGTTTTAAGAACTGTCTTTGCTAAATTTTCACCATTTGTATAGTGAATTTTAATAATTTCAATGCGTTATTTGAACGTGTATTTTGCCATTAATGGCGTAGTTTCTAATTGTCAAATGTTAACAAATGACAGCTTCAAAAGTGACATCTACCGAAAAAGCGGGCTGTTCAAAATAACACCTCTTATTGGAAAACCCTTTAGAATAAGAGATTAACGTAGCTTTTGTTAACCGCCCTAAGTAGATTACCGATGCCTTGCACCATGACGGCCAAACGCAAACTGTATCTGGTGATTCAATGAGAGGGCACAACACTCATTCACCATCGCCAATCGCAATGTCCAAAGATTTGCACGGAGCTATGACATGTCCAGTGCAGTAGGAGGTTGAGTTACATGAGTTTATACCTTTTTTTCATTTCTTTTTCAGTAATTTTTTTTTTTGCGGCGATAAAAATCAAGTTGAAACGATATAATTATGTATGTTGAGCACCAACCAAGGTTCATGGTGAGTGGTACTGTTCGTGGCGGTACTCTTAACTGAAGCAAAATTGCGTTTATTCGGCAAATTCACATGCTTAGGGATACTGACGCTCGTAAACAAATAAATATCCCAAAAATATCAATCAGGCTACTCCGCAAAACTATTACTACTCTAACGCATGTCACTTATGAGGTCCTCTTTATGATAGTTCCTGTCACCCACTGCGTTTAAACTTCATCCTCTCTGCATGTGTGCTAAAGCCTACTGAAGTAGAAACCGAAAGTGGCAGCACTTACTACAACCAAAAAATCTGAAAAAATAAAACATGAAGTAAGTGTTTAATGAGTACAATAACGACGAATAACTTAGAAGCAAAAATTCACTCATGTTGTGATGGCTAATTGTAAGACTGATCAAAAATAAATATTGCTAAACAATTAAATAGTATTTAACGATGCTATTTTCTCTGTTAAAATTACAAAAATGCATGGCTATGGAATAATATGCGCTTCCAATCGACTCAAACATTAGGAACCAATTAAAAATTCCTTTAAAAATTTCAGAAACTTGTTCAAAGTGTGACATCAGCAATATTAAAATGAAATGACAGCTATTTTAAATGAGAATATTGAGTAAATTTGTGTTCATTTTCCCAACTTCAGCATTTTATATTTGACAAAATCATTGTAGTAGGTTCTTATAAGTACAACAATAACTAATACCTGAGAAGTTTAAATTCAATCAAATTAATTAATAATAAAAGTGGGTGACAATTAAGTAATGAGGCTGACTTCATTGCCGCACTTGTGGTAAACCTATGACCTTGAAATTCCCTCCCCTTCTTTGGCATATTTTCCCTCTCTATTGATATTTTTATCATCACTTTAGCTTGATTAGTTTGCCTACCGTGTCGTGTTGAGTAGACGTGTGTTGGTGGTCCTCGTCACGAAAATGGAGAAACGAAATCAAGAACAACGCGTCGCGATAAAAATTTGGGCCAGATTGGGCGAAATAGCTTAGGAAACGTACGCTAATTGTAAAAGTGCATGGTGATAGTGCTCTTAGTCGTGCCCAGGTGTTTCGATGGCATAAAGAGTTTAAGGAGGGGCGTGAAAATGCGGAAGACGAGGCACGGAGCGGAAGACCAGTCGAGGTGCAGGCTGACGCGAATGCCCGCCCTAATCTGTGAAGATCGGCGTTTAACAGTTCGAATGTTGGCCTCGGAACTGGGTATGAACCGTTAAACAGTCAGAAAAATTTTAACCGACGATTTTGGGATGAAAAAGTTGTGCGCGAAGATGGTTCCAAAGAACATTTCTGAGGAACAAAAGTGGGTCCCAGTATTTGGCCTCTAAAGGGATCGCCGTGTTGCAACAGTTGCCTTATTCGCTCGGTATGTCGCCCTGTGACTTTTTTTATTCCCTAGAACAAAGTCGGTGGTCGAAGGAACCCATTCTGAGTCAATTACGGACATCCAGGTGGCCGTGACGAGGGTACTTGCGGACATCCAAGTCAAAGCGTTCCAGAAATGCTACGAAGCATGGAAACGCGCCGGAATCGTTGTATAGCTGCCCAATGGAACTACTTTGAAGGGGATGACAGAGTTGTAGAATAATTCGTAAGCATACGGTTTTCATGGAATCAGTCTCATTACTTAATTGTCACACCTCGTATGTCACTTGCAAAATTTGTCATACGAGATAATAGTTTTGAGTGAGTATTTTTTCAGAACCCTGTCTTCATATCTTGAGTAGCATGTCCACGAACTTGCGATGAAGGATAAAACATTTTAAAGTTTTTACCCTATAAATTAATTTGTGAATCGGTGTAAACATCATTAGTACTAACATCCAGAAATTCGTATCCTTAGGAAACATAAAAATAATTTATCTAAAATTTTTCCTTGAAACATATATCGTTCCCAGGGATATGTATTATATACTCAAATTTCCTTTTCTGAGAAAAAAAAACACATTTTGTTTCTAAGGAATGTTTGGATCATTCAAAGCCATTTATATAACATCAACTTGAATATTACATGGAATCACGAAAAGATACAATTTTCCGTTGAAAAGAGACTAACATTAGAAAATCGTATGTTTATGTTCATGAATTTAATCGAATTTCACTTAAATCTCATAACCCAAGATAATTTCAATTCAACTAAACGTTCTTCCACAATCAAATTAATGTGCGAAACTTTTTAATTGGATTCGATCCGGTACTTTTCCTCAAGAAAGCCATCGTTAATTTTAACAACCACCGTATAATTACTTGAATAATTACAAATTTAATGCGAGACATTAAAAAAATTTTATTCACTAGAGCAAGGAAGAAGGGAAGCTTGGATTTGGCAGAATGCTTAGCGGTCCGCCGTCGTCATTCGAATATACTATAGCATCCCCTTAAACCGTAACTGTTCTTATATCTGTCTACAAAGTGGTGGTGGCACCGCGCACGTAATAAATTTATCTTCAGTAGCTGGTAATATTTGGATAAAATAATTTTCATGGAAATTTTGCTTTTTGCTATGAAAGAAAATGCGAAAATTAGGTTAACAAGCCTCCAATCCAGACACCGTTACTCGCTCAACCATTTCCTTCAATTTCGCGAAAATTTGTGAGAATCGTAACATTAACACTTAAAACGATGGAAATATGTAAATAATCTAAAGGGAATAACTCAACGGAGAAACTCGAAATAAAGATATTTTCAGGGTGTTCTGGTTTTTACGATGGAAATTTCCTCAATGAGAAGAGATTATTTATTTCCTTTCCAATCGTGTTAGTTACATCATTTGCATTGAAATCGTGATGGAATATTAAATTGTAACAAAAAGTGATGGGCGATGGGAATATAATTTCCAGATCACACATTAATTAATTTAGACTTATTCTATTGTAATACGCAAACATGAAAATATTAAAACTTTTCCTGCGCTTTAATTCTAGGAACCAGAAAACTATTTTCTAAATTTTAAATTCCCCTACTAAATAGGAATCGTCACTTCATAGCGCCCCAATCATTTTCAATTGCAGCAAATATTTCCCATTATCACCACATAACAATTGTGCTTATGGTGGCAATAGAATCGCGGGGTCAAGTGGGCATACCAGAGAAGTGACAACTACGTGATTAAAGAATTCCCTTTCAACGAAGCATTTGCCTAAAAAGGGATTAAAATGTTGTCGTTAGTCACGCCACTTGGCACTGACTGTAGCGAACGCGGTTTATAATAGTCTGGAGTGGCATTTATGAAATGTAGAAAATTATTTTAAAATGTCTCGGTTTCAGGAAATGTTTTCATCACCGCACCGTTTGTAAAGGATATACTTGTGAAGTTCAGAGAATACTTAGCACAGTCTCATGACCTAGATTTCTAAGTGCTCCCGAGCTATTTTTTCTCGCTCATAACGTAAAGTTGAGTCTTAAGTACATAGTTATGTTGAATTTAATTTGATGCAAGAAAATGAGAACAAAGGTGGTAGAGCTTGAATATATAGTTGAGAAGTGTTGAGGGAAAGTTCATGTAAATATGATTGCACGGGTTTCATTTTGAATTATAACTATTGAATCTTTTAAGAGCCGCAATAATAGACAATTTTAATGATAGTGTAGTGAAATATCGCTGAAAGAATTTCAAAAAACTCAAATTCCTTATTGGTGCATTGCAAAAAACATAGATCATTTAGTAGACTTTGGAACATCCAATATACATTCGAGATATAAGATTTAGTTATTTATCAATTGTTTTCTTTTTCTCTAATCTTTCTTCTTAAACTAAAACTATATTCTCTCTATTTGTCATCATCGTCTTTAGCGCGACAGCCAAAGCCGGGCCTTGCCTCCAGGATGTATCTCCTCCAATCTTCACGGGTCCACGATGATGTCCACCGGCTGTTCACTCCCAACAAGGATCTCCTGTCAGCTTCTATCGTGTATTCCCATCATGTCGCCGGTGTTCCTACTGGGCATCTACCTGGTGCTCTACTCGTCAATGGTTTTTTGGTTAGCCAGTTTACTTCCATTCTTTCTACATGGCCCGCCAATTGCAATTTACCTACCTTTACGCAAGAGGAAACAAGTGGATCATCAAATTATATGAATAAACAACTCATTAGTGTAACGTAGTCTCCACCCTATTCCTTTTTAAAGTGGGCCGTAGATTTTGCGCAGTACTTTGCGTTCAAATATGTCCACTGCTTTTTCGAATTAGCTCGTCAGGATTCACGTTTCACTTCCATATAAAAGCACATGTTTGAGCAGTGTTTTGTAAATATGGAACTTATTTTGTCTGTGCACAACTCTGGACCTTAAAATGGGAGGTATGGAGAAACATGCTTTATTTACGGCATTTATGTAGCCTCTAATCTCGTCCTTCTTAGCGCCTCTTCTGTTCAGGTTAGTTCCAAGGCATATAAAGCTACCTACACTTATAATATGTTGGTATTCAATCTATTCCAGGATACTTATTTTTCTGAAGTCAAGTACTGCTACTGTACTTTGTCTCGGACTGGTGATAAAACTGGAATCTTTCGCTCTGCCTCTGGAATTTTCAGAGTTTCAGCCGTTGTTGGGGACGCTGTAAATAGCTTTTGGAAATAATGCAGACAACAGTTTTTAATTTCGACTGGTTTGCCTATGATTGATCCTTGTGCACTTTTGCAAGGACTTCTTTGTGGATTGAAGTCGTCTCCTAATTGCTGAACTGAGGCATCTGACTTCATGTAGGGTCATGTTTTCGTTTATCTCTTGGATCTTGGTGCTTATGCTCAATCGTTTTTTTCTTCAGCATATTTCTTTAGCTTGATGTCGAAGGGTTCTATATTGTTATATTTTGCCCCAAGTTGGTCACCGGATATATTTTGTGTGCAACTGGTACCTCATTTTAATAACTTTCTTGCATTCTTCGTCGCACCAGTCGTTTCTGCTTTTCTTTGTCTGGTACCCCAAGACCTCCTCGGCTGCTTCTGGTGGCCCCTCACTGTCTTCCATATGGTTTTGATGTCCTCATTTTTCTCTCCTGCAGGGATATATTGATAGGATTTCCTAGCGCTAAAATATATGAGGGCGTTGCTGAGCTATCATTTAGCTTGTGTATCTGGTACCTTGGAGCAACTGACGCTCATTGTTTATAGCCCTTGGAGATGCAGCATTGGAACTTGGCCCTTATACGGTAGTGGTCCGAATCACAGATAGCATCGCAGAACGAGCACGTATCGAGAATCTAGTGGCAACTCGTTTCCTTATGAGAACATGGTTGATCTGCTTGACTATGTGACTGTCTGGGGAAGCTCACGTTCTGTTCTGGATGCTTCGATGTGGAAAGCGTGTGGAACTTACTGTGAAGCCTCAAATAGTAGCGAAGTCTATCGAAAATTGTCTGCTGTCCCTGGTTTTTACAGGAGGCTGTGTTCTCCGGTTTTTCTTTTATGCGCTGTTTCTTGGCCTATTTTTGCATTGAAGTCACCCAGAGCAATTTTTGTGTAGTTTGACAGCAATGCATCGACAGTGGATTCCAGAGTAAAATTTGTCTTTCATGCCTCTTCTTTGTCTACTGTGGGTGAGTAACAGTTGACCAGCCTGACATTAAAGAATTTGATCTTGATACGAATCGCACAGAGCCTTTCATTAACAGGCTTGAAGTTTGTGATAATTTTTTTAAATGTGCAGTCAACAATGAAAGCCACTCCAAACTTATGGTACGCAATAATCAAATATGTCTTCATAGTGCCATCTAGTTTCTTGCACTGCAAAAATGTTGAATCTATAATTCTTTATTTCTTTCAGAAGTTATCGCAGTGCATATGGTCTATTCAATGTTCTAATATTTCAAGTTCCAAAAGAATAATCCGTTATACGGTGCATAGTTGTTACCGTTTTTTCAATCCGATCAATCCGATTCAAGGCTGTTGTCCCGGTGCCATGACAAGTTAATACTGAGTGGAGCCTTCTCAAAGCTTCGACTTGATCGGTTTTGGTTCACGAGTGCTATTTGATATCCAAAATACCTACCGGCAAGTCGGTTAGGGTATCCTCTATCCGCTACGTGAAGGTGCACCGAATGGGGGACTGAAAACCTTCCATGCATTTGATTCTGGATTCTTTTAAAATATATCTGTCCTAGAATATAATCAATTTCTGGGCCGAATCTCTCTCAAATCAGAGTTTTACTCTAGACTGGGCAAAAATACTAAATTTTTATTGAAAAAGGTCCCTTAAAATGTTGAGTGTGATATTTTCGATTTTATTACTTTTCATCAAATTTTGAATATTTTTGTTTTCAGAATGCATAAACTCAATTTAGTGATCCATAGGAAAAAGTGCATTTAAATTTTATTGGAAAATATGGCCGTTGGAGGCCCGTACAAGCCTGCAAACATTGCATATTTTCAAATATCAAAACGGTAGCTGGATTTCAACAAACAAGATGGCGGCTAGTTGAAGACCAAAATTTCAAAATTTCAAGCTTAAATCTAGGTAGGAAACCATATCCAAAAATGCTTTTTATTATAATGATCATCAATAAGCATGTTTTGAAATCGCATATTTGAACCACCACCATTTCAAAATATGCTTACGGATGATCATTATAATAAACAAGTTGGGTAAACAGACCTACGCACATGTCAGAAGGGTTTTGTATTCAATTTTCAAAATGCAGGCACCAGATTGAATAAAGTCAAGAAGCATGTCAATGACGATTTTATTGGAGAAAATATCAAATTCGAAGATCATACTATTATTAACAAAGTTGAACGAATTTCGACTTCTGAGGTTTTTGTTATTGTTATACTCATAAATATCTCCTTGATAATTATTTCAGATGTCCATTCGTGAGGGAGGAAACCACATTTTTCATGTATTTCCCCCCTGTGCCCCCACTGAAGCGAAAACTGACAGTTTAACAACTGTTTTGAAAAGTTTTCATGGGAAACCTTCATTTCATACTCATATCGGCTACATTTGATGATTTTTTTTTCAGGGGCCACTCTCCTGTACTGTTATCATCGATTAATGGCCAATTTTTTCGAATCCTAGAGTTGTTCCAAAGCCATTTTGCTAGGAGCTCTCTCCCGCCTCCTTGACTTTTTTCACTTATGAGTATTAATTGTAGGTACTCATCTTCAGTCATTCATTAAATTGAATCAAGTGTTCAAAGCATGCACCTTAAACGTTGAAGTTGGGAAAAAATAACTCAAAATTATTCAATCTTCGCATTTAAAACAGCCACTATTTTGTTTTACGATTACTGATACCACTAGCTGAACCGATTCTCAAAAATATTGATGACACCTATCATTCCTGAAATTTTCATGCAAATCCTAGCAAAACTGTAGTGTCTGAGTCGGTAAAAAGCGCATGTTGTTCCATAGCCATATGTTGCCATAGTAATACATGCAGCGCATATTGTTCCATAGTAATACAGGAAAATTCAAACCGCTATAACTTCGCTAAATATGATGCAATCTTTATGAAACTTGCAGGGTTAATCAATCTTACTAATAGACATCTGTGTACTGAGTTTAAGGCTACCGTTAAGATTTTATTCAAGAAAACATAAAATTGATAAATCATACTATTACTAACAAAGTTGAGTGAATTACGACTTCTCACGTATTTGTTGTTGTTGTACTCATCAAGGCCTACATTCTTGATTTTTTTTCAGATTTTTCGGATCACAGGTGTCCAATTGCGAGGGAGGGGACACAAATTTTTCATGTATTTCCCCTCCCTGTGTGCCCCTCGAAGCAAACTTTGCCAAACTAAGACCTGTTTTGAAAAGTTCTTATCAAGACCTTTCATTTGATACCCATATTGGCTACCTTAAATTAATTTTTTTTTTCGGGGGTCGCTCCCCTACATGGGGAGACCCCCTTATATACCTTATACAATTTTTTTCTAGTTGAACTTTGAAGAGAACACCACTTTACACCTACATACAAAATTTGATGTTTCTAGCTTAAGTAGTTTCCGAGAAAAACTGCTGTGACACACGGACGGACGGACGGACAGACACACGGACGGACGGACGGACAGACACACGGACAGACGGACAGGCAGGACGCGATTTAAGAAGGGTTTTGTAAAATTATTTTACAAAACCCTAAAAACATCTTTGGATATGAGTTCCTAACTTAGATTGAAGTTTCATAGAAATCGGATCAAGATGGTGCCTTTAGAGCCTTTGAAATTGTGGGTTTCAACTATCTTGTTTGTGGAAATCCAGCCCCCTTTTTTAGGGTTTTGCACTAAAATACAAAACACTTTTAAAATCGGTACCTGTGTCCGTCTGTCCGTCCGTCCATCTGGATGTCACAGTCGTTTTTCTCCGAGATTATAGAAGCTATAGCCATGAAACTTTGTGGAAAGGTTAGAAGTTATGACTTCTAGAAAATTTTGGGAAGTGAAAAAAAATTTTCAAAGAGTTTTAAGAGGGTCCACATATAGACGAGTGACTTTCAAAATAAAAAAATTTCATTAAAGGTGGTCAAGTGGGATATTATATGAAAGGTCCTAATGGGATCTTTGCAAGACTGGTCCTAAAATTACTTCATCAGTATCGAGGAAGGTAGGAGAAGGAGAAGTACACGAGATTCAGGCGTACCCCCTTCGCGATTGGAAAATCGGAAAAACTATGAGTGTAGACCTTTATAAGGACTACAATGATAAATACGTCAGAAGTCGTAATTCACTCAACTTTGTTAGTAATAGTATGATTTATCAATTTTACCCTTTTTTGAATGAAATCGTAAGGGCACCCTTAAATTCAATGAAATTCAATGTGTAAATATCAATTTACAGGGTTAATAATAATTGAAAATTTCAAAAAGATCAAGTCGTATTTGACAAAGTTATGGGGGCTTAAATTTTCCTGTATTAGAACAGCAGGTATACTTGGCTATAGGAAAATATGCACTTCCAATGAACTCAGACACTGCGGGTGTGCTAGGATTTGAATGGAAGTTTCAGGAATTATATTCATGATGAATATCTTTGAGAATTTATCAAACGGGTGACATTCGTAATCGTGAAACAAAATGTCGGCCGTTTAAAATGAGAATATTGCATAAAATTGAGTTATTTTTCGCGAATATCAACATTTGAGGTACATGCTATTAACACTTAATTGAATTGATTCACAAAAAGCTGAAGTTGAGCAGCTTAAAAATAATCTGTGAGATCCAATTACAAATAACTTAATGGTTCAAAATTTGTTCAACTTTATTAATCATAGCAGGAATTGTAAATTAAATATTTTCGCGAGTAAAACTGTATTAGGATAATCAAATTGGATGAAGGTAAGTATTTAAGTTTCCTTTGAAAGGTCTTTATGCTCTATGAGTTTTAATAGAATGTACAGAAGTTACTGCCGTGTGATTTTCTCCGATTACACCATTCAAATACGGTTTTTCTACTACATGAGCTTTCCATCAAACTAGACACTACCCATTTGATATTCTTCAAATATAAAATATAACAAAAAGACATAAGATTTAGCTTAGTCAATGATTTTAGCAAGATTGCAATAAAATGTTGTTATTCGGATGATGTTGCGGCTCTGGTCACTGGACGCATCATTGAACAGGCGCAACTTAGGCTAGGTATGCTAATGCGCCAAGTGAGGGACTGGATGACTGCTCGCGGGCTCAGTTTAGCACTGGAGAAAACCGGAGTGGTCATCTTGACAAAAAAGAGAATCCCTAGAGTAAGGATGATCAGTATTGGAGATATACGAATCGAATCGAAGCCATCGGTGAAGCACCTGGGGCTATTGATCGACTCGAAGATGAGTTTCTCTGAGCAAATCAGGGCAACGGCTGAGAAGGCTGCTTTGGGAATATTGGCTCTGAGTCGACTTATGGTCAACGTAGGGGAACTCAGCCCGTCAAGAAGACGCCTCTTGATGAGTGCTGTAGGGTCAGTGCTACTGTACGGAGCAGAAGTATGGAGCGACGCTCTCAGCAAGGAGGTATACCGAAAACGTTTGGCACAGGTACAGAGAAGAGAAGCACTGCGGATTGCATCTTCATATCCAACAGTCTCTGATTTGGCGGTGAAAGTTATTGCAAGCACTTTACCTGTCACCCTCTTTGCTAGAGAGCGCCGCGCTATTTACCTACGCCGAAACGAGAATGCGAGGGAGATGGTTGTCCGCGAGGAGAAACAGCCCTTGCTCAACGATTGGCAGCAGTCTTGGGTCAATTGCATCAAGGGAAGGTGGACTGCGCGCCTCATCCCGAATGTGAGACCGTGGCTAAATCGAAGGTATGGTGAGACTGACTGTACAAGATTGGTAAGTCACGGTCCCCCGATTGTCGGTTTTGCCCAGGAGAGGAGAACAATGCCTGCCACACATTTTTTGCGTATAGAAAATAAGTCAGGCTGCAAAGAGAACTCTACAGGGGGACGGGAGAGCTCACCCCGGATAATATATTTGCGATGATGCTCGAATCGGTTGACAAATGGAACCAGGTGGTACATTATGCTCGGGCAGTCCTAAAATATAAAAGGGACTAATAGCTGCTGGGGGCGTTGGGGCTGGGGGATCGCTTTTCTGGCAATTTTTCTTCCCCTCTCCCCTCCCGCTAGGAAAGGGCTCCCCTAGCTTGAAGGCCCCTCACGGCGTAACAAAACGAGGCCTGGCCCGAAGTACTGTGTCAAACGGTTCCAGGCTGGGTTCTCTGGTTAACAGGGTAGGTGTTTAGTGGGTAGTCCAGTTCTTGCGTGCATGGGAGTTCCACACTCTGTGCATAAATGGCATTTACTTCCCTACCACAAAAAAATGAAATGTTGACAAGTTAAAATGGAGTAACACTGGTTAAAGTTTTTCTTAAATTAAATCATTCTATACTCGTTTGTCTGCATATCGTATGTTAAGTACAAAACCCTTCAAACACGAGCGTAGTTCTGTCTACCCAACTTATAACAACAGTAACAAATCTTGGCATGTTTTTCAACATTTGAGTTGCCTCCATTTTGTTCCAGAGGGTGTGTTTTTGAATTTTTTATTGTGAGATCCATCACATACTTCAATGAACTTTTATACCAAATTACAAACCAATTCGAGCTATGCTTTGGTCGGAATAGGAATCAAGTTTTTCATCTGAAATGCCCAGCATTTTGTTGTCGATCAGCCAATTTCGCTAGTTAATAAATGTAGCCGGGACATTTAATTAATTGGCCTCTTCTGAAAATTGGGTGAAAATTGAAGCGAAATTGTAATCGTAACATGTCTAAAATTTTGTTACATCCCGTATGTATACTCTCTCAGAAACTTACCTTAAATTTACATTGATTTTAAAGTTATAATTATAATAGGGGTACCGGCTAATTTCTGCGGTTTTTTTTGTTTGGGATGGATCTTGGTCGAGTAATATCTCCAATTCGTGATCTTCAAACATTTTTGGCTGTCCGGGCCGTTCATCGTCCTCCAAATCAAAATTGCCGCTCTTAAACCTTGCAAACCACTTCTGGAACGTCCGCTCAGCTAGAGCATGCACACCATACACTTCCACCAAAATACGATGACTTTCGTCAGCCTTTTTCTTCAATGAACAAGTACTCCGCGCAAAAACACTTTATTCGGCACAAAATTTGACATTTTCAGATTTAAAAAAAGTATTGTTGTTTACGCTTCAGCCAAATGACATACTGAAACTATATGACAGTAGGTTTCCAACACATATTTGGAAAGGTGAATCACTGGAGTAAAAATCAAGTCACCCCATCTGTTAGAAAACGGCATGAATTAACCGGTACCCCTATTAGCTATACGATCAGTGATAGTTAAATATTCTCATTTGACCATACCATACTCCTTTTGAATAGGTTATAATGATGTCCTTAACCAGTGAGAGAGGGCGCTTTAAGGAGTTAAATGGATAGGCGCGCGTGAGCAAAATTTTCACACCATTTCAAATGCATTTAAAAAATTAATGGTGCAACTAATTTCAATGAAAATTATATTTTAATGAATAACAGAGCCTTAGTTTACCATATAAAATATTTTATTAGAAATAAGTAACATAAATTCAATTCTATGAAAAAATAAGAAAATTTTCATTCTTTGGCATTAAAGTTTTGCACATTTTCGGAAAAAAATCAATTTTAAAATACAACAGCAAGAATGGGAAAAATTCATTCCTCCATAGGAATTTGACAAGTGTGTCTTATATAACATGCATTGCACAAGAATGACACGTGCTCGGTGCATAGTAATTTATTGCACGAAAAACAGGCTTTTTTGGAACGTCTATTTTTTCTTCTGGGGCATAGTGCACAGAAACCAGTGGGGCCAGGCTCAGTTTCAGCATGAAGAATTGGTACAAATCTGTTCATGGTAAACTTGAGGTCAGGTAATATGGTTTGTGTACAAAGCCGTCGTGGGATATGTGGCTTTGACAACTCTAGAGCCACATTTTTTAAGAACACACGTCTCTCGATCAAAGTTTGTGTCTTTTCTTTGTAAATTATTTGCAAGTCGATACCAGTAATATTTGAAATAGAAAAAAAAACAACCACATTGGACATGTACAAGCGATTCTTGCAACGGAATAGATTTACTCCACCTTTAGTAAATTGTGAAATGTTACGATTTCTGGCTTCGCTTTATCATCTGTCTCTAGATCTATTTTATCATCAAAATGAAAGCAAAAAAAATTGTCTTCATGCTATCTTCACTACACAGTGAAGATAGCATGAAGACAATTTTTTTGCTTTCTTTTTCAGTACATAAGATACAATGATACTGTTTTCACTAAAACCGAAAATAGAACTAGGCATTGGTCTGCTCTTAGTTAATAAAAATTGTAGAGGAATTTCTTTTTTAGGGTTTTGTAAAATAATTTTACAAAACCCTTCTAAAATCACGTCCTGCCTGTCCGTTTGTCCGTCTGTCTGTCCGTCCGTCCGTCCGTCCGTCCGTCCGTGTGTCACACCACTTTTTCTCGGGAACTACTTAAGCTACAAACATCAAATTTTGTATGTAGGTGTAACGTGGTGTTCTCTTCAAAGTCCAACAAAAAAAAAATTTTTAAGGTATTTAAGGGGGATCTCCCCATATAGGGGAGTGACCCCCCGAAAAAAAATTTAATTTAAGGTAGCCGATATGGGTATCAAATGAAAGGTCTTGATGAGACCTCATACCAATAGTCCTTTAAGTCACTGTGTAGTGAAGATAGCATGAAGACAATTTTTTTGCTTTCTTTTTCAGTACATAAGATACAATGATACTGTTTTCACTAAAACCGAAAATAGAACTAGGCATTGGTCTGCTCTTAGTTAATAAAAATTGTAGAGGAATTTCTGTTTTAAGGTTTTGTAAAATAATTTTACAAAACCCTTCTAAAATCGCGTCCTGCCTGTCCGTTTGTCCGTCTGTCTGTCCGTCCGTCCGTCCGTCCGTCGGTCCGTCCGTGTGTCACACCACTTTTTCTCGGGAACTACTTAAGCTACAAACATCTAATTTTGTATGTAGGTGTAACGTGGTGTTCTCTTCAAAGGGGGATCTCCCCATATAGGGGAGTGACCCCCCGAAAAAAAAATTAATTTAAGGTAGCCGATATGGGTATCAAATGAAAGGTCTTGATGAGAACTTTTCAAAACAAGTCTTAGTTTGGCAAAGTTTGCTTCAAGGGGCGTACAGGGAGGGGAAATACAGGAAAAATTTGTGTCCCCCCCCCCCTCGCGATTGGACACCTGTGATCCGAAAAATCTGAAAAAAATCATGATAGTAGGCCTTGGTGAGTACAACAACAACAAATACGTGAGAAGTCGCAATTCACTTAACTTTGTTAGTAATAGTATGATTTACGGATTTTATGTTTTCTTGAATAAAATCTTAACGGTACCCTTAAATTCAATGAAATTCAATACACAGATACCAATTTATAAGACGGATCTATCCTGAAGTTATAGCGGTTTTGAATTTTCCTGTATTACTATGGAACAATATGCGCTGCATTTATTAGTATGGCAACATATGGCTATGGAACAACATGCGCTTTTTACCGACTCAGACACTACAGGTTTGCTAGGATTTGCATGAAAATTTCAGGAATGAAAGGTTTCATATATATCTTTGAGAATCGGTTCAGCTAGTGGTATCAGTAATCGTAAAACAAAATGGTGGCTGTTTGAAATGCGAAGGTTGAATAATTTTGAGTTAGTTTTTCCCAACTTCAACGTTTAAGGTGCATGCTTTAAACACTTGATTCAATTTAATGAATGACTGAAAATGAGTACCCACAATTAATAACCATAAGTGAAACAAGTCAAAAAGGCGGGAGAGAGCTCCTGGAAAAAAGGGCTTGGTAACCATTCTAGGATTCAAAAAAAAAAAAGGCCACGAATCGATGGTAACAGTACAGAAGAGTGGCCCCTGAAAAAAAATTCATCAAACGTAGCCGATATAAGTATGAAATGAAATTTTTCATGGGAGCTTTTCAAAACAGTTCTTAAACTGTCAGTTTTTGCTTCAGTGGGGGCACAGGGGGGTAATACATGAAAAATGAGTTTCCCCCCTCGCGAATGGACATATGAAATAATTATCAAGGGATATATTTATGAGTATAACCATAACAAAACCCCAGAAGTCGAGATTCGTTCAACTTTGTTAATAATAGTATGATCTTCGAATTTCATATATTCTCTAATAAAATTGTCTTTGACATGTTCTTTGATTTTGTTCGATCTGGTGACTGTATTTTGTAAATTGAATACAAAACCCTTCTGACATGAGCGTAGGTCTGTTTACCCAACTTGTTTATTTTTCCTTAGAGCTCCTACCGCTGTTGTTCTGAATGCGTATTTTTATTCGTCGAAGTGTAGTATAGATGTGAAATAGTTGTCTATTGTAATATTTCTTCCCGTATTCAATAGGCTATTTGCTCGACGACATCTGTGGCCGTATTGGTCAAATTATACGTCCCCATGGGCTGTTTGCCGGCATATACCTCCAAATTGGACGTATAAAAAGTCTTGGCATATATAAGGGCATAGACTTTTATGCCGTATTTTGCTAGCTTATTCGCGATATAAACTCTAAACTTACAGCGTCCTCGAAATGATCCTAACATTTCATCTATAGTGCAGTACTCTCCAGGCGTGTAGTTATCGTTGCAATGTGTCACAAAATTTTCAAATATTTCTCTGATAGGGGCAAGGATATCGATGTAATGACATTATCAAACCGCAGTGCTCGTAGCAAAAGCATAAAACGTTTCATAGACATTGTTCCTCTTAAAAAAGTCACATGCTGTCCCATCACTAAGCAACATTTCCTTTACATTCGAATGGGATACTTTTTTTAATCCAATCATGTATAACACTCCAACTAGTGCTTTTATCTCTACTGAATCGGTTTGTTTACAATCTCGATCTCATGAAAAATTGTTCTGTAATTTTGAAATATATTTATTTGTATACGCAACTATTTTTGCTATAATTTCATCGTCCAAAAATAATGAAAAGCACAGCCAGGGCGTGTTGACACACTTAGCTACAAATTTGACCCCTGGCAAATGGATCACTATATTTCAATTCCTGGACCATACGTTGGGTAATGGCTTATTAACGAGACATTTTGTAGAATTACCTTGGCCCGTGTAGTACCTACCCTTTTTGTACTTGCAACTCATTATATGTTGCTTCATCTAAAGATTGCTCGGTATTTGTTTCGTGGGGGCTATTGATGTTGGATAATCGTCGCGGCCCTGGTCTGTATCTTCACAATCTAATGCAAATTCTTCATCAGTATCAGGATCTTCAAGCCAAGTTAACATTTTAGGAGTTCACCGGCCTTCCATCTTTTATCTATTTGTATGCTGAAACTAAAAATAAATATTCCTAACGGTTATTAGATATATTATTGCGAATATATTTATCACTTCTTGAATGTTTCAGTGGAAAAAACCATAATAAATAATGAAACAAAATTTTTCATCAAGAAAAAAATTATTACGTAGGTAGGCGCGCGGTGAAGGAAAATTTCACAATTGTAGATACGACTCGAACAAACACTTCACTAAGCGATCAGAGTGGCACTAAATAGTGTATGAGGTAGATCAAGATTCAAGATTTTTTTTCAAGATTCAAGATCTTTATTTGGTGATTTTTCATTTTTTACATATATATTCGTGCAATTCATCAATAGCGTAACCCAACAATATACATGCGGATTGTGCTTTAGGGCTTTTCCCGGAGTTCAATAATAATTTACTTTAATTACATTACAATATTAATTTTTTTGGTAAAAGAAAACTTTAAAATGTTGACACCCACAACATTATCATACATTAATAGATTAGAAAAGAAGTTTGGAAAAATCATTTGCTCTTACAATTAGTTTTAAAATTGATTTTCTTAAAATTAAGTACATTATTTCCTTAGGACTACCTTAAAAACTATTCATTCGCTGCGTCCATAGAGCGGTTGTCCGTCGCTCTCCTGACAACTTCAGCCTTGTGCTCCTTGACTCGTATGATTCCCGCCTCCGCAAGCTTTTCTGCATACGATTTTTTCGGCTCCATTCTGTCTCCTGGTACAGCACCTCGTTGGGGTAACACCGTCGGTCCTCTCGTCTGTATAGCCCTGTGAAAACCCGAAGGATTTTTCGCTCCACTAATTCTATCTTGCCCCATTTTGTTTTCGGAGCTCCAATCTATATCATCACCGCATATGTGATGATCGGACCAATCAAGGTTTTATAGGCCAAAACCTCGACTCGCTGTCGAATGTTTCCTGAAAAGATGGTACGCATAAGCCACTTTTTCCAAAATACTATCAACGAGAGTACTAAAGGTAGCTTTCCTATCGAAAACTACCCCCCAAGTACTTCATTTTCCTAGAGCAGCGCACCATCTGCCCATTCACCTCTTGCACGACGACCGAAGTTTTTGTAGGGGTTCTTGAACACAATTAATTCACTTTTCTTTGCATTTACCTTGATTTGTGAGGTAGATCAGATGAAATGGCACAAATTTATAGGAAGATATTGGGAAGCTTCCGATGATACGATATCCTTAATATTAAAAATAATGACAAAAAGTTTTGTGTGAGCAAAATGTTCATAGCGCGCCTTCCCACGGGTTAAAATTGAAACCTCTCCACCAAAATACTCAAATATCTCCATTATTTCTGGTTTACTCATGTGTGATAGCATAAATCAATGAATAGAAGCACAATCACTCGAAATACAATCAGAATCCCACGTGTACTTACTTTTCGACAAAAGCGCATTAATAATTCAAACACCATCAAAACGCTTTCATAGTCTCTCCAGTTCGTTATTGGAACAACTCGAAATTCGTTAGCATCAGCTGGTTCTCACAATTGGTTTGAATTTCCTTGGTTGCTCAGTGCATCGCATGGAGTCCTATTCCAAGCGGATTTCACAGTATGATACCCGTTTTCACATATCAGGAACAAATCGTTCACACAACTAACAATGCATAGGACATATGTAATGTAACGTACTGTCATGCTTTTTCTTCAAGGACTATTGGTATGAGGTCGATTTCGATCAGTAGTTATCTCGGCTGTTCGCGCAAAGAGTAGTAGCCTTGGAAATCGATTCCTCAGCACTACACATCTAGGAAGAGTATCCTTACCGTAAAAGCAAACCAGAAGAATTTACTCCAACGACTAATAGGTTTCTTGCGCAATTAACTTCGATTTTCCGCTTACAAATGAAACCCTTCCTCTTCCTTCTTGCACTTCCTTTTCAATCACACATCCTTGGATCCTGTGTATATGCGGAAAGTGAATAGCGGGTGTACTTGTACACACTTGTCGCTTGTGGTTGTTTTCTGGCCATTGCCACAGCTTTTATTATAGACAGGTCACGTATTTTGCACTAATTCACTTCATAAATTGAGTTTCTGATGACGCGTTGTATTGTTTGTCTTTCGTGTTAATGAAATTTATATCCTGTTGAGCAGTGGAATGAGATCCGGGAAGTCATAGATGAAGACAGCATGGCATCTGGGGAAATAGTAGTGACTTGTTGGTATATGTTAAGATGCTGGAACATATTAATGCTTGCACGTACCAAGCTGGCAATATTGAGAAATTCCTAGGATGCGTGTGAGTATGATTGAAATGCAGGATAACTTGTGAGGTTTTCAATTCATCCAGTTCAGGAGATTAAGTTTACTGCAATAATAAATTAAATAGAGAAGGAATAACTGGTGCACACATGAACGTGATGGGAACAAGCTGGTGATATGTAGGAGAATCGAATGAATTTAACAAAGATTATGTGACTTTGAGGATGATAATTAATGCAATATAATTTATGATTGGAATATAACTTGAAATTATTCTTTTCATGAAATATTTTTCATTAATTGGACTCTTTATTTATTCAATATTTTTTTGAGTTTCATTCAAATTCCATCATGGTGTTACTTAAGTTCAAGATTAATCATCTAATCAAAAAAAGCTTAAATAAATTAACTCCAAAATTATATCAATAACTGCTATCGAGCGCTAGATGGAAACGTACTTTATGAATAATATTTGAATAATAAGTCATGATTCTGACTAATCCAAAATGTCGATTATTTGTCCTTTGAAAATTAAAATCTATACTTTCTTAAAATTTCTTCTAACATAAATTAAAGTTTGAATTTGATATTTTTCTAATCCTTAAAGTATTTAAACTATTCTATTTGGAATTTCAATTCACATATTCACACTCAATTTAATATCGAATTGATGGCACACGCACGAATCCTATCTTAAACACCTCTAATTTTATAGTCGTTACGCCATTTATCATTGAGAGCATTTAATGGCACGCCATTAAGCAGTATAATGCATGCTTTGTACTTCAATTTTATGGTGGCGATGAAGGAATGCATACTTTTAAGTTTTGTTGAATGCTGAGTTGGTTTGAGGTTAAAAAGTCGATTAAATTTTAAAAAGTTGGAAAGGATTGAAAATGCATTAAACTTTTTCTAGGACACGTTTTTAGGGTTTTGTAAAATGTCTTTACACAATTCTATTAATTTCGTGATCTTACTATCTATCTGCCCTGTACGTTCGTATATTTATCCGTGCATTATAGAAATCTTTATCAGAAGCTACGCCAGCTACAGCTTTCCAACTTTGTAGGTGAATCGAAGGTGGTGACCTGTCCAAATTTTCGATACAAAAAAACTGTAAGATTTTTTTTGGGGGAAATCACTGCATGCATGTAAATATCTCATTAAATTTTTTTTACAAAAAGTATTCAACATGTAAGGTCTTGACAAGAGAATCAATCAAAAATCATCAATGAAAAATGTATCTGCCTCCTCTCGCTATTGAATATGGTTGAGATGAAAAATTTAAAAATATTATGGAGCTTTGGTGAGTACAAGGGCAACAAATATCCCCAAAGAAAAAATTCTTGTATGATTGTCTTAACGATAGGTGCGCATGTTCTAGAACCTTTATAGCAATTAATGCTAAACACAAAGTTCTAGCTGATTCAAAATTTTAAAATTACATAAACAACAATATCTGATACTGGTGAGATAAGCCTTGAATATGTCTGGATACTACAGGCTATACTAGTATAGATTTTTAAGAAAATTTCTGAACTTGCTTAAATAATGAGGCGAACAAAATGCAAACAGAATGGCGGCAAATTTAAATTGATGATATTGCTTTTTGCACTACATCCCCTTTCGGGCCATTGCTTAGACATACGAGGGTGGTCCCAAAAGTACCCAACCTGACTTATGAATACAGGTAGTTTTGACAGAATCAATTACTGCGATTGACAATACCACCTTTCAATAACTTGTAGTAATTGAGCACGGCACATTGCACATGTTTAAATACGTGCACAAAATATATCTTTTTCTTTTCAATATCAAGCAAGGGACATGACATCATTATAAATTCTTTTCAATATATAAAATCATAATTTTTGAATATGTTCGAATTGTTATCCAATCAAGTGTAATTAAAATCTCTTTTTTAAAGCACCTTAAATTTTCATACAAAATAAATGTGTTCAAACTCAAATTCAATAATTAATACAAACGTGTGACACAAATTGCAAATCTACATTCTCCAATTTATCTTGACCTGTTTCACTTTAATTAAACCTGCAAAAATTGATTGAGCTAACCTTCATATTTTAGCGAAAAAATTTAAATAATTTCGGGTGAAACGGAATTCCATTCAATTAAATGATTTATCAGTAAATTTATACCAAGATAAAAAAGCAAAAAAAAAAAAAGAAAAAAAGAAAATAACCAAATTGAATTTCGCGCGTTTGATTGTACAAATGAAGGAACACAAGAAAAAGGCGAGTTTGACGATCAACGAACGGGAATTGCTGGGGGATTGAAGTTGGGTGAGCGCTCTTTGTGATCGGTTGTTCAAGTGCAAATCAGAAAAATAGAAATTTCCCTGGTTTTTCGCGTCGCGTCAATTTGTAGCTATATACAAATCGAAATTCTAGTTACAACCTAGCCGTGGCACACTAATAAATGTGAATTCCCAACCGCGAATATATCGTTTTCGGCATCCGAAATATCAATCGTCAAAGTTGTGTAAGAATTTTCTGCTCGTTTTTACGGCGGTCGTCATCGCAAGAAGCGCTTGTAGTTGCGTTGCGAGTTACATTCGATGTGGAATCACCGAAGTTTTCCCGTAGTGCAAAGGAAATAGTGAAATCAGCAAATATGAGTGATTCGTTGGTTTATCTGAACATTTATAGCCATTCCCGGAGAAAATAGTTTTGGTTTTTTTCTGGTTTTCGTTGATTTCTAATAAAGGCGAAAAAGAGTGTGAGTGCAAGCGTTCCCCAACAACCGAGTGTGTGAATCAAAACACACACACAAAAGCGAACTATTTGGAGCCAGCAG
The DNA here is from genome assembly GCA_963969285.1 of Odontomyia ornata. NCBI lineage: Eukaryota > Metazoa > Arthropoda > Insecta > Diptera > Stratiomyidae > Odontomyia > Odontomyia ornata. Next base: position 30,433,984 of record OZ017740.1, on the reverse strand, counting down.
CAAGCAGTGCCCTGTGAAAAACAGCTAGCGCTAAGCTAACTGTAAACAGCAATTTGTTTACTAACAGAGATGGAGGAAAGTGGAAAAAAAGAAACAAATTATTCGGAGAGTGTAGTGTTTTCACAGTGTGTTGAAGGACTGTAATAAAAAGCATTATAACCGCCACAGCACCTTGAAAAGAAATAAACTTTTTCTAATTTCATTTTTGCGTGATATCGAATTGTGAAGTGTTTTGTGATTTGACATTTTGAACTGAAGAAAAGCAAACGCCCGCGCATGTAGCGATTAATATGGGATTAGTGAGAGTACAGTGATCACCAAGAACAACGGGCTCATTATAGTGCTCTATTTTGGTGATGTTTGAGAAAAACGGTTGTGTGAATAGCGTTTGCATTATTTTTTTGCCTGAAACGCTTGCAAAGTCCGACGAGATAAGAGTGTGTAGCTTGCTTGCGAAGTGAAGGATGCAATTCTGTATTTTGTGGTGCTCGCCTGTTTTGTGTGCGGAAATTGCGAGATTTCCAAGTGTACGCTCCGCTTGTGGCTGTTTTGTTGCCAATTAATGTAGACAAATCATCTCCACGCGCTTTGTGCTTTAATTGCCATACACATTTCGTGAAGTTCGCATGGATGTTGCAACCACTTTTCCTTTCTCATTGGCTACCACGCACCCTATGCTTGCTTTCGCAGCCTTGGGACACTTAATCTTGTGAATACTAAACAAAAATTTCGGTTTTGTTCTCATTCAGCAAGGACTTTGGTGTATTTGATTGTCTGCTTGGCAATTTGTTGGTTTGGATTTCATCGCGTAACAACGGCCGGTGCTAAACGAGGAACGCCAGTTGGGATTTGGTGCGTGCGCTCAAGTCAAGGACATGACGAATATTACGCTGGGATAAAAAAACGGACAATAGAATGCGGAAATAGAGGCTAAAAGGAAAGGCGAAAAGGTAAAGTTTTAACTTATTAACTGAGTGAGCAATATTTCGCGCGAAATCCCAGCGAAAAGTGAAAATCGTGGTGCGTGCAGTTTCGTGGAGATTCAGAGACCGCCGAAGAATCGTCAATTTCAAAAAATAAAATTCAAGCATCGTTGAGAGAGGTGTATGCGGCAGTTGATTAGTAATGAAACATGCAATTTATTGCTATTAGATAATTATCCTTTTTTTCACCGAGAGGAAATTTACTTGATGAACGATCAAAAATCTTAAATAGAAACCATATGACAGACTAAGCAAAATCTATAAAACACGAACTATTTAAAGACATTTTTTTATATTTAAAATTATTTTTTTTATTTATAATTTCGGGTTTTTCTCTTAATAGCCTAGATAAGTCTCAATTTTTTTCACATTGTGATAGGTAGACAAAAAAAAAATGAATTTTTCGTGAATTTGCATCTGGGGAAAAATTAGGCTTTGATGAGTGGTACCACGTATCGAGCCCAATTTTTTTTTCTTTTTTTTTATCCATTTGATAAAGAATAGAGCTCATGCATGTCGGACTCATAATGAATCGCAGTTACGTGCTAAATCGCATAAATATTTTTGCATATTCATAACGGAACGCGAATGCGACAGTTGTCCAACTCTTAAATATCTCATATCAAGCTTATACTACATACTTTGAGCATGTATAATACCTGTAAAACCTTAGAGAATAAACGACAAAGCATGAAATGTTAAATGTAAAACGTCGGTCTTTCCTTTCTTCAAATTCTAACCGGGTATAGGACCCGGTACGGTGGCGGGCTTCCACCTCAAAACATGAGCCAGCCGCCGGGTACTCATTAATCCTTCTTTTGTTTCAGGTGATGTCGCGGGCTGAGTGGCCCAAGCAGAGTGCCTCTTTATGGCATAGAGTTATGCATTCAAATTGTATAATTCTATGGCATAAATTGGTCACCGGGGTACTCCCCTACTGATGGGAAAGTTCATGCAATTCAAGTTGTATGAGTTTTCCACTCAGAAGAGGAATACCTGGCCACTGCGACAGCATATATATGGATTTATTCCGATTGGGTGGATGCGAAGGGGCTCCACCATCACCCGTTTGCCCCTCTTTCATTTGTGGGCCATGAACTTCGTCGGGTAATGACGAGGTTACCCCAAGTCCGCCTTTCTTTTCAGGTTCCACTTGTTCTCGTAACAAGCTCTAATTGCCTCTGTGGAGTTATCTACAATTTTTGCGACTTCGGTTGCCCCTGGATCTCCAGCAGTCAAATTCGTGAGTGCGAAATTTTTTTGTAGTGGGTCCTCGTGCTGGGGAAATGAACCCGCCCCACGACACCGCAATGCTAGCCTGCCAGCGCATTCACGCGTCTCCAGACGAGGGCATTCTCGGCAGATACCGACACCTTCTTCTGCCGAGGCAGCAGACCATCGCTGCAGTCCTTTACGGACTTATTGAACAATCTAATAACACTACAAACTTAATGTGAAAAATTCATAACGGTACGTTTATTATTATTTTTTTACAGACATCCAAAGTGAACGCTCTCGGTGAATTTGTAAATATGGAACAAATCGGGCATCGTTATGTGATACAATACTTTTATTTGAAAGGTCTAAGTCCAACCGATATCAAAGCTGAGCTGGATTCTACTCTGGGAAAGTCTGCTCGTTTGTTTACAATAGTCAAATATTGGGTAGCTGAGTTTAAGCGAGGTGGTACGAGCAGCCAAAATGAACACCATAGTGATCGACCAAGTGAGGTCACTACGTCAGAAAATGTGAAGAAAATCCACAACATGGTATTGGGTGAGCGTCAACTAAAAATGCCCGAGATAGCAAACACGGCAGGCATTTCAAAAAGTGCTGTGCATCGCATTTTGACCGAAGATTTGGACATGAGAAAGCTGTATGCAAGACCGGTGTCGCGTTTGCCCACAATGGAGCAGCAACGTGAGGATGTTACCATCGAGTGTTTGACAATTTTTCGCAGCAATAAAGCCGATTGCGTCGATTCATAACCACGGACGAAACATGGGTCCATCATTTTACACCTGAAACCAAGGAGCAGTCAAAGCAGTGGACTGAAAAGGGAGAACCGGCTCCAAAGAAAGCAAAGACAGTTTCGTCAGCTGGCAAGGTCCTGGCATGCATTTTCTGGGATGCGCGTGGAATATTTATTGATTATCTGGAAAAAGGAAAAACAATCGACGACGCATATTATATAGCCTTATTGCAGCGGTTGACTGCTGAAATCAAGCAAAAAGGGCCCCATCTGACGAAAAAGAAAGTGTTGTTTCATCACGACAACGCACCAGTCCACACGTGCGTCATTACGATGGCTAAAATCAATGAGTTGAAGTTCGAATTGCTTCCTCACCCACCTTATTCGCCAGATCTAGCTCCCTTGGGTTATTTTCTTTCCCCGAATTTGAAAAAATGGCTCGGCGGCAAATCTTTGGCTGAAGAAAAGCTACAGTCCCTTTTGATTTTAAGGTAGTATGTATCATAGCTGAACGTGTTTATAGTCTGCCCAAAGAATCACTCGAAACAGATCTCGTTGCTACCAATGAGACTAGAATCAGGGACCTTCGGCTGAGGCAGCGAGCACTGTAAATACTAAGCCCCGCAGACTATCCATTCATTCATTTTTCATTTTCTAGCTCAATTGAAGGTTTTTATCTTTACATAAAATTGCTATTTCCAAAACAAATTTAAAAAAAAAAACCTACTAGTTTTGCATCCTGTCTAGCCGTCTGTACGTCTTTCCGTGCGCCTCAGCCAGTTTTCTCAGAACTTATGGAAGGTCAGAAGTGATAATCTCCCAAACGTTTAGGTTTTATTGAAAAATTTCCAATTTTTTAAGAGTAGCTCCTCCTTACACCACAGTGAACCTAGAAAAAAAAAATTTATCAAATAAGTCGAATATATATATATATGAATACATATATATACATATATATATATATATATATATATATATATATATATATATATATATATATATATATATATATATATATATATATATATTAGGTTTATATTGGGTGCAGTTCACGTGCACGCTAATGGCGTGCATTGTATAATACAGGGTGGGCCACAAAGAATTGCGAATTTGAAAAAATCATTAAAAAAAAACTGAGTACAATTCACATACAAATTTTTATTTCTATAAAAATTGACATCTGGGAAATTCATTTCTTAAAAATGACGTCATCCAGGTGTGCACCATCCCGCTGCAAACATTCTTCGAATCTGACCCTCAAATTGGTAAAAACTCGCTGGCACATTGCACGGGGAATAGCTGCCATTTCTTCCCGGATATTGGTCTTCAACTGGTTAATCGTGGCTGGGTTATCGGTGTAGACTCTACTTTTTAGGTATCCCCACAAAAAAAAGTCCGGTGGCGTCAGATCCGGACTTCTAGGAGGCCATGCAATGTCACCTCGGCGCGATATCAGCTTCCCAGCAAACATCTCGTTTACGACCGCCAAAGAGGCATTAGCTGTATGGCATGTCGCGCCATCTTGTTGAAACCATGTCACACGATTATAGGCTTCAAATTGTTGCAGTTGTGGAAAGAAAAAATCCCTTAACATGGCTATGTATCGGTCAGAATTTACAGTGACAGATTGGCCTTGTTTTTTCGAAGAAGTAGGGTCCGATAATTCCGTTCTTGTTGACCTTGGGCGTTCTGCAGGCTTCTGTTTGAGAGTTGAACCAGTCTCTTCGAACTTTCTGACCCACGATCGAATCACACTTTCTTTCGGACACTGATTTAGGTCATGTAATCCAAACTCACGCCGAAATAAACGCCGAACAATAGCGCACGAATTGTGATTTTTAATAATGTTTAACGCAGAATGCACGTTGCGCTCCGGTGAAGTGATCCATCGCGACTAAATTTTCGAGAACCGAGCTACTTAACCCCACCACCCGCGCAGTCCCCTCTGTAAAGCTTCAAACGCAAGAGTGTTTTTAAAATCGTACGCCTTTCTGGCCCATCTTGTAGATAACGTGAAATGCATATTTCATGTAGTAGTGATTGAATGACTTATTTTATTATACAATATTTTAGAGATAAGACTTCGGACTTCTTCAGCGTTATTAGTAAACAGCAAGTTGGTTAAAAATAAACTTGAAACGGGACAACCAAAGGGATCATTATCGGCATATCTGATCTTGTAGGAACTGGGTGGATGGACTCACGGCCAAAGCACGGTACTGACCATATCACCTTGTGAAGTGCCGATACATTTTATCAAGATAATGAGACACTCTAACTATCTCTAAGCGAAGGAGAAAAAGAATTATCGACATATATCATTGTTTTAGTTTCGAACGGGCAAAAATGTGGGGCAAGCTCGAAAGATATTGTGTGAAGTTTATGGTGAGAATCACCTTACTGAATGCCAGTGTCAGGGTTGGTTTGCTCGCTTCGTTCTGGAAATTTTAATGTGCAAGGTGCACCACATACTGGTCGTCTTACCACTACTAATGACGATGAAACAAAGGTGATAATCGAAATTAACTGGCATATGATAAATTTGCAGATAGCGGGGATGCTCAATATATCAAATTCAGCCGTTTATTTGCACTTACAATAGCTTGGTTATGCAAACAAATTGGATATTTGAGTTCCTCATGAATTGAAGGAAATTCACCTCACCAAAAGCATTAACACATGCAACTTTTTGCTGAATCGTAACAAGAACGACCGATTTCTAAAAAAATCATAATGGGTGATGAAAAATGGATTGTTTACGCTAACGAAAACGATCACGGAGCAAGGAATATGAGCCCCTCACAATCGATATTTAAAGCCAATATTTACCAAAAGAAGGTTATGCTTTCTGTGTGGTGGGATTACGAGGGTGAAGTCTACTTTTAGCTGCTTCATAAAACCAAACTATTGATTTGAATGTCTACTATTGTGAACTATCAAAATTGAATGAAGAAATTAAGAAAAAACACCCTGAAAGAACACACTGAACGGCAAGATAGGTGTGCGATTATCGCAATTTACAAATGGTTAAATGGTAGCGCTTTCACTGCAACTTTCCGACAATTCTGGCTAGGTCGATTGTCGCAATGATTTGCAATTTATTCTGATACCGGTTTACTAGGTACGATTATTTTGTGTGATACTCTCGTAGACGCATATCATTTGCACATTCGATGCTAGCATCCATCGGAGTTACTTGCATAGTGCAAGAATGAGTCAGAAGGCTTGAACTAAACCCTATTGAATGCCGTTTGTTTGTATGTTCATATGTCAATAGTTTTTGCTTTTCTTCAATTTGATCACTAAAACGGCAATTAATTACAGTTTTATTCATAGAAATATGTGCTAATACTACAAAGGTCATGGTTATTTTTTTTTATATATAATTTTCTTTATTAGAATGTATGTGGTACAGAGGCCTTATAATATAGTAAGTGTTCTGACAAAGTCATTTCACCATCGTTTGAACATAACTTAAAACTATGCGGAGTATGGTATTTTTATGTGATTATTACAATTAGCTAGAGGAAAATTTAGGCAAAAACCTCTACTGAACTTAATACTAGCTTAACATAACTTAACTATCTACTTATAACTAGCTAAAATCCATGAGCCTGGGTTACGGCCAAAAGATAGGTGGCAGCAACTGCTGATTTTCAGTTCGCCAGGGCATGAATAAGCGGATTGGGCGAGTCATTAGCTTTCGCAATTAATTTGTCACGGCGCGATGCAGCGAGCTTATAAATTTAATAAAAAAGTGTTACTTCAAGAAAATTTCAGACTATGATGCTACTTAATTTGTATTATCTTTGGTATCTCTGCTACTGGTTTTTTGGCGCATTTCAGAATTTATTTTCTTAATTTTTTTCTGCAACGTGCAAGTCGCCCTCAACCTTAGTAATAATCATGGCGTCGCTCTTTGTTTGTTATCAATATTTTTACTCATTCCCTTAAAAAAAACGGAGCGCATGTATTCCTGGCAAAAATATACATACATACTTCTAAATGAGTTCTGCGCATGCCTGAAATTTCTTTGCAAATCTTGTCATAGTAAGTACATACATATTTGCGTCTAAAAATCGCTCAATATGATAGTCGTATCGCAATTAGACCAAACCTTTAGGGTTTGCCGAATCGACTGTCGTATCGAGCAATTTTTAAGCGCAAATATTAACACACTGCGGTAAGATTTGCAAAGGAACTTCAGACAATATGTTCATTTGAAGGCATATTTTTGCTAGGAATACATACGCTAATTCATTTGTGCACTAGCCTAGAAACTTCCATGCATGCTAGCGTCAAATGTTCAAATTATGTGTGCCTGCGCGGGTATTACAACAACTTCCTACTAAACTGGTTCTAGGAAAATTTGCAAATACCTGCGACTGCTGACCTGGCAAGAATTGTCGTAAACCACAGTGTGCGCGCTTCCATTACCATTACCATAACCGTGTGTTACTTGGGACAATAGTGCGACTATATAGTCGTAGTCGTCCTCAAATAGGCAAATACAGTTTTTTTTAGACGAGAAGAAAGTGACTTCGAAAGAATGAAAACAAGACGCATGAGTCAAAAGAAATTTCTAATGATCTGGCCGCAAGCACCGCAACAAATGCGTATCTGTAAGACGTGCCACAGAAATTTTCCTAAATCTCAAGGGAATCATTCATCAATATGTAGCTCAAGGGGAAGGTCTCACATGGGAGATTTAAAATGCGTTTTTGACCTCAGGATGAAACCACTCCGGACATGTGTCTCTGTGACCAAACCTTTAGGGTTTGCTGTGCATGTGTCTCTGTGATACACATATATAAACAAGTTGGGTAAACAGACCTACGCTCATGTCAGAAGGGTTTTGTATTCAATTTACAAAATGCAGTCACCAGATCGAATAAAATCAAGAAACATGTCAAAGACGATTTTATTGGTGAAAATATGAAATCATACTATTATTAACAAAGTTGAACTAATTTCGACTTCTGAGGTTTTTGTTATTGTTATACTCATAAATATATCCCTTGATATTTATTTCAGATGTCCATTTGCGAGGGAGGAAACACATTTTACATGTATTCCCCCCCGTTGCCTCCACTGAAGCAAAAACTGACACTTTAAGAGCTGTTTTGAAAAGCTCCCATGAAAGCTTTCATTTCATGCTCATATGGGCTACGTTTGATGAATTTTTTTTCAAGGGACACTCTCCAGTACTGTTATCATGAATTAATGGCCAATTTTTTCGAGTCCTAGAATGGTTACAAAGCCTTTTTGCTAGGAGCTCTCTCCCGCCTCCTTGACTTGTTTCACTTATGCGTAATAATTGTAGGTACTCATCTTCAGTCATTCGTTAAATTGAATCAAGGGTTCAAAGAACAAACCTTAAACTTTGAAGTTGGGAAAAAATAACTCAAAATTATTCAATCTTCGCATTTAAAACAGCCACTATTTTGTTTAACGATTACTGATACCATTAGCTGAACCGATTCTCAAAGACATTCATGATACCAATCATTCCTGAAATGTTCATGCAAATCCTAGCAAAACTGTAGTGTCTGAGTCGGTAAAAAGCGCATGTTGTTCCATAGCCATATGTTGCCATAGTAATCAATGCAGCGCATATTGTTCCATAGTAATACACGAAAATTCAAACCGCTATAACTTCGCTAAATATGATTCAATCTTTATGAAACTTTTAGGATAGATCAATCTTATAAATAGTCATCAGTGTGTGTTCATTGAATTTAAGGGTATATTTAAGATTTTATTCAAGAAAACATGAAATCGATAAATCATACTATTAGTAACAAAGTTGAGTGAATTGCGACTTCTCACGTTTTTGTTGTTGTTGTACTCATCAAGGCCTGCATTCTTGATTTTTTTTCAGATTTTTCGGATCACAGGTGTCCAATCGCGAGGGGAGGGACACAAATTTTTCGTGTATTTCCCCTCTCTGTGCGCCCCTCGAAGCAAACTTTGTCAAACTAAGACCTGTTTTGAAAAGTTCTCATCAATACCTTTCATTTGATACCCATATCGGCTACCTTCAATGAAATTTTTTTCGGGGAGTCACTCCCCTATATGGGGAGACCCCCTTAAATGCCTTATAAAATTTTTTTGTAGCTGAAGTTTGAAGAGAGCACCACTTTACACCTACATACAAAATTTGATGTTTCTAGCTTAAGTAGTTTCCGAGAAAAACTGCTGTGACACACGGACGGACGGACGGACAGACAGACAGGACGCGATTTTAGTAGGATTTTGTAAAATTATTTTATAAAATCCTTAAAAATGTGTATCGTATAGCAAATGAGCTTGGGTGCAATGTTGGACCATGTAGACCGAAGAAAGGGTTCAGCCAACCTTAATGTCGAGCATAGTATACTCAACTAGTAACCACACTCTATCAACCCTCCGGAAAAATTCGAACACAAACCGAACAGAGCGCCATAAATCTTCGGTAGCAGGTAGGTAGGTAAATGTTGATGCGAGGTTTGGCGCGGATATAAACATATGCTTCGATGAGAGATTTCAGGATTACCATTACTCAAAAAATCAATAACTTTGCAGAAAAACAAATTCGTTCCATGCAATCTTTTAGTTTTTTATTAGGATGTGGCAGCACTCCCATGTTCTGAAATGCATAAAAGAACACTTGCGTCGGAAATTGTATTTGCATTTTGCTTTGCTTCTTGAGCGCGCCAAACATGGGATCAGCTCTCATGCCCCGGATCAGCTGACGTGCCCCTGAGAAAATTCAAAAAGTGTGCAACACAGGGTAAATGGAAGGTGTGGGTACTAGTTGAGTATACTATGATGTCCAGGTAGATCGCAATTCTGTTTGCAACATGTCTAGCTCGAGCTATATTCAGCTTTATAGGGTTTCGTGATGAAAAAAAAATTGATAATAGGCACATGTCTGTCCATGAGTGCATCACAGTTGGCTAGAGTCATCAAATCTTGTGAACAGCACAGAATTTGTTTGTTAAGAAAATTTCCAAGCCAAAAAAAAAATTCCAAATTATTTTAAGTGGTGTCTCCTCATATCCGAATATTTGAATAGGATATGAAAGCAAAGGCTTGGATGAGAACTTTCAATATTAGTTATTCAAATTGCAATATCTATAACGGGGTAGGTAAAGCAAATATAAGAACAGGAAAAAAATGGTCATGATGGAGGACATTTACAGTTAGAGAAATCTATATTTTCACGATTCTAGCACCAGTTTATCTACATCACCGATCAATACACGTGTGGATATAAAAATCTATTATGGTTGATTGTTTGTAAATGTAATGGCTCTCCAATAAGGTAAATCGCTGATATTAACAGCACCATTCCGAAATTTAGCTATAAAGATAACATTAAGGGGTCGCTTTATATTCAATCCTTCACTCTCTTTTAATACCTTTTTGGCTGAATTTTTGCGTTTGGTGTGTAGTATGGATGTATTCATCCCTTTAAACTGATGCAGAGTCTTAAATTATGGTTTTTCTTGATAAATTGAGTGCTTCTTCGAATTTTCGTCAAACTGCATATTTCAACTTAATTCAGCGTAAAGAAACATTTCAATTTGGATTCGGTGCAAAGATATATTAGAAGCCTCCATTGTAGAATACAATCATCATACATTGTTTTATATTTCGGTGAAAAATGTATGCTCTGGATGAAGTCTGTTTCCCTACAAAGCCCAAAAGAATAATAAAGCGCAGGACATGGATGAGGTCCCAGTTGAACTCATCATTTACAAAGTCACCAAGCATATTTGGCAACAAGAACATACGCTGAATGAGTGGAGCCAATCAATTATATTCCCTATCCACAAAAAGGTGACAAGCCGCAGTACGAAAATTATAGAGGCATATCACTATGCCAAAAGTATTGTTGGAGAGTACCAACTTTAAGCAAGTATACGACAGTATTGATCGTAATGTACTGTACCAAATCATGCTTTATTTTGGCATCTCAGCAAACAATTCCTTCTTAGCAAAATGACAATGACGTTGACGACCTCTCAAGTCCGCATCAATAACCAACTCACCGATGCCTTTGACACAAATTTCGGACTAAACTGGGAGATGGGATGACCCCATTGCTATTCGATTTAGCTCTGGAGTATGTCGTAAGGGAGCTACCTATCGATACGTGAGGTACATTACTATACAAGTTGAGCCCAGTAGTAGCCTATGCAGACGACATCAACATTTTGTCACGGTCATTAACAACTGCCAAAGAAATTTTCCTGAAACTCAACAGCGAAGCAAAACTAGTAGGGCTACAAATCAATGAAAATAAAATAAAGCTTATGAAGCAATCGAGGAAGAGTACCTCAAATACATAAAATATGACACTTGGCGAATAGAATATCAAAAATGTGAGCAAATTTGTGTATTTAAGTACCAAAATAACGACAACGGGTAATGAAAGAGACGAAATACTCCGAAAAATACAGCTTGCAAATAAAATATTTTACTCGGCACTGACGATCTTGAAAACCAGCTGCATACACAGAAAAACAAAGCTCCATGTATAAAAATCTGTGATAAGACCTGTATTATGCTATGGGAATGAAACATGGACCCTAAATTAAGCATCCGTAAACATATTGAACGCCTTTGAGCGACGTGTGCTGAGGCGAATATTCGGAGCGAAGCTAGACGGGGACCAATGGCGAATTCGATACAACCAAGATCTGTATGAAATTTTTGACGAGCCGGAGGTCTAAACGATTGTCAGACTGCAGAAGCTGCAATGGGCTGGACACATGAATCATCTGGGTGAGCAACGGATGCACAAAAAGGTATTCATTGGGAGAACTGAAGACCGGAGACAAGTGGGAAAACCGAGGAAACGCTAGTCTGACTCGGTCGACGAAGACAGTTCATCGCTGCTCGGACACGGTAAATGGACCGAGACAGTTGGAGGTGCTTTTTGCAGGAAGCGAAGGCCCAAGAGGGGCTGTAGTACTACGTAGAAGAAGGAGCACCAGTTTATTATGTGGATTTGAATTATTAAGGATGCATACTGGAGCTAATCAATTTATGTTGATTGTTCGTAAATATAATGGCTCTCCAATAAGGGACATTGCTGATATTGACAGCACCATTTAGAAATTTAGTTATAAAGATAGCATTAAGATGTGCTTTTATAGTCAATCATTTAGTCTCTTCCAATATCTTTTTCCTAAAATTTTTGAGTTCGGTATGTAGGATTTTAAACTGACGCAGGGTCTTAAATTATGGTTTTCCTTGATAAATGAGTGCTTCTTCGAGTCTTCGTCAAACTGCATATTTCAACTTAGATTCAGTGTAAAGATATATTTCAATTTGGATTTGGCGTGAAGATATATTAAAGCCCTGTATTGCAGAATACAATCATCATCTATTGTTTTATATTTTGGTGAAAAATATGAGCGGATTGTATTTGGAATCAGATTAAATTCATTTGTAGACTTTAATCCAAGAAAATTTATAACTGTTTCTTGTATTTTATTATGCTTCAATAATTTTTATGTGTAATTGATATGTGAATGAATATTTTGGAAAAAACCAGCGGGTTGAGGAATATGAAGTAAATGTGAGCTTACGAGATAAGTTTTTACTTAATTGCCTGGAAAGCCGAAATGATCTTTAAGGGAAGAACATAATGAATTGGTTATTATGAGCTTCATAAAAATTAATAATTCTCAACAATACACTCATTAGAATTTCGAATGTGTTAAAAAATACTCAACAGATTCTTTAATCGATGTTTATGGCGCTCTTGATTTTAATTCTAAAGCATAAATTTATTGTTAATTTGCAAACAATCCTGCAGTAGCTCAAAATTTTGCCAATTGTTGTGGAAAATTGCGTCGAAAATTTAGAAGGAAATCGTAATACTTGTACAATATATGTTCATGTTATTTTTTAAATCCTGAACGAAAATCATGAAAAGAGTGAAATAAAATTCATGGAATCAGTGCGAAATCAGTTTCTCCTATTCAAAAATTGGATGCCATTGATTTATTTATCAATCGTAACAAAAACGAGGGAAAACTTTATTTGGCCCTGCATCCATTAATTTTATTTCATCCTTGTCGGCCTTTTGAAGTAGCTTTTTTTCGAAAAGTTATTTTTGTGGTGGTGTGACTCGTTTGAATGTCAAATGGTATGTTATATATACATATTTATGTAAGTTTTTGAATCTGATTCGAAATTTTATTTAATAGTTTAACCTATTCACATTTAGTTAAAAAACTTAACAAGGTAAAGTTTCTTAAAATACTTTTTATTTTGATTAAAATGCAAACCATCTATTATCATTAAACTCACCAATGACAGGTAATTTAAGTAAATTTTTTAGAAAGCTTATAAAAAGCAGCGCTTTTGTACAATTGTGGCATTTTTCATGAACTCTATTACACTTGAAATCCCTCAACTCAAAATTACTTCAATTATTTTATCACATCCATCCTTAAGTCTTTTGCTTTCCAAACATATTTTCTCAAATAAACGCATTGTTGATTATCAGAGTAGCATAATTTTTCTAGTATGATTGAGTGGAGATACTCTTGAAATTGTCTTTTCATTAAACTGAACGATAGATTCAAAAAAGCGTTATTTTGCTCAACAAATCATGATTGGACTGGGAAAAATAATTTTAAGCAACTCAAAGACAAAGTGAAAGAAAATGGAAAATTCCTTGCACTGGTATTTGAAAATCCTCTGCAGTCTACCATCCACGTCAAAGTAGAATGTCTCAACGAGAAAATTACGTCAAGTCTTCTAAAGTGAAGTAAACGAAACTTAGGCCATGAAAATAGTCAAATGATATTCACAAGAATGAGGCAACCATCAATTTTTGAAATATTTGGTGAATTAAAACATCCTTGGCTTCAAAGAGCAACATTTTCCATGCTTTGTCAGGAGCAAGGCATTTTTGCAGAAATAATTTCACGGTTGATGTTAAATTAGTACTCAAAGTACAAGTATGAAGTTTTAAGAGATCTATAATTGCTTTATATCTTTTAGATTCTGCAACGGTAAAGAAGGAAGTAGGTACTTATCTGCAATGCCTCGCCGGCTTTGTAAACAAAGTAAGAAGAGTTTTAGAGAATACGGTATAAAATGCCACTGCAAGGCTAATAAGGCAAATTTAGCAGTTAAAGCTAGCGAGAATTGTGAAATTTGCTTAGCTTTTCATAAATTGGAGGGATCGATTGCTCTATTTAATATTCTAATTCATTTCAACTTTCCTAACAAAATGTTTCTATATACCTACATCTATTTTCGCTTTGTAAATTATTATTCATGCTAATGAAATTTCATTTTTTGAATTTATTTTCATATTTCACCCGAAATATGCAATTTTCTCACCGATTAAATAGCGTTCCATATATGCTAACCGTATAGTTTGGTATGTAAAAGGTAACACACCTTCTTACCTGTACCAAATCCCATTGTATAACTACTGGCAAAGTTAAACACACTATAGAACAGCCTACCAACAGTGAAAATGAAAGTCTAAACGGCTTACAACATTCCCCAGCTTCTTGATGAAGAAAAGTGAAAATTAGCATTTCATATTACATCTCATCTCTAGGGAGGAAGCCGAACATATCATTCGCTTTACTCTTTGTAATGAACTCATTTTTTTGCCGTGCAACGTTGTTGAGGGCTATACTTGGCAAATCTGCATGACATTATTTACAGCTGACTTGAAACTCGCCAAGAAGTATAAATACGAATGTACATCGTACATCCTTGGAATCGTATATATTTGAATTAAGCAAATGGAAAAATAAAATAACATTATTTCTCATCCAAACTAAGTAGTGGATAATGCAAAGAAGTGAGCAAACGTGGTTGGAACGAAACGGAGGAGTACTGTAGACATTTTATGAGAAAGACGCAAGAAAAAGGATCTCCCGTCACTTGATGGGTCTTTGTCACCATCAACTGAATGGAAAATATATATGGACAGCCAGGGAGTGCAAAGTAATTTGCATTTGATTGTGAGAATAAAATTTACATTGATGACTATTGAGGAGATTATTCAGATTAGAATCTAATTGGTATTCAAAAGTTTTCTATCAAGACCACAGGAAGAAATGGTGATAGCGTCAGTCTCGTAGATTGAACGAGGAGTCGAATGCTAAGCCAAGGTGGGACGCCTATCCATAGCTTACAGGATGCCAACATATTATTCAAATACAAGATGAAAAATAATTGTGCAACTAAATTTGAACTTCAGGTACCATTTTTATAACCCATTAGAAATAAAGTGAAAATGAATTCTTAATAGATCAGTCTCGAGATTCTTGAAGCAATATGGTTTGATATGTGGACAATTATCATCAAATTAAAATAATGAAATTACTCTGTGGAAACAATTTTTGCACATCAGAGGTTTATTTAGATATTTCGTAACATGAGCCTTAATATTTTATTACAAAACACTTTGTTATAAATGCTTAGAGTGCTAGTTGTGTTTTTATTCAGATCTAGAAGGCTACATACATGATTTTGTAGATAATACGTATTATTATAAATTCGATGGTTGCAGAAGTCGGGTCCAGTCGAACCGAGCGCAGGAAGGATATCTAACAGCATCAAAATAACGTTTTGTATTTCTCTAATCAAATTTCAAAAATATTTGTGCTTTTAAAAGATTTAAAGGTATATGAGAAACACAATCCAAAGTATTTAGAACTGAAAAGCCTTAAACTTTTAAACAAAACCGCTCTACGATTAAAATTGAAGCATATATGTTATAACTCGCTCACCGTGCTAAAGTTGATAACTAAAATTTTTAATATAAAGTTTTCAGTGCCAAAAAACACCAGACATTTAGAGTTGAGATTATATTTACCTTTGACAAACATTTTTAAATCCAATTGCCTTGAAATATCACCATTAGATTAACAATAAAGTGACGCTGCTCTTAACGTGCACCCAGAAAATATTAAAATGTATTTGGTTAATTTATTGTTTGCAGAAACATCTGTGAAACAAACATCACTATCCAGTCGATGAAATTCTTCTTTTTCTTTTTCTTCGTAGTGTTACAGCCCCTCTCGGGCCTTCCTCCCCTGCAACAAGTGCCTCAAACTGTCTCAGTCTCACTTAATACGGTGGCTTACTTTTAATGATTAACGTAGACTCTGTGCCACATATACTTACACGAAGCATGGTCGTGACAATATTACCTTTTCGAGTGCAAAACATTCGATCGAGATAATAAAATACTCTATTTCGAAGCGGAGAACCTTAATGGGCTATAGTACTTAAGCAAAAAAACTTTTAGAAAAAAAGGAAACCGACTTCGGAATGCTCTAAAAAGGATGAAATAAATTTTATGGAAGCGGTGCCATATCATGTTTTCCCCCATTCTTTTGTGATGGGGCAGATGTTGGAAGTATCTATGTTGAAATAGGGATATTGGTTTGGCACCGCTTCCATAAAATTTATTACATCCTTTTTAGGGCATTCCGAAGTCGGTTTTCTTTTTTTTCTAAAAGTTTTTTATTTCACCCTTTTTAATTGGCAAATTTTCTCATTTCAAACATTTCAAAACAGAGTTTCTCGAATACATTGTATCATGTACTCGTATGTTAAAATATAATTTTTCACTGCAACGCAAAAACCGCTACGGCTAAAATCTGCAGCGCTCATAGGAATCGAATTTAATTCTGGTACATTTAATACATGATCTCATCAGCCTCTACCTTGATTTTAGATTTCATAAAAATCCAATTAGGATTGTAGCCTTGAGAAATTTTCGAATTTCGAACTTTGCCTAGCCGCCATTTTTATATTCTGAACTGACCCTGAATTGCTTTTTTATCGGTCAACTTTTTTCGACCTTTGAGCAGCCGCCATTTTGTTTCAAATTGTTCCACTTTGGATTTTTTATTGTGAGCTTTATCATACAATTGAATAAATTCTTGTACCAGTTTTGGTACAAACCGGGGACATACTATGGTCAGGACAGAAATATTTCTGAAAATTTGGCGAAAATCGAAGCAAAGTTGCGAGCTCCAGGCGCAATTTTTTTTATATCCTATCTACATACAACCAACCATACGCACACACACACACACGTATATATATATATATATATATATATATATATATATATATATATATATATAGATATTTGTATATATATATATATATATATATATATATATATATATATATATATATAAATATATGTGTTATATATATATAGATATAGATAAAGATATACATTTATAAATATATATATATATATATATATATATATATATATATATATATATATATATATATATATATATATACATATATACATATATATTATACACACAAAGGCAATTTATGTTCATACAACTCTATATATATATATATATATATATATATATATATATATATATATATATATACACATCTATACATATATATACATATATATATATATATATATATATATATATATATATATATATATACATATATATATATATATATATATATATATATATATATATATATATATATATATATATATATATGTATCAAAAATCCTTGAAATATAATACGCATCTTTCGTTAATCGTGTTTATGTCAGTTGACGATGTCATCATGGTAGAGCGTGTTTTTGGGCTGATGACCTAATTTCATATTTTTTGTACTTTGTATACTTGTCTCATATGTTGCTCGATAGATCTACATGGATGTTTCTCAATTGGTCGTCATAGTATTTTCTTTGCTTAATTCTAATTATTTTATTTGCTACTCTTCAGAGATTTTCATAATTTTTGCTCTTCATCCTAGTTTTCCTACCGAAATATTGTTTGTATCCTTGATCCTTTTTATCCAACGCAAGCATCATTGAACCACAATTCAGTTGCGTCGGGCTTGATGTCCAATCATCTGTTCTGCCATGGTCTTCATTGCTGCTTCCACTTCCACCAAAAGCACGTTGAATGTTTTCAGCGATGCATCTAGTACAATTAAAGCCAGTTGATTACCAAGGTTCTCCTCGAAAATTTTTGCCATAGACGCCATTTGAAGCCTTTGGATGGGAAAGTTTTGTAGAGTACTGATCTTTGCCGAATACGCCTTTAATATACGATATCGATAGGTAAACATGGTCAAGCTGATTTTTTGTGTTACCAGCCGATGATACTCAGTTTATTTATATGCGTCAATGTGGCAAGCAAGTTTCACATATGACTAAGTTCCTGCTATATGCAGAGTCAATCAGCCGCTGGCCATTATGAATTGTTTCATTGTTGAGGCAATATGTTCCTGTCGTTCTCCGATGAGATAGCTTATTCCCAACCTTTGCGTTTAAATCACTCAGAAATATATTGTCGCGTATATGGGCAATGAGTCAACTAGTCTTTGCAGGTAATTGTAGATTGTTTTCTTAGTTTCTTCGTCCCTTTCTTCGGTTGGGGCATGTACCTTTATCAGCAAATTTTGAAGAAGTTTGCTTTTATACAAGATCGCTTATATTTTATCTTGACAAGTTTTATGCAGTCTCTTTATTCTTTCTGAATAGCTCTAGTCTTCTACTATTGATATTGGCTCATCTTTGGAGCTTATAATAGCAACAAGTGCAAATCTGTATTATTTTCAAAAATGTTACAAAAAAACTATATAATTGCATTAAAATTGAAACTTTACATTTCTGCTGTGAAAAATGAATTGAATTCAAGCCAAAAGAAAGCTCGAATAAGATGAGATGACAATTTGTTGTTCAAAAGTACAAGTTTGACTCAGAATGAAAATGAATCCGATGTTTTTTAGTGTTATTGACAATATGATGCTATGTCCGAATGTCTTCATTCGATTAATTGGACTTCTTTTTTGGTATATGGTTCTTTTCTTCTACCTTTTCTGCGTCTACGTGCATTAATCATTTTAAAAACATATTTAAAAATCACCCTTCATTCCTTTATTCTCTTTCTACAGATTACACAGAAGTTGAATCCTTATTCAGTTCCCTGAATTCTAATATAAGACCTGGTTCAGATAGACTCCCCAACATATTCGTTAAGTCACTTGCATCCCCTTTAAGTGTTCCCCTAACCCATCTCCTTAATCTTAGTCTTTGTTCTGGAAACTTTCCCATTTATTGGAAAGAAGCAAACATTGTCCCGATTTTAAAAAGTGGTGACCCTTCATTCGTGACTAATTATCGTCCTTTATGTCTACTGTCTTGTTTTCCAAAGTTGCTGGAGTGCCTGGTTGACAACCGGCTGTCTTATTTACTGACTCAAGTATCAATCAACAACCACTAATTTAATGGAATTTTCTGATCACATTGCAAATGCTTTAGATAATCAGCATTCAGTAGATGTCATCCTCACCGACTTTACTAAAGCCTTTGACACTGTAAACCATTCCCTTTTATGCTATAAATTGAAGTCTTACGGAATCAATGAAGTTTTTCTCTTGTGGATGTCTTCCTATCTCTAGTGTCTTCTTAGTACTAGTTCCTTGTCATTCTTTTCTTCCAAGATTCACTTGAGCTTGGTCCTTTTTCCTCCTCATATTTCTATATGTAGTTATAAATTACAATCAATAATTACTATGCTCTTGTTTTGTTTTTTTTTCTTCTCTTTTTAAGCTTATCATTTGTTTTAACACATTACCTTTTCATTTGTATTTTACCATTTTGTAATTGGACTTTTTGACAGTTAAATGGTTAAATAAATAAATAAATGTGATGAACTAAATAAAAAGATTTCGCAACAATAAAGACTTTAAGACTCTAAATCTAAACAAGTCTTGACTCCAGAGGTTCTACGAGTAAAAATTACTGCAAAGTCATTTCTTGTTCTTCTTTTTAGCACTACAGCCCCTCTCAGGCATTCGCTTTGAGATAGTTAGAGTATCTAATTTTCATGACCATATTGATTTTTTCGGAAGTTGGTGTGGTCAGTACCATGCTCCCGTGTATCTGCTCAGCGGTGATATGATCTGATTAAATCAGTACATATTACCACTGAATGAACACTCGTAGTCCGTCCGAAAAATCCCCTGAACTAAATCACGTTGTTCACCAACGAGATTTGAATCTGGGACCTTCGGCTTATGCGTCTCATGCTCTAACCACTAGACCACACAAAGTCATGACTTTAAAACGGCCCAGAAATCGCTTCAAATAGCAGATGCGCTATTTTACCTATATGCCAAGTCGATTTGAAATATGTATGAACCATTAACACGTGTTCTTGTTGTTATAATTCCATGCAATTGAAAAGGCTATAACTCACTTGATTATGATTTGTATCAATCTACTCTTTTAAGAATTTTAAGGGTACCATTTTGATTGTATGGGGGAAAATGTAGAATTTACAAATCACTCTATTATCAACAAAATTGAGTGCACTTTGATTTGTCAGGTGTTTGTTGCCTTTGTACTCGCAAAGACCTGCCTCTGCAATTTTTTTCAAGTTTTTTAGCTCAAAGGGGTCCAATCACGGTAAAGAGACACCAATAGTTCGTACATTTTGCCTCCTCCTGTACCCCTTAATGCTCAAAATGGCTTGTTTGTTTCTGATTCTAAAATTTCTCATCAAGACCTTTTATTTGTTGCTCCACTTGACTACATTCGATAAATAAATTTTAAGGGCTAAATCGCTATAAGATGGGAACTCTCTTAAAAAAATTTGAAATATTTGATGATACCTAAACTTTTGAAAGACTACCACTTCTGATCCTTTCATAGTATTCAAGCTTTCTAGCTGCGTTAAATTCAGCAAACAGAGTGTGTAGAACAATGGTACCAGCCTTCTACGACTTGTTTTCTACCCAGGCTATCTTGGCTATCAACATAATAGCAAGTTTATTAGCCCAATAAAAACCGGCACTTCCAGCAAAAAGGCAGATGCCTGTTATAAACTGTAGTTTGAGAAGGTTGATGGACTCAACCCTTCAAGAGATGCAACTGCTTATTACTCTTAGGGCAACTCGATCGCATGGCCCAAAAGTGGACAATTTATATGCATGTGGCAACACGACTAACATGAAAACTATACCTGAATTGAATTTCCATAAAGACGTTAGCAGTCCACATAAAGTGTTTACTACAATGGTGCTTGTCTTCTAAGTGAACGAACAACTTATTCTAGACCCAGTCTATCTATTGACATGATAGCTAGTTATTAGCCCAATGAAGACCTACATTTCTAGCAAGAGGGCTGGCACCTACCGTAAACTGCGAACCCGCCTCTTTAGGTGACCTCCTCCTCTTCAGATGAGCCTCCTCTTCTGAAGCTGCGACAGTTCATCACCCTCGGAGTAGCTCGACCGCATAACTCATATGTGGAGAGTGGATGCTGAACATGCATGTGGGGAAACACCAAACATGCAAGTTATATTTGAACTAAATTTTCACAAAGACTGTGGTTGTCCATATTAAGTGCTAAGAATAATTGTCTCAGTCTCCTAAGTGAAAGAACAACTTTTTTTTTACCCAGACCATCTTGGCTATTAACGTGAAAGTATTTTTATTGGTTCGGTAGAGACCGGTGTTTCCAGGGTGGTGTCTGCTACGAACTGTGGTTTCGGAAAGATCAATGGAACCTCCTCTTGTGTAACTTGCATGTTGGGCATGTTTCTACATGCATATTAAGTATTCACTCTCCATCTTCGGGTCATGCGAGCTATATCAAGGGCAGCGGTACAGTAGCAGCACCTTGCTAAAACCGTAGCTTACAGTAAACACAGCCTTCTTCTTAGCAATTTTTTGTTAAAATTCAAAGATGCTCACAAAGGAAATAAGATTTGTTGATACTAGTCACATATGAGACTCTGCTACTGTATAGATGTAAAACTTGGACTCTTACAAATGTTTCTGAAATGGTCTTGGATGTATTCAAACGCAAAGCGATTAGGTGCATATATGGCCCTATATAGTATGAAACAGAGTGCAGGCTTTATTACAACGACGAGTTGCTTAATCTGTAGGCCACACAGAGTGCAGGCTTTATTACAACGACGAGTTGCTTAATCTGTGTGGAGAGAATAGACGAGCACACGTTCCCCAGAAAAAAGTCGAAGGGTAGAACGCAGTTGGGAAATCATGGAAACGATAGGAAAATTCAATTGATACTGATAGCAAACCCCTATTTGAACTTCCAATTGGTGAATGAGGTGCAGATAGGAGACGATTGGAGACAACTACTATTAAAGGCGTAATCCCAAATTGGTGCTTTGCCATAGATCATGATGAACATTGAAGTGAATGGAACTAGGTAAATTACAATAATTTCATAAGGATTCAATGTACGCCCAGAAGGATTAAATTTGGTCCCGTCCAATTAAATCCTTTAAATTTTTAACGTGCTTGAACTCAGTTGCAGTTATAAGTCCTTTGAGACTAAGAGTTAAGATACAGTTGGGCATTGCAAATTTCGTGTTTTTAACAATATTTACGAGTGAACGGCAAAAAATGAATTTAGTAATCACCTGCTCTATAGATAATCTAACTGAAGTAAAAATTTCATGGAGTTTGGCCATGTAGCCATTATTGTGAAAGTAATTCACGACCAACAGTGTATAGAAACCTGTTGTGGCCTATTTCATTTGGATTTGTATGGATTTTTAAAATTCAATTAATTTTGTGTCATTCCCAGAAATATCTGATGAGCTCTTCTTCAAAATCTATATCCATTCAAGCCTTTTACAACACATTTACACCTTTTAGGATCTCAACTTTATGTTAAACAGCGTTTTATCAATCTACCTAAAATTTTAAATCGAAAAGGAGCAATTCATCTATTCATGATTTTCGATTAACCATTTTAGATATATTCGCAACGTGTCCATAAATACATTTTATTCTTGGGAATATGTTGGGCATTCAAAGCCATAAGGATACTACAATTCAATAATAAAAAGGATCTTTATGTTAAAGCTTTTATTATGGCTCTTCCTCCATTTATCACTCGGTTATAAATTTTTCATAGCCTGCATTGAAAAATATCTCGGCATGTTTCCCGCCAGGAAAATATTAATTTTTCAATGACAATTTTTGTTGACCAAAGGAAGGAATATGAGGGATGGGGTTTATTGATGATTTGCGTAAGCAGCGGAGACTATGTTAAGAAACATTTGCTTGCATAAATTCCGTAATATGGATGAATTGTCACCAATTTTAAAATGTGTGAAGTGCATGTTGTTAGGAAAAGTAAACTGAAATAACTTCGTTCGCAAGAGTACTTGAAATGAAAGGTAGTGCCTGTTGTAGTCCTATCTACACGTACGAACGTAGTCCTTATTCATTATTGATTCGAAATCCTTGAAGCATCAATTGCATTCACAAAGAGGTGCTGTCAACTCAAAGAAAACGGCCGATAAAATCGAGGGTCTGCTCGATTTTGTTTTGTACTTTCATTAAAAGTTTGTACTGAATGGAAAAGCTTATCGCAACCCACCTTTCAGTCGCATCCAATTTCAATCTAAAAACACATACACAGAAAAGCAAGCAAGCAATGAGTCGCCTTTGTCGATTCTCTGTTAGCCATTCACTTGTCCTTGGAGGAAAATTTAACGGTATTCCGATTGCAATGTGATCCTTTTCCACCAATAAGAAATAGTCCTTGAAACGATTTTCCCATTGAATATGTGACACCCTACTCACCGCACTGCCTCCACCACCGTTGACCGCCACTTGGGCTAAGTGGAAATGTCCTTTGCTATGTGCACTTCACTCACTTACTTCAAATACATTTTGGATGAATGAAAGCTTCTCGTATTCAGCATCCAATAATTTTCGAGCTGATGCTAAGTGCTTTTTCCTACCATTCTTTGAATAGATTCTTCAACTGATGGAAAATAAATGACAATCGCCATCGTTCTGTCGTATTTATCCCCCGGAACGACAACTACCGTCCAGGCGGCGATGTAAATTAGTATTTCCAGTCACGTTCCTGGATGGTCTTTAGGAGAACAATAATCATATATCGTCGATGACGCTTATATGCCACATAAAAGTTTTATACGGCAAATGGGCATTCCAGCGATTGTGAGACTTTTATTAGATTACGATTTCTGAGCACTCTTTATCGCATGGAAGTGGGGAATTGGATTATCGCTGAGTGGTATGCTTTTGTTTGCTACTACGACAATAAAAAACCAATGAATTAGCGTTTCGTCTTCCATCAATTAACGTTGATGAGCCATTAATTGGGTGATAATTGCAAAGAAAAATTGATGAGCCCTATTCAGTGAATACCATCACGGAATGCAAAAGAAACTTATTCCACGTAATTTTCTTTCGGTAGTCAAGAACAGGGCGCAATATTGAAGCAGTTTCAGAATAAGTAATCAACAAAGATTTAAATACTTACCTCCCTAGCTCCAATAATTGAATCCTAATCTTCAATCATTTCCATATTTAATTTCATTTTAATCATTTTCATCTCCTATCTGTGCACGTGCATTTCCAGGTTCGTCGAGCCCTAACATCTTGTCGTTGTACCAGAGTTCAAATAATACTATGGTAGTATGTTATGAGTAGTCAACACAATATTGTTCAGCAATTTCGATTCACATAAATTATATACAAGTCTCTGCTTTTACAACATCCTGCTTGGATACAGACAACACAACCAGCATGAAATCATGTGAATGGGATGATAGTTGAGGTTCCTTGTTAAACATGAATTGCTGTCATTGAATAGATGGAACTTAAACGGATAACAAATAAATAACAATCAGAAGCAGCAGTTCCAATACATTCAATAAACCCGCAAATCCATATCAAATGGGTAAATGGCCCTTTTATTGCGTTCAAGAGTATCTCTGCATGTGGATTTTGGAGCAGATAGTAGGTGAATCAGAACATGTGTGAGAAATAAAAATAGGACTATGCCAAGATGATTCTTTGTTTTAAAAGCAATTTCGACCAGATTTATGGGCCTGAATGGAGGCTAGGAAATAAAACTTAACAGAAAAATTGGGGTCAACTCGATAAAGCTGGATTTCTAAGTATTTCAGGTGATGTGCGCTTCTGTTGCCTGAAATATTTATTTCATTTTTTTCAGATTACCTGCTATAAATTTTGAGAATGAAAAGCTTCTGAGCGCGTATATCAGTTTGTCTATTCTAATTCAAGCATAAATAAAGCAATTAATTTTTAACTACATACTTTTGGTACCGACTCGTAAATTTATTAGAACAGTGCTTTCGGGTTACTTAATACTTTCAAATTCAAGCAGAACATATAGAATTCAGTGGTACACTGAAAAAAAAAATTACGTCATTACCACGAAAATGTCTCAACCAAAAACATATAAATAAATGGAAACGAAAGGGCAGTCCATGCATCGTATATGAAGGAAGTAGTTTTAATACAAACTTACCTCTGCTTTCCTTTCCTCTTTGCAAACTATTTGTTGTTGACTCTTTTCTCTTTGATTGCCCACTTTTCACTACTTCCAACTGCGAAAACCAAGGAAAGATTCTCTAAACTATCAAACGATGGTGATTTCGTTAGCATTCGGCAAACCTTCGTTAGAAAAGAAACTGGAATTTAATGTTAAACAAGTAAACGTTGCAGGAGAGCGCTCCTGCCAAAAGGGTATCGGAAAAATATTAGAAAATTCAAACTTCTGAATATCGAACCTTGACTCATACATAAATTCCATGAATTAAACTCGGAGCATTAACATATGGCTGTCATGTATTTTGATTTCTAGTATTTTATTTTCAGGGTGCTCAACTCTATGTTTGAGTTGTGATGATATCATATCAATTTTAGGAATTATTTATAAAATCTAGGTCCTTAAACACCTTTGAAATTTGGGTTTTTTCCGAATTTGTATTTAAACAGTATCACTAGTAATTGTTGGAACGATTGACAAATTTTCAATTGTCTGTAACTAAACTGTTTATGGCTCGATTTTTATGAAACTATGAGATATGTGAAGACGAGCTTGCTCTTTCCCATATATAAATTTATTTTATGAAAGTATAACAAGTTTAAATTTATTTTATAAAAATTTAACGCGATGACGTTACTCTAGCGAGTAAGTGAGTAGGTGACACCCAAACATGTTTAGGGAAATTAAATGGTACTTCATTAACTCTAATAAATTTATTCGCGAACCGAAATTACAATTTACAAGATACAAGTTAGGCTTGGATGAATGTAGAATAAAAGGCACGTCTTGCTGCTCTTGCTACTACATGCTGCGATCCATGTATCGCAACTCTCTTTTCACTCGATGCTCGCTGCAAAGAATCCAAGCGTCGGTAAGGAACGAATGACGGTCAAAGAGGACGCGTCTATGATGCCTGTAACCACACTTTTGCATGTGCGTGTGTTTGCATCTCAACCAAGGCATGCGAAAATTTTCTATGGTATAATTCTTTGTTTACGTCAAGACTGTGGGAGCGGAGGCGCTCCAATGAGCTTCGCGGGGTGCAAAGGGAATAAATATCTAACGCGCTTTTAGGCCTTCGGTATTTTTGCCGGTTATGGAAGCTGAGCAGGTAACGAAGGAGTGACGGATGTTGGCGAATGAGGCGGTGAGATGCTAAGCTGTGATGTCTCAGGCTCTGGTATGGAGGCTGGTGAATCGACTGGAGTGAAAGTTTGTGAATCTGGGATTACTGGATGCCTTAAATCTGCTGCAGCGATGTAGGCGAGCTTCAGCTGATTGGTCGATAGTGTTTTTACTATGCCATTGACGCTACGACGAAAGTGCCCGTGTCGATACACTTTATCACTTGATAAGGGCCGGAGTACGGTTGCTCCAGTGGCTTTTTGATTGAGTCTATTTCGCGGAAAATGTATTCGCTTGTAGTTAAGTCACTGCAAACAAAAGGACGATAGTTGACATGTCTGGAAGCTTGGATTGGGCGAATGGCGTTGAACAGGCAATGGAGGTCGGTAACAAAATCTGCCGAAGTACAAACGGGAGCAGGACGAGGATCAATGAATTCGCCAGGGATGCGAATTGATATCCCAAAGACTAGTTCTGCTAGCGAGGCTTGAAGGTCCTCTTTGAAAGTCGTTCGCAAACCGAGGAGTATAGTCTGAAGTACTTTTGGCCAGGAGATTTCTGGAGCACTGTCGAAGGCTGCAAACAATGTATATCTGAGAGAAGCTTTGAGCGTGCGGTGCATATGTTCTACCATGCCGTTCGATTCGGGGTGGTAAGAGGTTTAATGAATTTGATGAGCTCCTAGAAGGCGAGATAGCTCACGGTGAAGCTCAGCCTCGAATTGCGTGCCCTGATCGGTCGTAATTTTGAGCGGCATTCTAAAGTAGGATATCCAATTCTTAACGAGAGCACGGGGGACGGTTGCAGCTGTCATATCATGGACTGGTTTTGCCTGCAGCCAAAGGGTGTAGCGGTCTATAATAGTTAGACCGGTTCGAAATTTTCAGACAGTGGCACTCTGATCAGTTCCAAATGGATTTGGTCGAATCTTTGAACCGGTGCTGTGAAATTTCCTAGCTCCGCTGTGTTGTGGTGATGAACTATTGACTTTTGGCAGGGAATGCACTGCTTGGCCCACCAAAATATGTCTCTACGAGGGCTTGGCCAAAAATTATTGGAGGGCGTTGCGCTTGGCAGTAGCACGACCACTCGGATGCGACAAATTGTGAGCTGCGTCGAATGCTTGTTTGCATAGTGAGACCGGCAAGTAGGGCTTGATAGTACTGTCGTGTTTGAGGTGTCGAAGCTTGAAACGAGGGGCAGCTAATAGGTGCGGTAGCTGCTCAGCGCTAATGGTGTTGAGGTTGTAGGTGGCAGAATTGGCGCGTTTTCATTTCCAGTTGTGCATTCCAGCTGGTTATTAAACTGCGATATAAAATCTAATTGCCAAACCTTCCGGGCGATGCTTTTTCTGATCGTTGCTTGAATGAGCGGCCGATGATCTGTATAGGTGGTGAACTGCCTGCCTTCGATAATGCGCTGGAAATGCCTGATTGCAGCGAATATGGTTAGAAGCTGCCGATCATAGGTCCAATATTTCTGCTCCGCATCTGAGGGCTTTCTCTAGAAGAAACCTAGTGGGACGTAGTTACCATCAGTTAGCTGCTGATCCAAAACTGCGCCTCTGGCGGTATTGGATGCATCCGTGCATAAAGTGAGCGGCTACAGCCTATTAGCAGCGCATGAACAAATCGTTGGCCTGCTTGGACCAGGCAAGCTTAGCTTTCTTTTTCGTGATTCCTCTAATTAAGTCGGTGAGAGGAGCTTGCAACATAGCAGCTTGTGGAATGCAGCGCCGGTAAAAGTTCGGCATTCCCACGAAACGTCTGAGCTGCGTAGTATCTTCGGGTCTTGGGAAGTCAATGATTGCCTGGGTCTTTGGCGGAGGTGGGCGAAGCGTACTTCGTTTAAAGTCGAGAGAAGTTTAGCGAGGTGCGCTTGATGCTCTTCGCTGCTGTCTGAGCTGACCAGAAGATCATCCTGATATTCACGCACGAATGGTAGATTTCTGAGGACATGATTAATTGTACGCTGCATGGTTTGAGTCGCATTCTTTAGACCGAGTGGAATGCCCAAAAACTCCAAAAGGTGATATGACTGCTGTCTTTTCAATGTCTTCCGGTGCCACCGGGATCTGGCAAAAGGCTCGATGACCGTAAACACTTTGCCTTGAGCATCCTGCAGCACGTCCTCTATTACTGGAAGTGGGCAACGGTCCGAAGCTATTCTGTGGAGGTGAAACTGTCACTGAATCTGAAAAACCATAGTTCGGGGCTCGACCGCCGAGATAACGGCAATTTGCAGCTGATCACGATATTCACCTGTTGCTGCCCGGCGAGTTCCGGAGCCAAATGATCTCATTCTTCAGCTACGATCAGCTCAGCTTGATTCTCCACACACATTTTGGAACCTGCTGATGAATTACCGTCTGACATAAGCACTGAGTACAATTCACACTGCCGAATGAGTTCAGAGTATTTTGCTTTTCTGTTGTTCTTTTGTTTTAAATACGGGGTCACCACTTTAGGGAAATGAAACGGTACTTCATTAACACTAATAAATTTATTCGCGAACAGAAACTACAATTTACGTTTCACAAGATACATTCTTTGTTTACGCCGAGACTGTGGAAATGGAGGCGCTACACATGTATGCTGGCTGTGTTACTGCTGCTACAATCGTGGTGCACAAGCGTGTATGCTGGATGTGTGTGCTGATGCGATAAGTGTGCAATATGTCGGCAACAATATCTTGTGTGAGGTAGATGGCTGGTCCGCTACAGTAATCCCCCTGCAGTGGTGGAGCCACAATATTATGAAGCTACACTCGGAATCCCACTGGCATGCGGATCACTCGTTGTTGGTACATCTGAAGCGGTAGGCTGCCCGTCAGATCTGGAAAATGCTAGTTTAAGCCTGTCGATAGATATGGCTGTTGGTCGTCCACTTACGTCAGCTTTATAGTATTTTTGCTTCTGTGTCAATACTGGGTACGGGACGTCCTCAGGTGGTGTGGGCCTCAACCTTGTCATTTTGGACGACGATCTGCGAGCTGTTTGCCAGGTTCTTGTTCACGAAGATGTTGTTAGTGTTGTGGTGCGCCATATTGCGCGGGGTTAATAAAGCCATCCTCATGTGGAAATCCTTTAGGAAGTGGAAGTTAATCACGCGATCCTGCGAAGTGTTGAAAAATTCCTCGGTAGACGAAACGTTATGCCATCGATCATATTGCCTGGCGTTGATTCGATGTCTTCTTTCAACGTCAATTGCAGCCTCAGCAGTACAATCAGTAGTGCCTTGATCCATTTGGGTGGGCCGTAGAAGCGGTTTCGATGGTTCGATGCCACCGTTCCACTATATCACTAGAAGCAGGATGGTAGGGCGTTGCTTGGTTAGCTCCGAATTGCTTGGTTAGCTCCTTAAATACTTGGCTCTCGAACTGTCCACCGAGGTTAGTTGTGATGCGTGTGGGGACTCCAAAATGGCTCATGTATATGTTGAATAGCACTTCTGTGACTGCTGTAGTCGTGATCGTCTCTATTTGAATCGCCTCGAACCAGCGGGAGAATCTGCCCACGGATGTGAGGCAGTACCGGAATCTTTCACTCAAAGGGAGTGGTTTGATGATATCGATGTTGATGTGCTCGAGCCTCGCATCGGGTAGGTTGCATTTTTACAGTGGTGACTTCTTGTGAAGAGTGATTTTATTGCGCTGGCATGGCAGACAGGTTCGGGCGAACTTTGTGATATTGGAGCTTATCGAGCGCCAGAAGTTGCGATCGGCGATCATCTTCGTGGTCACTAGGGTGCCTGGATGAAAGAGACCATGGATGTTCTGCATGAGTATCGCTAGGAATTGCTGCGGGATGAATGGTCGCCTCCTTTCCAGAGTGATGACACGTTGAAGAGTTTTTTTTTTGTGGTAGGGAGGTGAATTCCATTTATGCACAGAGTGTGGGACTCCCATGCTCACAAGAAAGCGGCTGGACTACCCACTAAACACCTCCCCTGTCAACCTGAGAACCCAGCTTGGAACTTTTTGACACATTATTTCGGGCCAGGCCTCCTCTTGGCGAGAGGTGAAGAAGAAGTGCAAGAAAAGCGATCCCCCGCCCGCAGCGTTCCCGGCTGCTGTAAGTCCCTTCTATATTTTAGGACTTCCCAAGCATAATGTGGCACCTGGTTCCATTTGTCAACCGATTCGAGCATCACCGCAACTATATTATCCGGGGTGAGTTCTCTCGTCTCCTTGTAGAGTTCTATTTGCACCCTGATCCGTTTTGTACACGTAAAAATGTGTGGCCCGCATTGTCCTCATCTCCTGGGCAAAACTGACAATCGAGAGACCGTGACTTACCAATCTTGTCCAGATAAGACTGAAAACACCCATGCCCGCTGAAAAGCTGGGTCAGGTAGAAGTCAGTCTTACCATGCTTTCAATTCAGCCACGGTCTGACATCTGGGATGAGGCGCGCAGTCCCATTCCCTTCGTGCAACTGACCCAAAACTGCTGCCAATCTTTGAGCGAGTGCTGTCTCTTCTCGGGGACAACCATCTTCCTCGCATCCTCGTTCGGCGCAGGTAAATAGTGCGGTGCTCTCTAGCAAGGAGGCCGATAGGTACCGCGCCTGCAATAACGCTCACGCCGAATCAGAGACTGTCGGATACGAATATGCAATCCTCAGTGCTCCTCTTCTCTGTACATGTGCCAAACATTTTCGGTATACCTCCTTGCTGAGAGCGTCGCCCCATGCTTCTGCTCCGTACAGCAGTGAAGAGTTAGGGAGGTGTCATTCAACCTCTTTTGTCGCCACTGGAGTGGCTGGTTGTGGCTACTTAATAGCGCTTCAAGTTTGGGGTCATCCTTCGAAGCTAGGGCGATAACAGCAAAGTCAATTGGTTTAATACTATTTACCCTTGAAAGATATTTAGCGATGGCATTGTCTCGGCCTGGAATGCGTCGGATGTCCGTAGTGAATTGCAAAATGAAGTGCAGTTGTATTTTCCGAGCACTACTGGAGTACAAACTGCAAAGGCTTTTTGGTGAAGATGGTGAACACTCTGCCTTCGATCATGAGTCGGAAGTGTCGAATTGCTTCATGTATAGCTAATATTTCCCGATCGGACGTGCGATGCTTTCTTTGGGAGCTTGTTAGCTTCCTGTAGAAGTATTCAAGCAGCGTTGCGGTTCCTCCCGTTGATTGCTGCAGTACGGCTCCAACGTCCTTGTCTGGGGCGTCAACGCGAGAGACCATATGGGGTTGGAGTTGGAATGAGCCAGGATCGAGGCTTACCCTAATTTCTAATTCGACAATCGATTAGTCCGTCGACTTGAGAGGCATTTGGCCACATTTATGGTTTCCTGTGATTGGCTGCAGTAGGAAACGCTGAGAGGAAGCGGCGGTAGACGTTGAGCGTCCCCAGGGTAGTATTAGGGTATTCAAGGTACTATTAGGGTGTTCATCGATCCTGTCAAACAGTTTTAGTGCACGGTCAGTAATATACTTGTCAATTGTGTCACTTTAGTTATTTGTGAATGCCACTAATCCTAATGTACTAGGGGTTTCTGAAGATTCTCCAAAAGGCCTTGTTTTTCATTCGAGGGTACTGTATAAATTCATTCTTGATTGCCTCCTCCATTTCTTCTGTAGACATGTGACAGCTCATTAGCCGGACATTTAAGAAAATGGTTTTAATGCGAATCGCAAGATCTTTTCGTTAAGGGGCTTGAATTTGGTCATGATTTAAATGTGCTGCCAACAATGGACGTCACTGCAAACTCACAGCTTCATCCCGATTTTCCGCTTTTAAACATGGTGTGAGTTCAGATGTCTAATGTGTCTTCACCGTGATATCTGGTTACACTGCAAGAATAATGAGTCTTTGTTTCTTATTTTCATCCGGAAATTGTCGCAATCCACCTAGTCTATTCAATTATTCAACATTCCAAGCTTCAATTGAATATTCCTCAATATGAATATATGAATCATCAGTGCTGTGATTGAAGGGACGATATCCATCGAATTCCTTGCTAGGAAGCATGAAAACATCTTCTTCTTCGTAGCACTACAGCCCCTCTCGGGCCTTCGTTTCCTGCAAATAGCACCTCCAACTGTCTCGGACCATTGAGCGTGTCGTCTAATTTCAAAATCCGAGCAGCGACAAACTGTCTTCGTCGCGGAGTCAGTATAGCGTTTCGCCGGTTTCTCCACTGGTCTCCGGTTTCCAGTTCTCCCAACAAATACCTTTTTTGGTATCCGTTGTTCGTCCATACGATTTATGTATCCAGCCCATTGCATTTTCCGCAGTCTGACGATCGCTGAGACCTCAAGCTCGTCAAAAATTTCATACAGCTCATGGTTGTATCGAATTCACCATTGGTCCCCATCTAGATCCGCTCCAATTATTCGCTTCAAGACCCGTCACTCAAAGGCGTTCAATATATTTACGGATGCTTGGGTTAGGGTCCATGTTTCACACCCATAACATAGCACAGGGCTTATCACAGGTTTGTATACTTGGCGCTTTGTTTTTCAAAATCATCAAAAGTGAATAAAATATTTCATTTGCGAGCTTTTTTTTTGGCGTATTTCGTCTCTTTCATTGCTGTTTCTCGTTATTTTGTCACCTTAATACACAAATTCTTTCAAATCCTTGATACTGTACTTGCCGAATGTGATATTTTGTGTGTTTAAAATATTTTCCCTCGAGTGCGTTTTGAGCTTTGTTTTATTTTCGCTGAGTTGTAGCCCTACTAGCTTTGTTTCAGGAAGAGCTCTTTGGCAGTTGTAAATTACCATGACAAAATGTAGATGTTGTCTTGCTCGACTTGTATATAAATGCACCTCCTGTATCGACAGGTAACTTCCTTGAGACATACTCCAGTGTCAAATTGGATAGCGATGGGGCCAGCCTATCTCCCTGTTTTAGTCCGATATTTGTGTCAAAGGCATCGGTGAGTTAGTTATTGATGGGAGGTCATCGACATCATTATTTGGTACAGTACGTTACCATCAATACTGTCGTATGCTTGTTCAAAGTCAACGAAAACTAAGTGTATGTCTATGTTGAACTCCCAACATTTTGCAAGTACCTGCATGACAGTGAACAATTGGTCTATCGTCGATCTACCTGCTCTTAAACCACCTTGATACTCCCCAATAATACTGTTGGCAAATGATCCAATTTTATTTTCTAAGGTTTTTGAAAATATTTTGTACACCGTACAAAGTAGTGATATGCCTCTATAATTTTGACACTGTAACTTGTCACCTTTTTGGTGGATAGGGAGCATAGTTGCAGAAATCAATACGACACGGAGTCCTTTCTCTATTTCGCAACTTTGGCTTACTGATGCAATTATCATTTATAAACTTTTTAAATTTAAACCACGCTCAACCTTAAATTTTAAGTCAGAATTTATAGTCAGTATGTGTTTTCGATTCAATTTTTAATTTTCATAAAAATAAACATGTAATAAAATTCCCTACGCTTGGATTCGGAATTCAAAACTCACATTCAAGATCACAAAATAAAATAACTCGAAAACTTGACTCCTTTGCTAACGCTGAAATTTGAAACAGCCGAAATGCGCAATACTCGTATATTCAATAATAATCGTTGAATTGTTTTCAGGTTCAAATTTTGAAACTGTTCACATGCTTTTATATCAAAGATATTAAAATAAAACTCGATAAACATTCTCGTACGTTACACTGAAGTAAATTGAAATCTTATTAAAGTTCGCTTGGTCGACCGGAGAAACAGATTTTTGTTCTTTATCGGATAAGACAATCGACAGCAAGATTCTTTTTTCACTCAATTCATGCAATGTCACACTCACAGTACTGCCATACACTCATTTAATACCAGAGATAAAACAAGGACTAGATAGGACTTTTCCTTCTAAATCGATATTTTATCTACTACCCGAGAGCTTGGAAACTGTCAATGAATTTTATTTGTTGCTTTTCTTTTTCTACTTTTATTAGGTTTGAAGTGTCCTTACGTCGAAGATACTCGTAAACTTTCTAGCTCATGTTGTTGAAATTGCGTAGCAAGTGTGACATTTATTCTTCGTCGTCTTTTCACATGTTTCTGCAAAGTCCTGCTGCTGTTACTGCCATGCTACTAGTTGCTTACCGGACTAATAAAACTAATTTTGCCGATGGGGGTTCTACTGAATTGGTTACGCAACAAGTTATGTTGTAAGGAAATACTGAAATGATGTGTAAAAGGACTTTTGGGTGTAATGATGTGAAATGTTGAATTTTATTCACTTTCTACTTCAGTATAGTGTTATTGAATCCTAGAGCTATTGTTTTATTGGTCGTTTTGCTTGGGGTTTGTTTTGATTTTATGTGGGTTGAATGACCGATTTTGGATAATATTGTATAATTTGATTACATTTTAGGTTAATTAAATGTTTAAATATTGTAATTTATGCATGACTGATATACAATATTTAGATAGACATATAAAGGGTTTCCAATAAGAGGTGTTATTTTGAATAGCCCGCTATTTCGGTAGAAGTTACTTTTGAAACTGTCAGTTTTTAAAATTTGACAAGTAAAAACTACGCCATTATTTAAAATTAAACGATCCACGCTTGTTAAACGCACTGAAATTATTAAAATTTACTATAAAAATGGGGAAAATTTGACAGAGACGGTTCGTAAAACTCGAACATTTTTGGGTCGTCGTGAATCACCTTGTCGGACTGCAGTACGGAAATTGGTGGAAAAATTCGAGCTGTTGGGACAACTTAGTGATGTGAAGAATAAAACCCGTGCATGTCACTCAAGAACAGCCGAGACTATTGCTGCTGTAGCCTTCGTCGTTCTTTGGAATTAGGCATTCCACAAACGTCATCACACCGTATTTTGCATGAAAATTTGGGTCTTAAGGCTTATATAGTTAACACAAGAGCTCAAGCCGGTCGATCATCAACAACGTCATGTCTTTGCTGATTGGGTCCTTGAAATGCATGAAAATGATCTAGGATTCCATTGAAAAATCTTCTTGAGTGATGAGGCCCATTTCCACCTCGGTGGCGTCCTCAAGAAGCAAAATTGTCGCACCTTGGGCTCGGAAAACCCAAGAATTATTGTTGAAAAGCCTCTCTATCCTCAACGTGCGACTATTTGGTGCGGTTTATGGTCCGGCCGAGTCATTGGACCTTAATTTTTCGAAAATGAGATGATTGATGATTGCGCTATCGAGAGATGATTAATGATTTTTCATGATCGAAATTGGACGATATTTGTCTGGACAACGTTTGTTTTCAACAAGACGGCGCTACGTGCCATACAAGCAATAAAACCATTGATATTTTACGGGAAAAGTTTCCGGACCGTGTTATCTCTCCAAGAGGTGATCACAATTGGCCAACGAGATCTTGTGATTCAACACCTTGTGACTTCTTCCTTTTAGGTCACGTGAAAGAAAAGGTCTACACCAATAGCCCAGCGTCGATTCAAGACCTCAAAGATGGAATTCGTGAGGCTATCGAGGACATAGGGCAGCCACTTTGCGATTTGGTTATGGAAAATTTCATGAATAGGATATGGTCCTCTAAGCATGTCGTGGTAGTCATTTGCCTGATTTTATATATCAGTATTAACGGCATACCTTTTTCTATATAATGAAATAAACATTCGATCATTTGTTTTAAAAAATGGTATTTTCTTTTAATATCAAAATAACACCTCTTATTGGAAAACCCTCTATTATTGCATGTGAAAGGTGTGAGTCAACCTTTTCTATGGCACAAAAATGGGATTGATTAGATTTCACTTCAAATTTTACCTGCTCGCCAAAATAGAATTGAGAAAAAAATAAAGCTCATGACGCGGTCGAGAAAAAATACCCCAAATACACAAAAAAACACACTTCGCGAATACAATATCGAAATTGTGGGCGAATTAGTACATCTAGGCGCCAAAATAATGAAGGACGAAATACGCCAAAGAATACAGCTCGCAAATAAAATATTTTATTCGATCTTGACAATCTTGAAGACCAGCAGCACACACAGGAAAACAAAGCTCCAAGCATACGAATCTATGATAAGACCTGTGCTATGTTATAGGTGTGAAGCATGGACCCTAACTAAAGCATCCGTAAACATATTGAGTACCTTCAAAAGATGGGTCCTGAGGCGGAAACTTCTACTGAAACTTGACGGAGACCAATGCCGAATTCGATACAACCATGAGCTGTATGACTTTTTATAAATCCGCAAGTATCAATGGTTGTAAGACTGTGGGAGCTGCAATGAGCTGGCCATGTGAATCGCACGGATGAATAACGGATACCTAAAAAGATATTTGTGCGGAGATCTGAAGGGCAAAGACCAGTAGGGAAACCGAAGAAACGCTGGTCTAACTCGGTCGAAAATGACAGTTACTCGCAGCTGGAATTTCAAAATTGGAGGACGTTGTCAATGACTGCGTGATTCTTGTTTTCAAGCAAGCTTCTCACTTTTGACTATAGTGCGCTGTCTCATAACTTGAATATCGCCTCCAGTCCAGCTCATTTCCTGGATTGCTAGTATGTTTGGTTTGTATTAACTAATCTGTTATAAAAGATCCTTAACAGTAGCAGAGTTGTTCAGTGATCTTACATTCCAAGATACAGTGCTAAAGTCTTTGTTTTGGTTGTCGTTGCAGTAGACCCAATCCATTCCAAGAGTTTTTTGCAGAAATCGAAACAATGTAGTATCCATTCTGGTGGCATGGTTATAACTTTCAATTCTGTTATCAGGTAAAGGAGGCATTTTACAATAATTAAAAGTTACTAGGTATGACCACAAAAGAAGTGAAAGCAGGACTTAGTAGTAGGGCTGTAGGTACAGTTACAGCTATTGGTATTTCCTGGCATTTAAACTCTTATTTAGCCATAAAGACCTGCTTGCATGATTTTTCTTCAGATTTTTCTGATCAAAGGTGTCAAATTGCAACATTAGGGGAGGGACTAGAATGCTCGTATATTTTTTCTCTCTCTGCAGCTGTTGTGGCAAAAAAGGTAAGTTTCAGACCTGTGCTGAAAAGTTGTCATCAATGCCTTTCATTTAATGCCTGTATTTGCTGCCATTGGCGAAATTATTTTTTTTAAATAAACTTCCTGTCTACAGGGGCTTCCATAAATACCTTTCAAATTTTTTTCTGCATGGTAAAAGTTTGAAGAAGGCTTCACTTTAACCTTAATTTCGAAATTGACGTTTCTAACTTATGCGGCTTGTGAGCAATCTTCCTGTGACGGGCGAACAAGCAGACGTAAAGACAGTTTAGTATGTTGTTGTTAATTAATTTTGCAAAAAATTCTCTGCATCTCCTGGGAGACTTGTAATGCAATGAACTTTGCTCGGCGTTTGTCAAGGACACATTTCTGTAAGTTTTGGGAACTTGCAAACTTTGACTGAATCATAACTTTATTCAGACGAGATTGCGAGAATATTTATTCTTCATTAATCTTTATGATGCATTTTGTCATCTTTTTTGAGCCATACTAGCTGGAATGCCGGTTCTCTAAACTTAATTGAAAGGCTATGGACAGCGCAGTACTGTAAAAAGATGGGAGCTTAAGATACTGCACCAATTTAAAAAAATTAATCTTTCACTTTGTAACTTAATTAATCGATGACGATGAATTAAACGTCAACATTTTTTCATCCTAAAGTTAAGATAAAAGGATGACATTCTGTCGGATATAAAACTTCGACTAGTTAACTTTTTTCTAACAATAAGCTCAGTATTCAGGATGTCTGTGTTGAAAATGCAATAACTTTGATACGTCTATTTGTAGTCTTTGTGCTGTCTGGTGTAGTGTTTGACGAGATGTTATGATAACTATTTAGGACTGCAACGGTTGACTGCTGCCTTATCGAGCAAAAGATTGGTGCTCAAATGGAATAGCCTTACTCGGCAACGCGTAAGCGTGCTAGCAGCTAGTGCTGTGGTGTCTTGGGGTGTGATCTTTCCGCCAGCGTAAGAATCCTTAACAACAAAAAAAAAAAAACACGCTAACGAATTTTTTGACGTGGCTATGGGACACATTTGAAAGGTTTCAACCGAAGCACATGACACTAAGGAGTCTCGGCTACTTTTCCAAATTAGTCGCACGAGGTTGAACACGACGTGGATATGCATAACCCACAAAAAGTGTGGTAGTGGTGCCACCTCACACCATTTTCAACCAGGTCAAAGATCTAAATGATGACTTGGCCATGTCGGAGGAGAAAGCCAATCATCCAAGGCGAGAACCCCTAAATAAACAAAAACAGAGACAGAGAGAGAGAGAGAGCTTCGCCCGATAGCTAGCTTTTTTTTGGAAGAACCCGCCATCATTGCGGGTTCCATACCCATAAGAAGGAAAAGGAGAAGACCAGCATTTTTCTATCTAGCAATTAATTCTCGGTTTCAGATACTCTTCTTTAAAAAAAAATTCAAGTTGAAATACTAACATATTTATATTTCCGTATAACTACCTCAATAAAAAGATTTCAAATAGCTTGTATATTAAATATTAATTTTAATAAAAATAGGAAATATAGAATTTTTTGTTTCTATAAAATTTCATGGCGCCAATGATAGAATTTAAGAAAAACTTTAACAAGATCATATATACATCAATTATTAGCATTAAGCGCACTTCATACTTCTTATTGTTCCAAAAACTTTATTAGATAACGTGTTTTTTACGGCAGAAGTTCTAGCTTTAAAATTCATTCCTTTGAAAAAAAAAAAACATCTGCATAAACTCAATTTAAACTGTGTTATTTATATCCTTAATGCACCTTTTTAATAAACTTGAGAAAAATGTATGGAATCTTGTTGTTGTTTTTTGCAAATCATTCTCAATTGTGTTCGTTGTTAATTTGTAAGCCATTAAGCACTGAAATAATACTTATTTTCTCGATTTTTCAATCACAGTGAATTGGTTACCACTAAATTTTATAATAATTGTTGTTTGATTTCAGTGCCATTGTCAGCTATGTACGTTTTTATCATATTATCAATGTACTACTGTGTCCAAAAAATAAGGTGACATTTGAATTTAAACTGCGCGCGTCGAAAGATTCGGAGAGTTACTTTTTTTAAGGTTGGTAGTACTGTCAGTGATATCTATGTCAAATTTACATGTCAAAATATTCATTAGTGTTTGAGATGTGCGTCGTTTTGTGAGCTGCTAAAAGTGAGTTTTTCGTTTTTTGCGATGTCAGTTTGTTGAAGTTGCATTGAATTTTGTTAGCGGGTACGTTGAGGATGGTGCAGAAAGCCTTTCGTGATGAGGCTTTGTCTAAAAAAATGTCTACAAGTGGTATAGTGAGTTCCATGACGGCCGTGAACGTGTCGGAGAGCGTCCTGGGCGACAATCAACCTCTTCTCTTCTTTGATTATCGTGGTGTTGTGCATTATGAGTTCCTTCCGCCAGGCCAAAAAGTCAACAAGGAATATTATTTGAACGTTATGTGTCATTTGCGTAACGCTATCCGCCTAAAAAGGCCGGAATTATGGAAAGACAATTCTTGGTTTTTACACCACGATAATACATCATCCCATACTGCACTCGTAATTCGTAATCATTTTGCCAAAAACTCAACCCATATCATTCCGCATCCACCGTGGGACTTTTGGCTGTTCAGCAAACTCAAAAGACCGCTCCAGGGATACCGATTTGATATGATAGAAGTGATTCAAGCCGCAGCGAAGACGGAACGGAAGGCCATCCTGGAAACGACGCGTATCTCGAACACTAATGAATATTTTGGAATGTCAATTTGACATAAATGTCGCTGACAGTACTACCAACCTAAAAAAAATAATTCTCCAAATCCTTCGACGTGCGCAGTTTGAATTCAAATGTC
Organism: Odontomyia ornata; assembly: GCA_963969285.1. Classification (NCBI taxonomy): domain Eukaryota; kingdom Metazoa; phylum Arthropoda; class Insecta; order Diptera; family Stratiomyidae; genus Odontomyia; species Odontomyia ornata. The sequence continues at coordinate 30,393,737 of OZ017740.1, read as the reverse complement.
ACCTTATTTTTTGGTCACAGTACTCTGTATGCCGAATTCTCTATAAATTTCTGTTTTTGTGCTTTATATAAAACCGTTAGGTACTTACGCCTAAATAATGTATCACAAAAATGTTTGTTTCTGATTTATGGATGCGATTAACTGGGCAATAGTGGCTCGCTGGCTTTTTTAGGCCTTAACTAACCCAGATCTAATTAGAAACTGGTCGTTAGCTCCCAAAGCTCCTAAAATCTGGGAGCAAATTTCCAGTCCTTTTAAAATTTTTAATTAGCAGTATGAACCAAAGTTAAAAGTCAATACTCAAGGGTTCTCGTAATCATAATCTTTAAAAGCTTGCAACTCCAGCTTTTGAAACAGTTCATTGAAATTGTTTCCTTTTCTTCCTTTAGAAAATTTAACAGGCTTTAATTTTTTTTAGCTGGGACATAATTAAATTTCGGTTTTTGCATTTTTATACTCAGGATAAATGAGGCCTTGTTTGCGTTTCCTGTGATTGAAAGTAACTGAACACCTGTTTAACTCTTTTAAGCAATCAGGGCTTGAAAACAAACACGTTTTTTCTCCGATCAATTGTATTGATGTTTTTAATTTCTTAAAGTCGTTTTTGCACGTTTTAATGAATCGCAAACTTTGTGTTTAATTTTGAATTGAAGTTTCTCCCAAATGCAATCAATCTCATCTCACTTTGCATTGGGAGGCTTTTCAAAAAATTTGTTATTGAACAGTTGATCAATACACCCTGCCCGTAAAAGAGTAGAGTATATGAGGTTTTTTTAATACTCACGAGACTTTTTTTTGTCCTAGAAGTAAATGGTAGGCATGTTAAACAGATGCTAGCACGTATTGAAGTATATTTACTAACGATTCAGCTCGAATAGAAGAAGTGCTTCTAAATTCTTTAGATACTCCAGTCTGTTGAAAGTGGAACTAAGTTCTCAAAATTTGCCAATCTTTCGTATGACTGCCAACTTGAAATGACCGCCTTTTTCTCTGTACTCAAAATGTGATGTTTGCACCTAAGAATCAACCGCTTTTAGATTTTTGACGGCCAACTACGGAAGCGATGTCAAATGTAGAGGTCTCCTCGTCCAAAGTACGGTCGTTGTTGTTCCTCCTAAAAATTTAAAAGAAAATTTTCATAAAATTTAAATTCTTCTGTTTAAATCGCCGAAAATTTTGCCGCTAAGACTCTAGGCTCTTCCCGCCAAAATTTGCTGTCAAACTGTCAGCTCCTTTTTGGTTTTTGAGTTGACCGTTGCAAGATTGGCTGCCTTTGCCACAACCCATGCTATGTGAAAGCCTGTGGCTATGCTTTCCGTCACCTCCCCTAGGCAAAAGTCTGCTACTACACTGAGTAGTCTACGTTTGTTTTTGAAAGGGTAAAAACTTATGAATATAATAAAAAATAATACACTCAATAAAATATCTTTGTCCCAGAAATTTCAAAAAAGAGGTAAGCACCCTCATCATGTGAATATTTTAAATGATTGTAGGATTAAAAGCATTCTCTTTTGGCTTTTTTTCACAATCTGGTCCAATACTTGACATTTTGGAAGCCAAGCTTTACGGAGATTCTAGCAAAAAGTGAGCTAGAGGAGTGAGCCCAGAAATCCAAACGTACCAAAAAATTTATTCCTTGCCACAATACACTTTCCACATCACTTTTTACCAACGCTGTCTCAGCTTGTCCAACGCTCTTCTTGCTCGCCAAAACGTTGTTTTTGCTCACCATCACTCCTAGAACATTGCCTTAGCTCATCTTCCCTGAATTCTCTAAGAATTATCCAGTGCTTACACTCGTACAAATGTCGCAACGCCTTCACACCACAAGAAGATTACGCCGAAATAGCAGTGGGGCACTATGGGAATGTCTAGTGGGAAGTTTAGCTTCGGTTCGCAAAAGATTATGTAAAGGCTAACAAGCTGTATATATAACACCTCCGTAGACGGTCCCAAGGCTGTTTAACAAAGGAGATGGGAACCCTTGTTTCCCTATTCCCAGCTTCCATAGTTTCTCATCCCGAACCCCCCCAATTAAATGCTAGTAAATGTTCCCGGGGTCGCACATTGAGTTTACTGGTTCCCCAATAATGGGACATTAAATGCCGAGAAAACCTAATAACTGTTACTACACCTACAGCAGTGCTTCCAAATCCTACTTGCACCTCCTTTGTGGTGACGTGAGATGGTGAAGGTGAGTCTTTTGTACCTGATAACGGAATCGAAGAGGCAAACATTCTACAATCATCTGAAAAAACTAGTCGACTCATTGCCTACAAACTACACAAAAATACTTTTGCGTGATTTCAACGCTACAGTTGGCAACGATCAATCTCAGCGGGAAACGACTGGAGGATATAGCCTCCACAATCAAACAAATGACAACGGCTACCGCCTGATTGACTTTGCATGTAGCAGAAACCTAGTCGTACGTTTGACTTGCTTCATACATCGACGTACTCATAAAATTACCTGGGTATCACTGGATGGCAACACACAAATCAGATCGACCATGTTTTGACCCAAAACGTTGGACCTCGAGTATACTCGGCATACGTACATACCGAGGAGCCAATTGTAAGTCAGATCATTACTTGTTCAAATTAACCTATCGATCTCGAATTCAGCGAAGACCAGCTCGCTATAAAAATTTCACATCAAAAGGTTCCAAACGGCGTCTGTGGCCAAAACTTTAACGGAGACCCTCGACAATCAGCTTGCTTCCATCCTATCAGAAGCATCACTAAAGACAAGCAACAAGCTCTGGATTGAAGTGAAAGCGGCTATTAAGACCGTGGCAGAACAGATGATCGAACATCAATCCCGCGGTAAGAGAAACGATTGGTTGGATGAGTGCCAAAATGCATTAGACAAAAAGAATTAAGCGTACAAAGAGTGCGTAGGTAGGCAAACCAGGACGAAGAGAGAAAACTATGAGAAGAGTAGCGAATAGATTAATTAAAATAAAGAAAAGAAAATATGATGACGACCAATTGAGAAGTATCGATGTAACTTTAGCGAGCAACAACACAACACAACACAAGCATACAATATAGTTAAAAGCCTGAAACGTGGTTATCAGCCCAAAACAACGCTCTGCCGTGATGAGATCGGCAATAACATCGCTGATGAAAACAAGGTTAAGGGAAAATGTGCATCATATTTCAAGAACCGCCCTAGTCTCCCACACAGCTCATCACAGCATCGGAGCAGAGAGTTTCTATTGACCCCACTAACTCTGGATGAAGTTTCTTTAACCATCAAAGTCCAAAAAAATAATAAAGCGCTGGGTATCAATGAGATTGTAGTGGAGCTCATCAAATATGGCGGTAGCAGTATTCTTCAAGCTTTTCACAAAGTCATCCAACACATTTGGGAACAAGAACATCTGACGAAAGAATGGAGCCAATCAATTATATTCCCTATCCACAAAAAATGGCGACAAGCTACAGCGCGAAAATTAAAGAGGCATATCACTGCATCGTACGGCGTACAAAATATTTTCAAAGGTCTAAGCAAATAAAATCGGATCATACGTCAACAATACTATCGGGGAGTATCAAGGTGGTTTTAGAGCAGGTAGATTGACAATAGACGAAATGCTCGGAGTTCAACATAGACGCAAACCGAATGATTGATGACTTTTAGCAAGCATACGACCGCATTGATCATAACGTACTGTACCAAATAATGCTTTGCTTTGGTATACCAACCAAATTATTTCGTCTTACCAAAATGAAAATGACGTCGACGACCTCTCTAGTCCGCGCAAATAACCAACTCACCGATGCCTTTGCTACAAATATCGCACTAAAGCAAGGAAATCCGCTGGCCCCATTGCTATTCAATTGGGTTCTGGAATATGTCATAAGAAAGCTACCTGACGATACATGAGGTACATTATTATTTGAGTCAAGCCAAGTAGTAACCTATGCGGATAATATCAACTTTTTGTCACGATCATTAACAACTGCCAAAGAACTCTTCCTGAAACTCGACAGAAAAGCAAAATTATTAGGGTTACAAATCAATGAAAATAAAACAAAGCTCGTGACGCAGTTGAAGAAAAATGTCTCAATCACGCAAAATATCAGACTTGGCAAATACAATATCCAAACTGTATATTTAGGTGCCATAATAACGCGAACCACTTAATAAAGAGATGAAATACGCCGAAGAATACAGCTCGTAAATAAAATATTTTATTCAGTTTTGATGATCTTAAAGACACGCTGCACATATAGAAAGACACCGCTTCAATTATTATAAGACCTGTCTTACGCTATGTGTTCGGAACATTGACCCTAATCCAAGCATCTGCAAATGTATTGAACGCCTTCGGGTGATGAGCCCTGAGGCAAACAATAGGAGCGGAGCTAGGAGGAGACCAATTCCATATAACCAGAGCTGTATGAAACTTTTGTAAGATTGAAGAAGCTGCAATAAGCTAGCCACATGAATTGTATGGATGAACAACGGATATTCAAACTGGTATTCTTCAAGAGAACCGAAGGCCGGAGGACAGTAGGGAAACCGAAGGAACGTTGGTCTGACTTGGTCGACGGAGAAAGTTCATCGCTACTTGGATTAGAAAACTGGAAGACGCCGTCAATTAACCGAGGCAGTTGGAGGCGCTATTTGCAGGAAGCAAAGGCCCGAGAGAGGCTGCAGTGCTACAAAGAACAAGAAGAAGCGCAAGTTGTATATAGATAAATGCAGGAAAAATTTAGGAATTAATGTGACAATCTCATAGATCTAGGATACACATATTATGTCAAAATACTCAGTATAATAATTTTTTGTCATCACTTAAGAGGTGTTATTTTGAATAGCCCGCTATTTCGGTAACTGTCACTTTTGAAGCTGTCATTTTAGCATTTGACAAGTAAAAACTACGCCACTAATAAAAGTGGAACGATACACGCTTCAAAAACGCATTGAAATTACTAAACTTCACTATAAACATGGTGAAAATTTGGCAGAGACGGTTCGTAAAACTTGAACATTTTTGGGTCGTCGTGAAGCACCTTGTCGGACTGCAATACAGAAATTGGTAGACAAATTCGAGCGGTTGGGACAACTTAGTGATGTGAAGAATAAAACCCATGCACGTCAGTCAAGAACAGCTGAGCATATTGCTGCTGTAGCCGAAAGTGTTGAAGGAAACCCAGGTTTGTCCATTCCTCGTCGTTCTTTGGAATAAGGCATTTCACAAACGTCATCACACCGTATTTTGCATAAAGATTTGGGTCTTAAGGCTTATAAAGTTCAGTTACAAGAACTCAAGCCGGTCCATCATCAACAACGTCATGTCTTTGCTGATTGGGTCCTTGAAATGCATGAAAATGATCCGGACTTCCATCGAAAAATAATCTTGAGTGATGAGGCCCATTTCCACCTCGGTGGCTTTGTCAACAACCAAAATTGTCGCATCGGACGCTTGGAAAACCCAAGGGTTATTGTTGAAAAGCCTCTTTATCCTCAACGTGTGACTGTTTGGTGCGGTTTATGGTCGGGGCGAGTCATTGGACCTTAATTTTTCGAAAATGAGGCTGGAGCAACAGTTATGGTGAATGGATTACGCTATGATTAATGATTTTTTATGGCCGGAATTAGATGATATTGATAAGGACAACGTTTGCTTACAACAAGACGGCGCTACGTGCCACACAAGCAACGAAACCATTGATTTTTTAAGGGAAAAGTGTCCTGACCGTGTTATCTCTCGAAGAGGTGATCACAATTGGCGACCAAAATCTTGCAATTTAAAACCTTGCGACTTCTTCCTTTGAGGCCACGTGAAAGAGAAGGTCTACGCCAATAGCCCAGCGTCAATTCAAGACCTCAAAGATGGAATTCGTGAGGCTATCAAGGACATAGGGTAGCCACTTTGCGATTTGGTTATGGAAAATTTCATGAAAATAATATGGTCCTGTAAGCGTGGTCATGGTGGTCGTTCGCCTGATGTTGTTTTTCACTATTAACGGCATACCTTTCTCTTTATAATGAAATAAACATCTGATCATTTATATTAAAAATGGCATTTTTCTTATAATATAACAATAACCACTCTTATTGGAAAACCCTGTACAATGCCTAATTATTTTTGGCTTTTTCCTTTCAACGTATTGTCCACGTATTGTTCAACGTATTGTCAAAAATAAGTGGACTTCTTTATGACTTAATCATTGAGCCTCCTCTTTAGTGAAAAATCTGTTTTCTATGAGCTGCAATTGATCTGTTTCGAATACTTCTCCATTACCAATTTTAGTTAGAGTATTAGAAAATAGAATTTCATTTTGCCGCATTCTCGGGATGAGTTCATAAAATTTTAAAGATTGCCAAAGAGCTGTACCATTTAATTTAGGTTATAATTTGTTTGAAGATTGGCGTTGATTTCACTGGTGGTAATTGCCGTAAATCCTCGATAAGAATAATTTCAAGTCCAACGTGTTGTCCACGATGAAATGAAATTTTTTACAAATTTTTCCTGCATTCAGCTATATGTTATGCAACTTTTTAACCTTAACATAATCATTTACGAAACGAAGCTCACAGAGTGCCTCACAGCTATTTTTTCTTTAATTTTCTGTTTAGATTAAAATTTAAATTTTATCGCTTAGTTTTATCATTTTAAATGATTATGCTACAAGAAATATTTGTTCTTCTTAAAAAATCAGGCATATTAAACTTATTTCACCCAAAACATCATTGTCGCTCATTCTCTAATTTCTCCTGCCAATACCACACTTGGCAATTGGATCTAAATATGTACTGAAACTGATTTACTACAAGAAACAACACTCTATTTTCCGATTCCATATCAGTTTTAATTTGCCAACAAAAATCCAAACATTATGTTGTTTACCAAGCCATTTGCCAGCAGTTTCATAAAACGTCCATGAATGCCAAATACCGTAAACTATAATAACTTTCTGCGAAAAATTCTTAGAAATTATCGAAATTCTCGAACAGATAAAACAGGAACTTCAAAACAATCTTGCTATGGTGTTCATAATTTAGCTGAAGCAAAAAAAAAAAAAAACAATTGCCAACAAGAAACTTTTTATTCAAGAAATTGCGAAATGAAACTTCTGTTAGATAACCACAAAGTTTGTCAGAAAAAATACAAACAGGATGTGTGGAAACATATTAAAACAATATTCGATAAAACTGACTTACGTATGTGTAATTTTCTGTGTAAAAAACAAAATTTTAATTATTTGTTTAGTATATGTAAGACAAACAGAAATTTGGAAACCCTACATGGTAAGTTGCTTAACCGAATCCATGGAAAGTTAATATGAATGTGCTTGAAATATGCAATCACTTATTTACAAGTATAACATTGAAGAATTATAACATGGAGGAAAAACCAAATATACCACTCCATCTTTGAAAAAGTTTTTAAAGCATGGAAAACAAGTTGGGTGGGCAGACCTAAAACTCATGTCAGAAGGGTTTTGTACCCAACTTATCCGAAATGTAGCCACCAGCGCCGAATAAAGTCAAGAAACATGCCAAAGAGATGTGCACGTTTCAAAGAAAATTCATTGTTCACGGTCACCATTTTGTTGCAAAATAATAAGAATCACTCAAGTCATGAATTCCCAATAATACAGGGTTATCCATTTCGTGGTAGGAAAGCATAACCCTGCCATTTGACATCTGTCAGAATTAAATGTCATCCAAAGCGTGTTTTTTTAGTTGAAGGTTTGCCATTTAGAAATATGGATTATTTAACAGTCGAAAAACGCGTTAAAATTATTAAATTTTACTATAAAACTGGTGATTCTGCTATATCAACATTCAGGGCCTTACGAGCCGATTACGGTCGACATAATCGACCTACACAGCAAACAATTTCGGACACAGTGAGAAAATTTGAAGAGACTGGATCGATTATTGATATTGCAAGGCCTGTGCATCATTGCAACATTCGTTCTCCTGAAAATATCGCTGTCGTTGCTCAAAGTGTGGAAGAAGACCCGAATTCGTCGATTCCTCGACGTGATCAACATTTGGGCTTGTCTTAAGGCTCATTGTGGCGGATTTTGCATTTGGATTTGCATCTCCATCCATACAAAATCTAACTCACTCAAGAACTTAAGCCTCACGAACATACACAACGCAGAATATATGTGAATTGGGTGATTGAACAACAAGCTATTGATAACGATTTTCCGAACAAAATTTTCTTTGGTGATGAGGCTCATTTTTCGCTCAGTGGTTATGTAAATAAACAGAATTGCCGCATATGGGGCTCTCAAAATCCTCAAGTGATCGCAGAAAGGCCTTTGTATCCAGAAAAAGTGACCGTTTGGTGTGCATTATGGTCTGGTGGTGTTATTGGCCCGTATTTTTTGAAAACAATCAAGGAAGAGCAATTACAGTCAATTCTGACCGCTATGGATGGATGTTAACCGATAATTTTTGTAGAGAAATTAAAGATTATGATCTGGGGAACATGTGGTTCCAACAGGACGGAGCCACAAGCCACACAACACAGGCTAATCGAGCACTTTTGCAAGAGAAATTTCCAGGACGCGTAATTTCGAGATTGAGTGATGTCAATTGGCCGGCAAGATCCTGCGACCTAACACCTTTGGATTTCTTTTTATGGGGCTAGGCAAAAGACCGTGCTTACGCGAACAATCTTCAAAATTTTGAGCAATTGAAAACCAATATTCGTGAAGTTATGGCCGAGATATTCCCGGAAATGTGCCGAAAGTCATTGAAAATTACCTCAAAAAAATTGAGGCCTCTGAGAAGTCCCGTGGAAAACATTTGAATGACGTTGTATTTCGCGTATAATGGCAAGGTTCAGTCTTTATATTGAATAAAAAATGTGGTTTACACCTGAATATTTTATGTGTTTTCTTTAGCTTTACTTTCCCAAGTGTAAAATGGATAACCCTATATTTATGTTAAAGATCTTGTTTGAAAATATTAAGAAGATCAAATCAAAACTGCAGTGTCTTGATTCCATGGAAGGTCCATAAAATACCAAAATCATGTGTTATTGTTGTTGCAATTGGAGAAATTTCAAATGGGTATAACTTCCGTGTCTATCATTCGATTTTCATCAAACTTACAGAGTATAAGGACCTTTCATAAGATTACTTAAATATCGAAATTCGTTGAGTTGAAGGCTACCTTTACGAGTTTATTGTGAGAATGCGAAATTCGAAGATCATACTATTATTAATAATGTTGAGCGAATTTTGACTTCTAAGGTATTTTTTGTTGTTGTACTCATAAACATCTACCTACAAACTTTTTCAGATCACAGATGTCCGTTCGGGTGATAATGAAGAACATTTTCCATGTTTTTCCCCTCCCTGTGCGCGCCTCAAAGCAAATAATTGCAGTTTAAGAAAGCTCTTATGAAGACCTTTCACTTGATACCCATATTGGCTACTTTTGTTAAATTTTTTTTTTTTGTGGCCACTCCTCTCTATGGGGAGACCCCCCTTAAATGCCTTATACAATTTTTTGTAGTTGAAGTTTGAAGAGAGCACCACTTTACACCAACATACAAAGTTTGAAGTTTCTGGGTTAAGCAGTCTGCGAGAAAAATTCCTGTGACACGGGCGGACAGACAGGACGCGATTTCAGTAGGGGTTTGTAAAATTATTTTACAAAACCCTGAAAATAAAAAGTAACTCAAAACTACAAAGAATCCCTGCCACACTTTCTGAAAGTTGACGTTGAAAGAACAACTCTGACTTTGTAATTAAAAATGAAAGCTAACTAGAGTCTTAAGGGCATTTTTTCTACTTTTGACGCTGACAAAAAACGGCTTAGACCAGCATTTTCACTTCAACATAAATAGCGTAATTAGTGGTTGTACAATGTGGAAATTGTAGAAGAATGTGGAATGTCTTGTTAGATTATGCTTGCATTTAATAATATATGTATATGACGTGAAGCTGAAAGGTGATGAATCTAAGCTCGAGCTGCTGGACTTAGCCTAACATTCTTCATATAATTGATGTCGTTCATCATCATTTCTCTCACAGAACTGGTAACCGACTTTAAGTCAGTCCGCTCTGCTGTCTGTACTCTTACTCGTCCACTTACAAGTGATTCTATGAAAGGACTCTTTTCCTTTAATATTTATAAAAGGAATTCGCTGGTTTTGCGTGTCATAAAAATTCCAGAGATTATGAGGATTCTTTTAGTTTGGTTGTGTTGTAGAGTTTTCTCAACTTTTCACGACGAGGACGATGACGACGACGCTGATGATGATGATGATGATGATGATGCCTGGCTGATGATGTTGGACGTTTTTAGGTCTTGGGAAAAATGACCCAGTTTTTAAGGGTAAGATCGTATACTTATTTTTCCCTTTTTCTTGTTGTCGTAATTTGTGTTTTATCCCTCCTTTTTTTAATTAAGTGAATTTCTGTACAAAGGAATTCAGAATTTGTTATAGATGTGAGCCACTTCACAAAAAGCTAACAGGAAAAGAGTAATTAAGAAGTATCTTTCATAGGATTTAAGGGATTGAAAAATGTTGAAAATTAAATGTATTTTGAAGATACAAACTATTTTATCTCTTATAGGTTTATAAATATTAATACCCACTACTCCAGCTTTTAAAACCTGTACATTCTGGGGCAAAAAATTACCAATTTAATCAGAGTTCATGGCCTGCTCACAGAAAATCACGGCATTAAAATAACAAGTCCTAAGAGACCTGTACTTTGTGAACGTTTTAAACTTCTTAACCTACATATCTATTTCAAAGGAAACAGCAATAAAACGAAAAAAATCCACAAAAAGAGAAAACCCGCAAAAAAGCAGCCTTCTTTATATTTTCAACACTAAAATTCAAACATACGATGAGGATATGCGCAGAAGAGGAGCAAAACAACCATAAAATCTTAGATTTTCTATTAAAACTAAGTTAATAGTTTGAAGGAGGATACAAAAATGGCGAAGGATCCATAAAACTAAGAAAAATTACAGACACAGTTCATTAAAAGACAGAATTGAGATTTTACCATCAAAAGGAGAATTATTTTCTAATTTTCATGTGAGCTGAATATTCGCTACTAGGCAATAAACATCAAGGAGACATGAACTAATATGACGACAAATTGGGAAGGGTCGGTGTTAGTTTAGCGAGCAACAACCAAAGGCAAGCATACAACGTAGTGAAAAGCCTGAAACGTGGTTATCAGTGCAAGACCATGCTCTAAAGCGATGACATCAGCAAAGTCATCGCTGGTGAAAACAAAATCAAGGAAAGATGGGCGTCATATTTTTAGAACCTTCTTAATCCTCCGCACAGCTTCAGAGCGGTGGAGCCCATACATATTCCCAGAGAGCATCTATTGAACACGCCAACTCTGGATGATGTTGGCTCCACCATCAAGACCCAAAAGAATAATAAAGCACCGGGCATCGATGAGGTTCACGTTGAGCTTATTTAATATGGTGGTAGTGGTGTTTAAAAAGTTATCCAGTACCTTCAGCTACAAAGACATCTGCCAAATGAGTGGAGCCAATCAATTATACTCCATATCAATAAAATAGGTCACAAGCTACATTATGTAAACTATAGAGGTATATCACTATTTTGTTCAGCGGCCAAAATATTTACAAAGATCTTGGAAAATAACATCAGGTCATACGCCAGCAGTATCATTGGAGAGTATCAAGGTGAATTTTGAGGAGCTAGATCGAAGATAGACCAATTGATTGCAGTCAAGTAGATGCTTGAGGAATGCTGAGTTTTTAACGTAGACGTACCCAAAATTCGTTGATTTTAAGCTTACCAAAATGACAAATGACGTTGGGAACCTCCCAAGCTTGCATCAATGACCAACTCACCGACACCTTTGACACAAACATTGGACTAAAGCAGAAAGATAGGCTCGTCCCATTGCTATTCAATTTGGCTCTAGAGTAGGTCAAAAGAAAGCTAACTGTCGATACAAGAGGTACGTTATTATGGAAATCGAGCCAAGTGCTAGTCTGTGTGGACGAGATCAATACGAATATTTAGTCATGGTCATTCTCAAGCACCAAACTACTTTTTCTGAAACTCGATAGCAAAGCAAAACGAGTCGGGCTACAAATCAATGAACATAAAAAAAGCTCGTGATGCAGTCAAAGAAGAATACCTCAAATACATAAAATATCACAATTGTTAACTACAGTATCAAAAATGTGGTTAAATTTCTGTATCTAGGCACCAAAATAATGAGAATTGGTTATGAAAGAGACGAAATACGCCGGAGAATATAGCTCGTAAATAAAATATTTTATTCAGTTTTGACGAACTTGAAAACCAATTGCATATACAGGAAAACAAAGCTCCAAGTATACAAATTTCTAATAAAAGCTATGCTATGAAACATGAACCCTAACCCAATCATCCGCAAATATATTGGAGATATCCTCGAAAGACACGTCCTGAGGCGAATAATTGGAGAGAAGCGAGACGGAGACCGACGGTAAATTCGATATAACCATTCACTGCATGAAAGTTTCGACAAGTTGGAGGTCTCAACGATTAAGACTGCGGAAGCTACAATGGGCTGGCCACATAAATCGTATGGTCGAACAACAGATACCCAAAAATGTATCCATTGGGAGAACAGTGGGATAGATACCAGTGAAAAAATTACGAGACGCTGGTCTGACTTGGTCGACGAAAACAGTTCATTGCCGCTCAGATTTCAAAATTTGTCAATGGACCGAGACAGTCATAGGCACTTAAATAAATAAAAACTAGATTTCCTTCTTATGGACGGGTTTATTTATTAAATATTCATATGCGCATTTCGAAATCCAGTTGACTTCTTTCTACATACCTAATTAGTTTTTATTACATACTGCCTTATTATATCCTGAATTGCGTAAATCTTTATTACCCTTTACATTATTTCCTGATCCTTTTTGACATCATTAGTTTTTATAACTTTATTACATTGTTTCTGACCAAGGAGTTTTGATTTCTCCGTTCCTTTCTTATGGTTTATGGAATTAACATCATTCGGTAAATCATCGCATTGTATGCTGCCATTTTTTGTGAATGTGTGTGCGCTGATAGATTCGTTTAGTAGAAATCGTATTCAATCATTCTTCCATTTTAAAATGCCTTTCTCTGAAGGTAAAGAAGTTTTTCTGCATGCACACTTTAGCCAGCTATTTACATAGTTGTTTTTTCTCCTTTCCTTAGTTAGTATGCTTAGGAAAAGGTTCTTAGTATCAAAGGACACTAAGATTTCTCTTTCTTCTAGTTGCAGCTTACTCATCCATTTTGGTCATTTTCTAGAGTTTTTTACGCTGTATCTACTAATTGTTCCATCCATATTTTTTGTCATTAGCTATCTCGCTATTCTGCTTGTTGGCGTTGACCAATTCATCGTATTTATTTTTGTCCATTACTTTTATAGAAGACCGGTTTCTCTTTCAGTTCTTTTATTATTGCCACTTCACTTGGGATGATTTTGGGTCTCACCGTTTTATTCTTTATTAGCTTACATGTTTCTCTTTTGACTTCTTCCTTTTCTCCTTTGTTATTGCGAAAATGGATCGATGCTTCAACTTCAATTATAAGATCATCTTTGCTGATTGTTTTTGATTTTACTGCGTAGTTTAAGCCTACATTCAGAAAAGACAACTGTTCTGCTGTAAGCTTTTGCAACGATTTGTTTGATAGGAAGTTGTCTATTGTTTCTACGCTTGCCGGTTTTGATTCTTGTCTTCTTCCGCTAATTGATGAAAATTTCTTCTTCAATATCTCTTTTTTCTTAAGTTTTTCACATTTACTTGCTGTTTCGGCTTTCTCCAATATTTCGATCATGTTGCCTTTTCTCTTTTGCGTCATCCTTTTTAACTCCAAGTGTGCTCCATACGCGTTTACATTCATTCTATTCATCTTCATATATAGTCTTTTCATACTTTTTTGTATGGCTTGAGTTTCGAACCTCCGCTTAAAACTTTTCGGTACCGCTCCTTGAGTGTTTACGACATGGCTTTTTGGTATCATTTTGTGATCTAGGCATTTCTTCAAAAATATACTTCTCCTTTGAGTCTCTTATGGTCTTCTTTGAATCGATTAGCTGATTATACCCAAAATTTAGCTTGATCGCCAGCTTGATCTCTGAGAATATCGACCTCGTATTTCATAAATAAATAAATACTGGGGTTTCCTCCTTATACATGGGCTTATTTATTAAACCTTCACATGCGCATTTCGAAGTCTAGTTGACTTCTCCATCAGTGATTGTTCTATTTTTTTCTTCCTTATTCTTCTTTTTCGTAGCATTACAGCCCCTCTTGGGTCTTCGCTTCCTGCAAATAGTGCCTCCAACTGTGTCGGTCCAGTGATCGCGTTCTCCAATTTCAAAATCCGAGCAGCGATGAACTGTCTTTTTCAACAAGTTAGACCCAGGTTTCCTCGGTTTGCCCACATGTCTCCAGCCTTCAGTTTTCCCAACGAATACTTTCTTGTGTATTTCGTTGTTCGTCCGTATGATTCATGTGACCAGTCCGTTGCAGCTTCCACAGTCTTACAATCATTGAAACCTCAGGCTTGTCAAAAATTTCATACAGTTCATCATTCTATAGAATTCGCAATTGGACCCCGTCTGGCTTCGCTCCGATTGTTCACCTCAGGACCCGTCGCTCAAAGACATTTAATATATTTGCGGATGCTTGGGTTACGGTCCATATTTTACATCCACAGATAACACAGGTCTTATCATAGACTTGTAAACTTGGAGCTTTGTTGTCCTTTGTATGCAGCTGGTCTTCAAGATCGTCAAAACTGAATAAAATATTGCATTTGCGAGCTGTATTCTTTGGTGTATTTCGTCTCTTTTATCACCCGTTCTCGTTATTTTGGCGCCTAAATACGCCTAAATAATTTCGATACTGTACTCGTATATGCCAAGTATGATATTTTGTGTGCTTGAGGTACTTTTTCTTGACTGCGTCACGAGCTTCGTTTTATTCTCATTGATTTGTAGTCCTAGTGGTTTTGCTTCACTGATGAGTTTCAGGAAGAGTTCTTCGGCAGTAGTTAATGACCGTGACAAAATGTTGATGTCGTCCGCATAGGCGATGACTTGGCTCAACTTGTATAGTAATGTACCTCGTGTATCGACTGGCAGCCTCCTTATGACGTACTCCTGAGTCAAATTGAATAGTAATGGAGCGAGCCCATTTCTCTGCCTTAGTCCGATAATTGTGTTAAAGGCATCGGTGAGGCCATCGGCATCATTGTCATTTTGGTAAGACGGACAAATTTGACTGGGATGCCAAAGCAAAGAATTATTTTGTACAGTTCATTACGATTAATAATTTTGTAAACTTGCTTAAAGCCAACGAAAATATGATGTTTGGCTATGTTGGACTCCCAGCATTTTTCAAGTGTCTGCTTGGCAGTGAACAATATGTCTATTGACGATCTACCTGCTCTAAAACCACCTTTATACTCTCCAATAATAAATACGATCCTATTTTATTTTCTAAGATCTTTGAATATATTATGTATGCCATACAAAGCAGTGACATGCCTCTATAATATTCGCACTGAAGCTTATCACCTTTTTTCTAGATAGGGAATATAATTGATTGGCTCCACTTTTCCGGCATATATCCTTCTTTCCAAATGTTCTGGGTGACTTTGTGAATAGCTTTATGAATACTGCTGCCACCATATTTGATGAGCTCCATTGGAACCTCATCGAAGCTCGGCGCTTTATTGTTTTTTGTACTTTGATGATGGAACACACTTCATCCAGATTTAGGGGGCAATGGAAGCCCTCCACCGACATCTATAGGCTCCAACGTTGTGGAGCAGTGCGGAGGATAAAGGAGGTTCTTGAAGTATGATGCCCATCTTTCCTTAATCTTGATGTCATCAGCGAATACAGCGCGTGGTTTTGGGCTGATAACGACGTTTCAGGCTTTTCACTACATTGTATGCTTGTCTTATGTTGTTGCCCGGTAAACTTACATCTATACTTGTCAATAAATCGTCATAGTATTTTCTTTACTGAGATTTTCATAGTGTTCTGTTTTTGTCCTAGTTTTTCTACATACGTACTCTTTGCACGTACGAATCTTTTTATCTAACACATTCAGGCATTCATCAAAGAACCAATCATTTCTCTTGCGCCGGGCTTGATGTCCAATCATCTGTTCTGCCGCAGTCTTAACAGATGCTTTCACTTCCATCCAGAGCTCGTTGCTAATTTTTAGTGATGATAAGATGGGAGCCAGCTGGTTGTTGGGGGGGTCTCCGTGTAATTTTTGGTGACAGACGCCGTTTGGAGCCTTTTGACGTCAAATTTTTGTAGCGGGCTTTTGACATTCGACATCGATAGGTTAATTTGATCAAGTAATGTTCAGAGTTATAATTGGCTCCACGGTATGTAAGAACGTCAGGTATGCTCGAGGCTCAACGTTATTGGATCAGAACATGGTCGATCTGGTTCTGTGTTTTGCCATCCGGTGGGACAAAGGTCGTTTCATAAATGCGCCAATGTGGGAAGCAAGCCGAACGTTTGACTAGATTTCTGCTACATGCACGGTCGATCAAGCGTTGGCCATTGTTATTCGTTTCATCGTAGAGGCTGTGTTCTCCAGTGTTCCCCGATAAGATAGCTCATTGCCAACTTTAGCATTGAAATCACTCAGAATTATTTACGTATCGTTTGTAAGTAAAGAGTCGACTTCTCTATCTAAGTGACTGTGGAACATTTCCTTCACTTCTTCGTCGTTTTCTTCAGTCAGGGCAAGAACATTTATCAGCCAGATTTCGAAGAATTTCCCTTGTATACGGATTGCACACAACCGTTCATTGACTGCCTTGAAATCAATAACGTGCCATTTGAGCTCCCTATCCACAATAAAGGCCACTCCAAGTTCTCATTTTTCTGTAGGCCTCCCACTTTTGGATATTGTGTTCAATCTCCTGGCTTGAATATCATTTCCAGTCCAGTTCATTTCCTGAATCGGCATTTTTTTTATTTATATCGACTGGCATGGTGTAAAAGGTCCTTAATAGCACCAGGGTAATTGAGCGATCGGACATTCCAGGATCCATTGCCATAGTCCTTTTTCCGATTGCGAGATCATTGCCATGAGTCCAATCTATTCCGAGACCGTTGTGCAGATTTTTAAATATTGCAGAATTTTCCAGGGTAGGGAAGTTAGCCCTTTCCTCCATCCTCGATTCCGGTGGCATGGTTATTACTTAGCTTCCGTAATAAGGCGCGGAAGATTCGCCTTCATCCTTCTACGTCCACACAAAGGAGGTGTAAATAGGATTTAGTAGCTGAGCTCTATATTTATTTACAGTTATTACCATTTCTCGGCATTTAATTTCCCATTATTGGGGAGCCACTAAACCAAATGTTAGACCCTGAGAGCATTTTTTACCATTTAATTGGAGGGTTTTAGATGAGGAATCATGGAAGGTGTTGGTTAGGAAAACATGCGGTTCCCTCCTCCTTTCTTAAATAGGCTTGGAACCATCTACAGTGGAGTTTGATAAAATATATATCATCCTGAAGACTAAATAACCCATACTTCAACACTTTCCACAAGCCTTTCATCGCCCTAATTAAGAATGAAACAAGAGTTTAACTTGCACCACATAAAGAGCACTTCTATCATTGTTTTTTGCGTTTGAGATAAAATCTGAAAATGCTATCTATCTCGGACTCCGCTTTAAGGCACAGAATACATTTGCTTCTGTGTTCCCATGCAAGTATACCTTGTAAAAGGAGAAGTTTTTGCCCACCTGATCAAAATTAAGCTCATAGTCTGGCATCCCTTTCAAGTGCCCACGTTAGCTAATATTTGCCAATTTCAATTCTTTCTTACATTTCTCTATGGAAGCATATGCAAATGTGTATGCATTTCAAATCGATTTTGAAATTTTAATATTGTGAGATTGAACATTTTTTCTAAGTCATTGTTAGTTCATTCACTTTAATCAAGGGGTATGCGAAACAACTAAATTTGCAACGGTATCGGGATCCGAGTATAGAAGTAGCATACTTTGCACTGCAGTGTACAGTTTGGGACGATGTAATCAGAAATGTCATACAGTAACTTCAAAAGATATCCAACGATGCCAATAAACCGATGCCGTTTTCGCCCCTCCAGTTAGGGCTCGACTTAATTTCGTTTTTGTTTGCCTTTCAAAGTCATAGAAGAGAGAAACGGTGTGAAAACCGTACTTATTGCTCGCTGTCTACTAGTTCACGTTAGGTTCATTACTTCATTTTATCAAATTTTGTCAGA
Source organism: Odontomyia ornata (assembly GCA_963969285.1). Classification (NCBI taxonomy): domain Eukaryota; kingdom Metazoa; phylum Arthropoda; class Insecta; order Diptera; family Stratiomyidae; genus Odontomyia; species Odontomyia ornata. Next base: position 30,375,458 of record OZ017740.1, on the reverse strand, counting down.
GTAATGTTATTGAAAATATCTAATATTTATAACCGAATTCCAAAGGAAAGAAGTTTATCAATTCCTCACGTTTTTTTTTTTTGTTGTTGTTGCTTTTTCTATGTTCACGCGTAACTTTTAAACGGAAATAGATAAAAGAGTCCTGTTTCCGGCAAATTTTACTTCTTTTCTCTTATAAGATCCTATTTAAAGGACAAAAAAATCGAATATTGGTAAAAAGGACTTATACCGTTGAAACCAAAAAATTTCCCACTTTTACCCCGATTTTTCAGCATAACTAATCGACGCGTGTAAGGATTTTGATTGTAGAGGTTTTAAATGAAGGACAACATATTGATCTAAAATATATCGGTCCAAAATTGTAATCCTTTCAAGGACTCTGCAGATACTAAGAATTCAATATGATACATCGACGTCAGAAATTGAATTTTAATGATCTTTCGTACGAAAAGCACAAATTATTGTGCACTCTTCAGGGATTTGATGGAGATACCAAATCCTTTGATGACGGATGATAAAACTGATCAGTATTCTTAATTTTCTCCATATATGATACATTTAAGTCAATCATTTATACCAGAAATAACTAATAAATTAATTCTAAATGCAGCATAAATACAATTCAACAATATTTAGACGGAACATTTCAGGATGCTTTTCCCTTCCGTATTTATTCTTTGCTTACTGATGAACTTATTAAAATATCCTTCTTACATCCTTAGGCGTAAATGTTACACATAGGATTTATTAAATTTCTCGAAGAAATAATAAGGATTGAGCAATTGCAAATCATAGAGTTAATCGCGATTTGAAAATGGATTCGTTACTTTCTAGTTAATATTCTAGATTATATGCCCAAAACTCTAAAATTAATTATTTCAATGCTAAAGACCGGTAACAATCAAGATTCAAGATCTTTATTTGGTGATTTTTCATTTTTTTACATATAAACAATTCATCAATAGCTTAACCTAACAATATACATGCGGGTTGTGCCTTAAGGCTTTTCCCTGAGTTCAATAATAATTTACTTTAATTACATTATAATATGAATTTTTGGTTAAAGAAAACTTTAAAATGTTAACACCCACAACATTATCATACATTAATGAATTATAAAAAAAGTTTGTAAAAATCATTTGCTCTAACAACTAGTTTCAAAATTTTAAAATTAATTTCCTTAAAATCAAGTACATTATTTTCTTAAGACTACCTTAAAACTACGCATTCACTGCGTCCATAGAGCGGTTGTCCGTCACTCTCCTGACAACTTCCGCCTTGTGCTCCTTGGCTCTCATGATTCCCGCTTCCGCAAGCTTTTCAGAATACGATTTTATCGGCTGCATTCCTGTCTCCTGGTACGTCACCCCCAAGTGCTTCTTTTATCTGGAGCAGTGCCCCATCTGCCCATTCTAATTAATCTTGGAGTCACAGAATCCTCTTGTACGACGACTGAAGTTAGTGTAGGGGTCCTTGAACACAATTAGTTCACTTTTCTTTGCATTTCCCTTGATTCCCCATTTCCGGTAATATGCAGTAAGAGATTCCAAATATTTTTGGAGCCGCACCCTAGCAAAATGCAAATTGTGCTCAGATGACCACACCAACAAATCGTCAGCGAAGATGTTCACCTGGATTCCAGGCTTTTATTCATCTGTTACGCCCTAAAAGTCAGAGGTGAATATGTTGAAAAGAAATGGGCCTAAAATAGCTCCCTGTGGGACCCCCGAGCTAATACTAAATGGGTCTGACCTAGCTCAGCCAGCCACCGCAAAAACAGTCTTCGCTTCCCGCAAATAGTGCCTGCAACTGTGTCGGTCCATTGATCGCGTTCTCCAATTTCAAAATCCGAGCAGCGATGAACTGTCTTTTTCAACCAAGTTAGACCCAGGTTTCCTCGGTTTGCCCACATGTCTCCAGGCTTTAGCTTTCCCAACGAATACTTTCTTGTGTATTTCGTTGTTCGTCCGTATGATTCATGTGACCAGTCCGTTGCAGCTTCCACAGTCTTACAATCATTGTAACCTCAGGCTCGTCAAAAATTTCATACAGTTCATCGTTCTATCAAATTCGGCATTGGTCCCCGTCTAGCTTTGCTCCGATTGTTCACCTCAGGACCCGTCGCTCAAAGACATTTAATATATTTGCGGATGCTTGAGTTACGGTCCATGTTTTACACCCATAGTATAACACAGATCTTATCATAGATTTGTACAGTTGGAGCTTTGTTGTCCTTTGTATGCAGCTGGTCTTCAAGATCGTCAAAACTGAATAAAATATTTCATTTGCGAGCTGTATTCTTTGGCGTATTTCGTCTCTTTTATAACCCGTTCTCGTTATTTTGGCGCTTAAATACGCCTAAATAATTTCGATACTGTACTCGTATATGCCAAGCATGATATTTTGTATGCTTGAGGTACTTTTTCTCGCCTGCGTCACGAGCTTCGTTTTATTCTCATTGATTTGTAGCCCTAGTAGTTTTGGTTCACTGATGAGTTTCAGGAAGAGTTCTTCGGCAGTAGTTAATGACCGTGACAAAATGTTGATGTCGTCCGCATAGGCGACGACTTGGCTCGACTTGTATAGTAATGTACCTCGTATATCGACAGGCAGCCTCCTTATGACGTACTCCTGAGTCAAATTGAATAGTAATGGGGCGAGCCCATTTCCTTGCCTTAGTCCGATAATTGTGTTAAAGGCATCGGTGAGGCCGTCAACGTCATTGCCATTTTGGTAAGATGGACGAATTTGACTGGGATGCCAAAGCAAAGAATTATTTTGTACAGTTCATTACGATTAATAATTTTGTAAACTTGCTTAAAGCCAACGAAAATATGATGTTTGGCTATGTTGGACTCCCAGCATTTTTCAAGTGTCTGCTTGGCAGTGAGCAATATGTCTATTGACGATCTACCAGCTCTAAAACCACCTTTATATTCTCCAATAATAAATACGATCCTATTTTATTTTCTAAGATCTTTGAATATATTATGTATGCCATACAAAACAGTGACATGCCTCTACAATTTTCGCACTGTAGCTGCAGTTCGTCTCTACATGAAGTTGCCTATAATTTTTACAATATGGGCCGGAAAGCCAAGATTTATCATTCTGCCTATTGATCCATACAGAGCCAAATGCCTTCTTCACATCAATCAGGCAAACTACAATAAGCTTATTGTTGCGCCAGCTTCTTGCTATATCAGCTTGGAACTCGACCATAGCATCCACCGTGGAGTGAGCTTTTTTGAAGCCAAATTGTCTTTCCGGCACAATTCTTGCCACGGCAGAGAATTATAGGATGCATTCAAGTATTACCCTTTCAAGAAGCTTACCGATATTTGAAAGCAACGAAATCGGACTGGTACCGACAACGACAGTAGTGCCCGACTTCTTTGGTATTGCGAATATTTTTGCACATTTCTATTGCTGAGGGAAGTAGCAAATGTTAATGCAGTTATTCAGAATGATTGCGAGGAGAACAAAGAAATCATGGGGAAGCCTTTTAAGCCATCAGCCCGTGCTGATTTTTTGGAATTTTGTTCCAGTGCCAACGAACGACGAGAATCACAACCTAAAAAGACGATATATATGTGGTTGTGTGTGTTTTCTCTCTGCACGTGTGTTTGTGTGTGTATGTGTTTGTTTTTGTGTGTGTGTGAGTGTGTGTGTGTGTGTGTGTGTGTGTGTGTGTGTGTGTGTGTGTGTGTGTGTGTGTGTGTGTTTGAGTATACATAGGATATAACGAAATTTGTGCCTGGAGGTCACAATTTTTCGACTAGTTTTGTTAATCATTCAAATTGGTTAAGCAAAAACAAAATAGAGAATCTTTTGTATGAAAACCCCTGATTTCTGGTTTGACCAAAATATAGCTCCGATTTATACCAAAACTGGTACAAAAATTCATTCAAGTGTGCGAATAAAAATACAATGAAAAATCCAAAGTCCAACCATTTGAAACAAAATGGTGGCCGCTCAAAGGTCAAAAAAAGTTAAACAATAAAAAAGCACTTCAGGGTCAGGTCAGAATATCAAAATGGCGGCTAGGCAAAGTTCGAAATTGGCAAATTTCTTACAGCTATTTTACAATTTATATTGGATTTTTATGAAACCTAAAATCAAGGTAGATGTTGTTGAGATCATGTATTAAATTTATCAGAACTAAATTCGATTCCTATGAGCGCTGTAGAGTTTAGCAGTGCTGGTTTTGTATTGCAGTTAAAAAGTTATATTTTAATATACATGGTATAATGTATTCAAGAAACTGAGTTTTGAAAGATTCGAATAAAGGGTGTAATAAATTTTATGGAAGCAGTGCCAAATCAATGTCTCCATTTCAACATAAATACTTGCAACATCTGCACCATCACCAAAGAATCGGGGAAAAAATGATATGGCACCACTTCCTTAAAATTTATTTCATCCTTTGTCGTGCATTTTGAAGTCGGGTTTCTTTTCTTTTTTAAAAGTTTTCTATAGTTTAAACTGTCACTTCCTAATGGTCGATAGGTATTTCTTATAACATGAAACCAAGCTGCTGAAAAAGTGCATTACGTAAACCCTTCCCAAAATTTGAAATTTTGAATTTAGTTATAACTAAACAATTGCATAAGATCAGTAATCAAATGCATACAGTTCCTTTCTACGTAATTCAAATAACGATGCATGAAAAAAATTCAATTATCTTATAGTATATAGCCAGAAAACTCATTTTAAAATTACTTATTTAAAACCACCCAGAACTTTTCCTTATAAATATTTGATAATACGTTTTTTTCTTTGTTTTGTTCGGTACAAACCCTCGTACAAATGATAATACTCGTACATATAGGTATTGCGAAAAAATCTTTTCGTTAACTTCTACCATTGTTGAAAAGTATTCACTCCAAAGTAGCGTTAAATGAGCAGATATTAAAAATTTAGGGTGAAATGTATCGAAATAATAACTGGAAATAATTCAAAAAGGGATCAATTAGAAATTTAATTTATGGGTTGTCATCTTATGGCGTAGTTGTGAAGTTAACTCTTCGAGGAAGGAAATACTTTTTAATTTTATATTAAAATTATGCTTGGGTTACAAAGCCTCTTAAAATCAAAATTTTTCCGTACTATCATGCATGAATTCATAGAAAAGTTTTCCCTTCAAAGGCATTCACAACGCGCTGACTAATTTCCCATAAAATTCGATAAAGAATTTGTTGAGTTAACCCAGATAATTAAAAGATCCGATGATCAAAAGTTTCTTAGCTATTCAACCGCAAAACGCTTAAGAAATACCGAGGGACTATCTTCATCCATTTTATTTCATCCTACCCATTCTGAGCGACATTCTTATTCGTGCTTAACTTTCATCCCGATATCTCAGAAATATCTTGATGTCGGTTGATGTTAATGGAATTCGGCAAGAACTACTATTTAACACCGTATGTCATTCACTTCCATTCTTAGTTGGATATACATGAGGTTTTACTGGTATACATAAAACTACATAGCATATCTATAAGTAAGGATTACATACACATGTGCAACCTGGAACGGCTGCTTTATCCCATGAAAGAAGACCATCTAATATAAATGAAAGGAATTCGAATAAGTTTCGTGCTTATCTGCGCCCATCATCCCACGCTCTTTCGTCTTTAACGGATTGAGTAGCGTGAAGGATATTTTTAATGTTGTATAAAATGTTCTATAGAATAGGTAGTGTATTGAACGTATTTCTATGAGAATTATATCACAATAGAATGTTAACGAAAATCTGGTAGGGATGGGCACGTAAGGTGGCATAATACGAAAACTAGACGCTGTAACCTATGTCGAAAGCAGAAAGGATGAATATGAAAGGATAAATTATGGCATTTGCATTAAATGAAAATCGTGCAGAACTGCAAATTGAGCTGAACATGTGACCTGCATATTATTAGAAACTTTACTCCAAACAGTTCCGAATAAAGTTTGAAGAATTTTCAAGACCTTAATTTTATTTCATATGATGGAAGTTTATCTAATTAAATAAATTTTGTTATTTAGTACCACTAGCATCCCAAGCAACCTGGCAAAATTCGATGGTTGATTCCAAAGTAAGAAAAACTACACCAAGACAAATGCCCCTCAGCAATACATGTCATCTTTTACAAATGACCAAATCAGTTAATTTGCTCTTTATTTTACTGCCTCGGCAAATTTATCCCTGTAATTCTTGGCACAAACACCGAAATATATTCAAACAAACATATGAATGTCCAACTGAGATAGAACCGAATCAAACTTGGATAATTTATCGATTGAACTTTTCACATTCAACTTTTTCACAGCTGGCAGAGTTCTCTGAATGTGCTTTCAACGCAAGCAATTTGATCCCTTTCAAACTTGAATTGATATAGTTTTTGGAAAAATAATAGATGTCCTTTCATATATGGCCTTGAGAAAGAATATGTCCAGCCCATACTAAAGAGCATCAATAGACCCCTTAATGGCAATATTTGTGTTATGAGCCTAAAAATTGTGTTTGCTTAAAATGTTTGGGCATGAGATGGTGGCAGAGCGAACAAAACAATATCCGGAAACTAACAAAAGGTACAAGCGCAGGAGTAAAGTCACCAGCCATGAAATTATGAAAGCATAACTCCGAAAGCTTTCAACCTCCATCAGTTGGCGACAATACTGCTCCCATCTTTCTATATAGTAGTTTAGGAATCAATCAGTCTATCTATGAAACCATTTTCCATTGAAGAGCATTGAAGACTAATTTTGCAAGTTTGTTTGGGGTGTCTTCTAGTGAAATCAGCAATAAATCATCTGTGTGGCATGTACTGTAGAGTGCAAGTTAGGAGATAGCATAGAACATTCAAAGTTATTTCCTCATCCCTTTCCTGTCAGTTACGGTGAAATTGGAAAGATTTGGTTCATTTTTGAGATGATTCGATAATGTATTTACTTAAGTTTCTTTAACAACAAATAGACGAAAAAAGTCCATTAATGGAGGTTGATGATTGACATTGTTATATTGATTATTTTTGAGACAATATTTCATAATGTTTCTTATATTAGTTTTAGGCGTTGGCGTTGAACTTAAGATTCAGAAATGAATAAATCTATTAGATTAAATAAGATATTGGGTGCTATAGGGTATTAAAAATATTTTGGCAATCATGCTCAAATTAATAAAAGTGTCTATAGCCATCGTTTGCCCTCATCATGGTTTAGCAATTAATGATGCAAGATGGCATTAACTTTTACCTGATATCTATTATGGTGCAATAGTTCAATCCGAGCCTACGTTGCCAGTAGTGCAGCCGTCCAATTGTCGGTGTTCTGTGTCCTCGCTTGCCAGCTTGTGGCATTACTCTCAGCATTAATCCTTCGATTTCTCAACTGGTTTCCAATTGCACGCTTCTCTTGTGCTTTACTCGTGAACGTTCTTCTGAGTAGCCGATTCTCTTCTACTGTGTAACTTATCACCACTAGCTCCAACTTTCCCACATTCATCTCGTCACCTGATGCCCCAACAGTTCTGTCCAGCAACATATTCAAAACACCCAAACATGACACCTGTCCGGGAACTAGACAATCGTCAGCACCACGCGCATCCGATACCTGTCTGGGAATCTGCCGGTCACATTCCACGAACATCAGCAAAGCGAGGCGACATTAGTTTCTAAGTAATAAATTGTAGTGAGTTGTTAACTTGTGCTCAAGTTGGTAACAGTAAAATTTATTATTTCTTTATAAGAAAACCAAAGGAGTTTTCTTAACTGGTGCCCGAGCAGGGACCAAAGACGGAATAAATGGAGTACGAAAACGCGTTAATTATCGTGCGCAAAAGGACTCGCGAAGTTTTAGTACGAAAGACACGAGTAACGTGATACTTGAAAAGTTCACCAACTTGCCCCGTGCATTGGCTGCAACAACTTCGTGGGCGCCCCCTGAAGCAAAAAATGTCAGTTTAAGACCTGTTTTGAAAAGTTCCCATTAAGACATTTCATATGATACCCATATCGACTACCTTTGATGAAATTTTTTTTTTGCGGTGGTCACTCTCCTATTTGGGGAGACCCCAGTTAAATTCCTCATAAATTTTTTTTATTTGAGCTTTCAAGAGACAACCACTTTACACCTACATTTAAAATTTGGTGTTACTAGCTTTAATACTTTGCGAGAAAAACTACTGTGACGTATGGACGGACGGACAGACAGACAGGTCGCGATTTTAGTAGGGTTTTGTAAAATTATCTCACGAAACCCCTGAAAATAGACAAATGTTTCGTTTGAGCCATTTTGCTAAATATACACTCTTGTTCATTGTTTGCTTATAGAATTTTCAAGAAAAGAAGTAGATAAATATATATTTATATATACATACACAATCATATTTGCGCCGTAGTAAAACTTAAGATTAGTAACAATATAAAAACAAATAAGTATGTTTCTGAACCTAGAAGGGTAACAACATTGAAGACAAAAAACAAAGAAAACGAAGAACACGCTTAAGTTTTATTGTTTAACTTCGGGTCCTAAAGAAATACAATGAATTGTTAAACATAAAAAACTCGGTCTTTCCATTTCGTTATACTTGAACGGGTATAGGACCCGTGTCGATGGCAGGCTCCTCCGCTCAAATGGGCTAGCTATCGGGCGTGCTCCTCCGTTTTTCGTTGTTTAACAGGGGTTCTTGCCAGGTAGAGTGGCCTTCCGCTTGCATGCCCTTTTATGGTATAGAGCTATGTGATTCGATCACATAGTTCTATAACATAAATTGGTCACGTCTATATTTCGCATTTGATGGGAGAGTTCATGCAAATTATGTATGTATGAGTTTTCCACTCAAATGGGAAATATATGGCCACGTCTACGTTTGGATCTTGATCCGGTTGGGAGGTTGCGAGAGGGCACCACCTCCATCTGGATGCCCCACTCTTATTTGTGGGCCATAAGAATCGTCGGGTAACGACGAAGTCCATTTAAGTCCGTCTGTCTTCTCCAGGTCTAGTTTGTCCCTTTTGTCAGCAATTACCAACCCTTAGTTGGTTACCTCCTTTATCGAGTTCGATCGACTTCAATATGACCCCGGAATCCGTCGATTAGAAATTCTTTTGTAGTGGGTCCTTGTGCTGGGAGAAAGAATCCGCCGCACGACACCGCAACGCTAGCCTGCCCGCGCATTCATGCGTCCCCAGACAAGGCCAATTTCGGCGGATCTTACCATCTTTTTTTGCTGAGGCAGTACACATGTTTTCGAAAATTGTCTTCGCTTCCATTTATGCTTTGTCCACTCGTTTTCTCGATTTTGGCAGTGCATCTTGTTTTACTTTTACGTAACTTCCTATCGTCAGCTTGTCGTACGTTCATTCATCATACTCGTTTTTATCCCTAATAAAGATTTTGTTCCCTTTGTTTGCTTTTAAATAATACACTTGTTTCTCTTTGAGCTGCTTTATAATTTTTCTCGTGTTTTTATTTTAGTTTTTAATGTGGTTTTTTCTGTTCTACTAATTCGTTACTTATCATTGAACAGATGTTTTGTTTTCCCCTTGGTTGAGATATTTTATTGCTACTTCCAAATCCACTATAATCTCGTTAGTTGGTGGCGTGCTCTTCATACTTCATACTCGAACCTGGCAATGAAAATTAAGAGAATATTAAAGAGGCATAATATAGAAGTGGTCACATTGAGCAGGCACCTACAATTAAAATCGATACTGGGATCAGCGAAAGACAAAAAAAAAGTTGGGTTGATAGACCTACGTTTTTGTACTCAACTTCTCCACCAGCAACGAATAAAGTCAAGAAACATGTCAGAGATGTGCATGTTTAAAAGAAAACTCACTTTTCTCTATTTTCAACGGTCGCCATTTTGTTCCAAAATAATAGAAATCCCTCAAATCATGAATTCCCAATAATATTTATGTTATTGATCTTATATGAAAATTTGACGAACATCAAATCAAAACTACAGTATTTGATTCGATGGAAAGTCTATAAAATACCAAAATCATGTGCTATTGTTGTTGTAATTGGGGAAAACTTACAGAATAGATATATATTGTTACATGGACGAATAATTCTGCGAGCTACTGTCGCAATTGTTTTCACAACAATGAAGAACATCAACAAAACGAATTTACTCGAAACCACGAGAACCAAACAAGCATGAACAACATCTGAAAGTGAGTCACTGCTCCATTCATTCACTGCTGGAATGTTCCCGCTAATTCACCAATGTACGAGAACTGAGTTGAATGATTAGAGACCCTATATAAAGGCGAGCTGAATGAATGGGGGAATCATTCATTCGACCGCGATAAGAACTGCGATAGTGTGTGGGAAGCGATATTGTTCGAGTAATAGAAAAGTGATTTTCATAATAGTGAAGTGATTTAGAAGACAATTGCGATAAGAAATTTATGGACAAGTGTTAGATTTTTAATAGTGAAAATTAAAATCAGTGTAAGTGTAAAATTGATCATTGTGCACTTTTGTAATTAAATAAATTCTTTTAACTTAAATTAAAACACATTGCGTTTTCACTTTCCCGGAACATTAAAATTATTGGCCGCGAACCAAAAACACGCGACAATATATATATATATATATATATATATATATATATATATATATATATATATATATATATATATATATATATATATATGTATACATGTATACAATATATAATACTACTTAATGATCGAATTTCGTTGAGTTTAAGGGTACCTTGACGATTTTATTGGGGAAAATGTTAAATTCGAAGGTCATACTATTATTAAGAAAGTTTAGCGAACTTTGACTTCTAAGATGTTGTGCTCATAAACACCTACCTCCATAATTTGTTTCATATTTTTCAGGTCATACGTGTTCAATCGCGAGGAGGGGACACAAATGTTTCGTATTTCCCCTCCCTGTACGCCCTACGAGGCAAAAAACGTCAGTTTAAAACCTGTTTTGAAAAATTCTTATCAAGATCTTTCACTTGATACCCATGTTGGCTAAATTTGGTGAAATTTTTTTTTGAGGTCTGGTCCCCTGTAGGTGGAGACCCCCTTAAATACCTTATAAAAATTGATTGTAAATTAACTTTGAGGAGAGCACCTACCTACGTACAAAATTTGATGTTTCTAGCTTAAGTAGTTTGCGAGGAAAATTGCTGTGGCACACGGACAGACAGGACGCGATTTTAGGAGCGTTTTGTAAGACTATTTTACAAAACCCTAAAAAGCAAAATAAAGTGAGCGGAAATTATAAAATAATAGTGCCCAAAAACATACATAAATACATAAAGCAAAACGATTCATCACTACGAGTTTGAAGGAAGTCATTAAGGAGGTGGAAATAATAGTAAGGAACGACAGGAGCAAGGAGCTGGTAAAGTCAAGGGTAGTGAATATCACAGTACAGGAAGAAATGACTTGGAAATAGTCAAGGAAATCAACAAATGGTATTTACTGGATGCACATGAAAGCCTGATAATATCAAGGTTATCAGCAGTTATATGCTTAAACATGATTTAGGTAACAGATACTTCTCTTTAACCCTTAATTAGGCACATTAGGATAATCACACAAATAGTCTCATAGGGTCACTACTGACCCAAAACAAATAAATGAAAACAAAGTGAAAGAAATAAATAAAACGAAGTATGTAATATCAAAAGCAATTAAATGCTTTATTTTATTCATAATAAAAAAAACCAAAAACATAATTTTCACTATAAACAATGTAAAACACAAAACAACTTCTAGTCCTCTTATAATTACTAAATTTTAGTGTAGCCGAGATCAACTCGAAAAAAAATAACTATCCAGATTCAGCAGCACATTCATCTACTATGAACCCAATGCAGTAAGCCCGGAAGTGTTGCTGACAGACAAATTTACCACTTTTCTGGCATTTATTTGTTACTTTTCTGTCGTCCTTTCTAGGACATGACGAACAGCGACCAAGCTTAGCAGTTCATTGAGGCACGACTTTCTGCAATATCGTGAATCTCACGGAGTCGTTTTTTGTCAAAGAAGGGATAGCGCGCTGTTGTGACGTTTCTAGTGGTCCTCTACTATTACAACTTTAAGTTTTTTTCAGAAAAATCCGCCTTATATGTGAATCCTATCAGTATTCGCCTTGAATATGACAAATGCATTGATGCCAGATACATTTAGAAGGTGGAAAAATACCGGCAATTGCCACCTTTTTAGGTAAATTTCTCGAGAGAAATTTAGTAGGTAAATTTCTCGAGAGAAATTTACCTATTGCGAACAGTATCTTATGTATATATATATATATATATATATATATATATATATATATATATATATATATATATATATATAACGAAATTTGTGACCACGCTAGAGGTTGCAGTTTTGCTTCGACTTTCACCAAATTTTCAGGAAAGGTGTATTGAGTAAATATCTCGGTTAAGTTGGTAAACCAGCTATATCAGCTAGGCGAAAACAAAATGGTCGCCATTTTAGACGACAAATCGTGATTTCTGTAGTGACTAAAATATAGGTCCGATTGGCATGAAATTTGGTACACAGGTTTACTGATATATGTGGTGAATCTCACAACAAAAAATCCAAAGTCAGTACGGCTGAAACAAAAAATCGGCCGCTCAAAGGTCGAAAAACTTACAACATTTTGTTGTTGTAGTTTTTACCAGAGCTTTCAACTAATGTTAATGAAATTCAACAGTTTGATAGAAACTATAAGTATGTAATGAGCCAGTTGAAACTCAAAACTTTAAAGTTTTCTTAAAGTCGCAATTTCGATCCAATGTATATGAAACTTGATTTAGAGATAGAAATCAATTACGAGTAGATCTAGGGACTTCGATATTTTGGTGATCATGCATGTGCAATTGTTAAAATGGCGGCGGTTTAAATATGCAACTTTTTCAGGTTTTCGTGGCCCACTAGCGGTCACATCTTCCAACGGATTTTGATGAAACTTGGGATTATGGATCCTTGTACTAAGTTCTTGTAATATTGTTATTGTATTTTTCAAATCAAATGAAAAATAAAAAGTCGAAATTTTAAAAACTAATATTTTTAGCTGCCATCTTCACCAAAAATTGAATAATTTTGCCCTGTCTAGAGTGAAACTTGGTACATTGATTGATGAAGTCTTAGCATACAAAGATTTCAAATAATCTAAAATCAAATGCATGCATTCAAAATGGCAGCCCCAAACGTCAGAAGGCAAGCGCGATTCGCTATTTTAGTAGCAACTAAAATAATGAATATTTTTCATGGAAACGTTTTAAATCACTTAACTTGGAAGTATTTATACAGCAGACCATTTTCCATTTTTCATATTGTTAAGATATTTTTAACAATACCCTAAAAAATTATGAAATCGATACTTGTCTGTGCGTCTGCCTATCCGTCCGTTTCTTTGTGTGTCACAGTAAGTTTCCTTGCAAACCACATGAGCTAGAATGAGGAAATTTTCTACGTAGGTCAAAAGTGGTGCCTCACAAAATTTGTAGTGCAAGAAAATATTTTAAAGTGTTTAATGGAGGACTCCCCATACAGGGGGGTCACTTAAATTTTTTTTAATACCTGTAGCCCTCTAGCAGCGAAGTTTCTCAACAGATTCCGATGAAATTATAAGTTATTAAAGCAAGTTAATTTAACCTGCAAAAAAATTATGCAAATCGGATGACAAACGAAAAAGTCGAAAATTTGCAGCTTAATAGTTTTAGCAGCCGTTTTCAATAAAATTTCAAAATGGTGGCCCCTGATGGTTCAGAAAAGAATTGAAAATATTTATATTAATAGCAACGCAAGTGCTGTTTATACTTTTATGGAAATCTTTTGAAATTATCTATTTGAGCCGACAAGTTATCACCTTTGTATGGTAACCACTGTGTAAAGAGCAAATGTGAGAAGGATAACACCTAAACTGATATGTTTAAACAATTTTGTATCTGCCAATTTCAATATGGGATCCATAAATGTGCAACTCAATTGGTTGAGCAAAATATTTGCGCCTCTATAAAGGGCCTTTAAATACGAACGTCGGCAGACTCTTTTTATGTCAATAAATACCAATGTAGTGCTACGAAAATCACAGTAAGAAGTTTAGTAGTACGCAAGCCAATTTCTTTTCCAAAACCTTACGCTACATACGAGAAATGGACCTTTCCGGCTGGTGCTGCCAACGGGGATTTTTTTCTTTTGGCAACGTTATAGTTAGCGCATAGTTGATCATTGCAGTCGACACCACCTTTGGTACAGTTATAAAAGGTAACTATTTCTGGTTTCTGAACACTAGCTGTTGTTTCGTCAATGGACGCATCATAATCTATGGAAGAAAGTAAAATGACAGCTTTCTTTGGCTTAGGAACATAGGAGACCATGGTGATTTGATTATTGAATCCGCAAAGCGAAGTGAATTGTTCCCTAGTCATGTTTGCAAGAATTCAGATGGAATGTCAGGTTTCCATGGCTAGTTTCATACTAGTGTACCAATTGTCAGTTGTTTTGGTACGGCCACTGTTTTTTATTGGTCCAGCAAGGCATTTTACGATGTCATCTGGAGTATTAGATACTTAATACCCTCCATCTGGTTGTTTACCAGGATATACCTCAAACTTGCATACGTAATATGTCTTTGTGTCAAACATTGCCTGCACTTTTATGCTGTATTTGTTCGATTTGGTAGGCATTTAATTTGTTCGTCTAAATCGACCACAAAACCCAACTAACTGTTCATCTGTTGTTAGATTCTCACCCGGTGTACAAGCTGCTAAAAATTTGTTCCCTAAAATGTTACAAAGATTTCTATTAGCTGCTTACTTGTCGATTTTTTGTCTTTCCTGCCGGTCTGAGGTATTATCAAACCGAACATACCGTAGCAAAAATAGAAACCGTTTATAAGACATTATCAGCTGAAACATTTCTACACCTGATCCATCTTGTGCCCATAGATCAACGAAATTCAAGTGAGATGATCTTCGGTCCCCAGCCATAAGCAACAAACCCAAAAATGCATTTATTTCCAAATCATCCGTAGAAAGTGCATTTCGATATCGTTGAAATTTACCCTTTAGCTTATCGATAAACAAATTAGTGTTCATGATGAAGAGTTCAATAATTTCACTATCAAAAAATAATCGAAAATATTCTAGAGGAGATTTTGCGTTTCTAGCATACTGTTTGACTGCCGGTAAATGAATAGTAATAGTCTGTGCGTAAATCTTCCCTTTTGTTTGATATTGGCACTTTAGACTATTTCACTCTTGGGACATTTCTTTGAGTATGTCTGGATAAAAACAGTTACCCTTCGATAATTCAGGAACATTTCTGCTGTCTTTGGGCGCTTCGATCTCATTTTCAGAGTCATGGGCAGTATCGTTTGCAATATCACCTTCTGAGGTGGAACCAGTGACATTTTCATCAGACCATTCTTCCAGCCATCGCGGTTTCTGTCTGTCCTGATTCATATTGAAAGTTCAAACTAATAGGGGTATCAGTTAAGTCTTTTTTTGCTGTCCGGGTCGTTCATCGTCCTCTAAGTCAAAATTGCCACTTTTAAACCGTGCAAACCACTTCTGGTACGTATGCTCAGCTAAAGCATACACACCATACACATCCACCAAAATACGATGAGTTTCGGCAGCCTTTTTCTTCAATGAAGAAGTACTCCCCGCAAAAATACTTTATTCGGCACAAAATTCGACATTTTCAGAGTAAAAAAAATTATTGTTGTTTACGCTTCAGCTAAATGACGCATACTGATTCTGAAACTATATGGTAGTAGCTTTCCAACACATATTTGGAAAGGTGAATCACTGTTTTCTAACAGATGACGTAACTTGATTTTGTTCGAGTGATTCACCTTTCCAAATATGTGTTGAAAAGCTACTATCATATAGTTTCAGAATCAGTATGCGTCATTTAGCTGAAGCGTAAATAACAATATTTTTTAGGGTTTTGTACTAAAATACAAAACCCTATTGCAATCACGACCTGTGTCCGTCCGTCCGTCTGTATGTCACAGCACTTTTTCTCCGAAACTATAGTGGCCATGAAACTTTGTGGAAAGGTCAGAAGTGGTGACTTCTTGAAAGTTCAAGGGTGGAAAAATTTTTCAAAGGGGTTTAACACGTTTCCTGTCCGCTGAACCACATGTGGCTCAGAAAACGTGCACATGGATTGCACAACTACATTCATGAGCCATATGTGGTTCAGTGGACACCTACAACTTGTATAGCGCATTATTTCACGAAACGTGGCTGAATGCAACTGTTTTTCAATAGGACGTATTAGTCCGATCATATGGTAAAGAAAAACACCGGGAAGTACGAGATTTTTTTTTATTTTTTCGGAAAATGACAGCTTTTCTTAAATTTATTAGTTATCATGTTTATTCTGGAAACATGGCAAACAAAAGGTTTTTTGCATGGCGAGCACTCCGTATCCACTCATTTTACCTTCCTGGCTGCCATTTTCTAGTTGGTACCGTCTTTTCGCTAGTTTTCGTAACATCCGCTGAATCTTTTTCGTATAATTTTGCCATCATCTTTTCTTGGAATTTTCGTCAATAAGTGTTGGTTAGTGATTGAACTCGTAGATGGTCTGGAATGCATTCGTGATGCATTCCCGCTTGCGGCTCCATCTGATCCGTATAAAAAAAGCTTTGATAATTCCTTGCTGGGCTTGTAATATGGTTTTCTTGGTTCCTGTTGGATGCAGCTTTTGATGTAACAGCGTTGCGTTTATCACTGATGCACACATCAAAACATCCAGAGCTATTTTTGTATACCAAGTCAGCGACTTCCTTTTAGGGTCATAATAGCTTGAAAGCTGATCAGACACATCTATGCCTTTCTTTAGGGCGTTATAATCTAGCACTGCTTTTGGTTTTAGTCTAGGCATGTAGCCTGAAGACATTTCCATTGCAGCATCGTGGCAAGTAGAAATCATTGCGACGTCCCGTTTGTCCTTCCATTTCATTACAGTTATGCCGCCTTTCTGACGAGCAACTATTTCTCCTCTTTTTGGTCCTATCTTTTTAATTCTTACTGCCCATGGTAAATCAACTCTATTCATCCGAAGAATCCCACATAAATCAGTCTTCCGCTCCAATAAATATTTTGCTAATCGTACACTGTTGTAAAAATTATCGCAAATAATCATCCTTCCAGCGTTTAGTAGACCATCGCATAGCTGAACTACGACACTACCTGGCTTATCCAGATCAGCAACTACTGGGCCCCGCCCTATGTAAATAACTAAGTTCCAAATGTATCCCTCTTCCATGCATAGTTTATATTTTCAAGCCATATTTGTAGGCTTTTGATGGATTGTATTGGTGAAAACATATTCTCCCTCTAAATGGCATCATAGATTCATCAATTACCACGCATTGTTCAGGTGTCAACAAGCTTTTCCAATTTGATATGACCGGATACAAAAGTGGCTTTATTTTGTATAAACGTTCCTGGCGTTCTCTAGGAGCTTCATTGTCGACAAAGTGCCAACAACGTAGAATTGATGAGAAACGATTATACGACATACTCACATTATGGAATATTGGATGGTAATAAATTGCATCCAGTTTCCAATGTGATTCCAAAGTGGGATATTTTACAATGCCCATCAACATGTACAAGGCGATAAATTTTTCCATTTCCTCACGTGTAACATCTGCCCACCGATTCATTCGGCTATGGGTTGGCATGTTTTGTTTGCATTTCATTTGGGATGCATACAAATTCGTTTCAGTCACCATTAGATCCAAAATTCCATCCGTCAATATTTGCCGATAAATGGATGCAATAGATTGATCACCATGAATGTGCATAGATGGACCTCCCTCATAAAATTTACGTGACAGGGGTTGTATTACCTGATCCCATCCATTTTTTTATCGATTTCATTTATTTCTTGTCGGGTCAATTTCATGACCTCTCTAACAGTCCATTTTTGGGATGTAGTTTGCTGTTAATCGCTTGGTCCTGGTTGAGACAGATCTGGAAACACATCTGACGGCTCATCGATGGGCGGGTTGCTGATGTACTCTCCACGGACAGCGCCGGTTGAACTATCTGTATCAGAATTCTCACCAGGATCAAAATTAGGATCGTCAAGGTCATTATCACCGAAAATACTCGGCTCTTGGACATCTGTCTCAGAATCATCCGAGTCTAGCACGTTTTGCACACCACATTTATTTTCGTTGGAGTCCGATTCACTATCACTAAATTCGAAGTCACTTTCTTCTAATAAACGTCGCACGTCCTCACTTGTATGATTTTTTTTGTAAGCTGAGGGCCGTTTGGGAGGCATTTTCTAACAAAAACAATCAATCGCACTAACAACAATCACTGTTTCATTGAAACTGAAAGCGACAGACAACAGTTCATGTGACATTACCACATCCAAACTTGTCTGATCTGAAATATTATTTTCAAATGACAAAAGTGAACGAATTTCATTATAATGATAACATATGTATTGTATATTATAAAAAAGTACAGTAAATAAATTATTTTTTTAATCATAAATAACAGAAAAATCAAAATATTTACCTGAGACACATATGGTTCATGAGCGTGCAGCGACTAAAAAGACTATGTACGCTCCTGAACCATATGTGTTTTAGGTAAATATATATAAATATTACCTACTTCTATTATTTTTATCAATATTTTTCTATGCTTAGGGTGTTTATGCAATCAAATAACAACAACTTTCATCACAAAGTAATTAAAACTTGCGGAGCTATTTTATTTTTTTGTTCTGGACAGGTAACATGTTAAGGGAGGTCTCCCCATATAGGGAGGTGACCCCTCAGAAAAAAATTTTCACCATTGGTAGTCGAATAGGGTGTCATTGAAAAGGTATCAATGAGAGCTTTTCAAAACAAGTCTTAAAATTGCCTTATGAGTACCGAGGCGGGCAGGGGAAGGGGAAATGTACAAACTTTTCGCGTACCCCCCTCGCGATTGGACACCTTCCATCCAAAAAATCTGAAAAAAATCATGAATGTAGGCCTTTGTGAGTACAACAACAACAAATACATGAGAAGTCGAAATTCACTTAACTTTGTTCGTAATAGTATGATTTATCGATTTTATGTTTTCTTGAATCAAATCTAAACGGTATCCTTAAATTCAATAAAATTTGGCAAACAGATGACTTTCTATAAGATTGTTATTTTCTGAAAGTTTCATAAAGATCGAATAGTATTTAACGAAGTTATAGCGATTTGAATTTTCCTGTTTCACTATAGAACAATATGGCTATGGAGCCATATGCGCTTTTTACCGACTTAGACACTACAGCTTTGCTAGGATTTGCATGAAAATTACAGGAATGATAGGTATCATGAAGATGAGTACATACAATTGAAACAAGTCGAAGAGGCAGGAGAGAGCTCCTAGCAAAAGGGCTTTGTAACCATTCTAAGATTCGAAAAAACAGGCCATGAATCGATGATTACAGTACAGAGGAATGGCCCCTGAAAAAAAATTTCATGAAAGGTAGCCGATATGAGTATCAACTGAAAGTTCTCTATGAGAGCTTTTCAAAACAGTTCTTAAACTGACAGTTTTTGCTTCAGTGGGGGCACAGGGGGGGGGGGGGGGTCGAGTACATGAAAAATGTGTTTCCTTCCTGTCGAATGGACACCTGTGATCTAAAAAATCTGAAAAAAATTATCAAGGGAGATATTTTTGGGTATAACTATAACAAATACCTCAGAAGTCAAAATTCTTTCAACTTTGCTAATAATAGTATGATCCTCGAACATGACATGTTTCTTGATTTTATTCGTTACTGGTTACTGCATTTTGTAAGTAGAGTACAAAACCCTTCTAACATGAGCATAGGTCTGTCTACCCAACTTGTTTTAATTTGAGATCGGCTTGACCACATGCGCCTAATTAAGGGTTAATAGACATACTGGACAAAATCAACAAGAAACGAAACCCATGTCACAAAAGCAAAGACGTGAACGATGCAAGTGGTAATGTTGAGGAAGGCCACTCAATTGAGAAATCGTAGATCTAAAAATTTTTGATGAGAGTTATAGTTATTAGTAGGATTAAGGGTGAATTTTCGCTTTGAATAACCAAACTAAATGCATACAAATAGGTAGGTTAGGGAATAAGAAACTAAATTTGCCTTGAGGATGAAACAGGTGTTTATTTTGAAACCCGCGGTGTTTGCAAGGATTAAAAAATGTTATCAACGAATCAAAAATAGGAAGTTATTAGCTTTATTTATTTGAATTGTGTAAGTGCGTTGCAACCGTCGACTAGTTTTACCTACAATCTTAACTTTCATAGTGTATCGAAGTTTGTACAAACTCTATCTTAGATGTGTGTTAGTTGATTTTATTGTTGGAGTTATTTTATATGATTCATGATGTCGTTCTTTGTGCATTAATTTATTTATTTATTTCACAAATAAATAAATTCATTCTACGGGAATAAAACGATTTTGCTAGGAAATTAATGGTTACCCATTTCATGTTAATTCCAACTGTAAAACCTAAAGCACATAAAATAATCTCATAAAAGAATGACCAGCCACCTGAAAGATAAGAACGTCCGCTGAAGCTTTTATGTTTCTTCGACGCCAAACAGTAATAAAAATACGTTCGGAGAAGAAATTACTATGTGGGAGCTTGTTCACTCCTTATGTTCAAATCATACTGTTTATACGTTTTCCAATTTTTTGTGTATTTTTCTGAACTACTAACACTTTATCTTTTTATCTTCCAGGTATGTCTGTCTCTAGATTGAATCACATTGTTACGTAAGTAAATCAATTTACTATTTCATCAATTAAAATTCAGGTTTTCATCTTAAATATTCAAAATAAGTTTCAGTTGCTCCTTAAATTTTAAAATACTCCTTAACTACCGCTGTGAAACAATCAGCTCAAATAATTACCGACCGCTTGTATAAAATTAATTGAAATAAGGAGGATGAAATGACTTTGCCCTGCTTTTAAGTACGATCCCCGGGTGGCAAAAGTTAATTAAAATATAGCAGCTATGAATCTAGTGTAACACTCTGACGTCAAAGTGCTCGGTGAGGACGTCAGCTTCTTGACATGATTCAAAGATTTGCATCATAATACCGCTACATACAAGAACTTTTCTTTTGCTTGCGTATCAGACCGGAAACTTTAAAATTAAATACTTTCCAGGCCATACTTTGCATATCAACTCCTTTCTCTGTAACTAAAGTTTGTAACAATTTCTGCAATATTCCTAGCCAGAATCGTTCGGTACACGCGGCAAAAACCCTAATTGTTTGATATTCCTATCTTATACTTTAAAATGGACACAAAGTCAGAGCTTTAAATACACTGCAGGCAGCTTGGATAAGTTTAGTGACAACAAAATATTTGAAAATTCAATTATCGAAGTCTGTTTTAAGTCTGCTATAAATCTCCAAGAGTCACCTCCACCTTGCAGTATTTAATAATTGCTATGAATTTGTATTGGTTGTTTCATAAGCGCAAAATCTGTAAGCACTTTCCATCCACTTCTCCTTCCATGTCTGAATATTATAATCCTTGCAACGAGTCAAATGGTTGACTATGTACACAAGACCTCATAGCGCTAGAAGCAAAAGTCTTTAGCGTAAGATAGATGGAAGGTGATAAGAAAATCACTTAGAAGTAATAAAGGTCGAGCAAAATTAACCCCGGCAAATGCTAAGTAACTAGAATAAACTCCCTCGCTCAACTGGTATCACTACAACACAGCACTACCCGATCCCGATATCATTTCCTTCTTAGACAAAAAATTGAAAAATTAAAACAGCGAATGATGGAGCCAGGAAGCAATAAAAAGGGAGGAAAGGACTTTGCAATCCATTTTCGCAATTATACTTGGAGCGTACGTAGCACCGTGGACAATGCGAACAAAAAGGGAAAGCTGTTGGTTTGCCGAAGCTTTTCACTGAACAGGATATGAACGGAAGAGTTTAATTATAAGCGATACAAGTGAGTGGCATAATTAGTAATCGTTGAAATGGGTTTCATTTTGCAAAGATGTGTACATTTGCTGTTTTGCGGATACTTTCAAGTTGGCAACGGATAATAAAACTGATAATTACTTTCATTTGTGGTTTCGCCCAACAAAGACCCAGGTGAATGCTTCATGCTGTGTCGCCCGGATGTTGGGAAGGTTAGGAAGGAATTCAATTAAATTTTTTTTCGTGAAATGTTCTATCGGTCAAATTGATTATTTTGGGAGGCATTTCTAGTGAAGCTCCCAGTAAATTGAATTGAAATTTGTTTGAATTAGTCCTAATAATTGAAAAAAAATTTCAGTGGAAGATCTGTGAATTAATTACTTGGAATGTGGTTTACTGCACTCACACATGTGATACTGGTTCTTGAAAATATAAAGAGGAAACCAAAATTCATTAAGATTCAAATGAAACTTTTGTTCATAGGATCCAGTGGCCAACGTTTAGTTAAAAGATTAAAACAGTCAATACTTTGTGAAATAAGCAAATTAATGAAACACAGCTTCTGAATGGGAATAAATGTATAATTCAACTCACCTCTTCATACTTTGAAAAATCAAGCATGAAAAAGAGTATATTCAAGAAAGAAACTCATCCCTAATCAATACATTCGTACAGTAGGAACGATTTTAAATAGGGCTAGGTAAAGTTCTCTTGAAAAAGCTCTAATGAGACATCACTTAAAAAAAGTGGCTTTTGATACGTAAAAGTTATGCAATTACATATTCTCATATTCTTTCATAAAATTTCCAACAAAAAAATTTGATTCTTACGTGCCATCACAAGACTTTATTTGGAAACAGCGTATGCGTGCCCTAATCCGCGTAGATCGGCATTTAGCAGTTCGAATGTTGGCCTCGGAACTGGATATGAACCGTGAAACAGTCAGTCAGTTGTGTGCGAAGATGGTTTCAAAGAACCTTTCTGAGGAGCAAAAGCAACATCGAATGATCGTCTTAAGCGTGTCCCAATATTTGGCCGCTAAAGCGATTGCCGTTTTGCAACAGCCGCCTTATTCACCCAATATATTACCCTATGACTTTTTTTTTTGTTCCCTAGAACGAAAGCGGTGGTCGAAGGAACCCATTTTGAGTCAATTATGGACATCAAGGTGGCCGTAACAACGTTTTTATGAAATCAGTCGCATTACTTAATTCTCACACTTCGTATAGTACGGAAATTTATGAATAAAAATATAATTATTTATCAATTGAAATTATCAGCTCAGGTGAATAACATTTTTAATTATTGGACGATAAAGCAAAACAATATCTCATTCATTATAATGTTGATACAAATTTGACTTTTGAAGCATCCGCAATAATTTAATAATAACACATGCATAATTTTTACACAAAACTAACTTTTCGAGCTTTCGTTTCGACAAGCCGCTATCTTTTAACCAACAACCTGCGTTTTTGAAAGCTGATAATTCAAATGTGCCTGAAACCTCACTAACTTCTCGATTAAATATGCAGCTACAGCCAGCGTTCATACTTCAGCCGGATTGCTGCAATTAAGTAAAAGTAAAAACAGTTGAACCTGGTCAATAAATGGTCACTAGGAGCAACTCGCTGTTGAAGCCGCTTTCTTTTAATCAACGACTAGCGGTCTAAGAATCTGATTTACTTATCATTAGCCCACCTGGTTCTTCGTCCAACAGCCAGGGAGCGATTCCAAAGCAAATACCTTCTCTAATTAAACATCAGAAATCGAGTGACCACATTCCTTCAGCAGATCTCGATTCTCCTGTTATTCGTTCTTCTCCAGATGATGTTCCAGGTGAGGTGTTGTAATGTTTTTATCACCATTATCCTGACTTGCTGCTCAGTATAGTCAACTCATGCCTACAGGGCGGGATTTCCCCGATAAGTGGGAAAGGGCGAAGCTTGTGCTGATCAGCAAGAAGAAGAGAAACCCTGGATCGATTATGCATGCTAGACACTGCTGGGAAAGTGATAGAGTAATCCATCGAGGGAAGACTCACTGTCACGATTCGTGCTGCTCGTGATATATCTCCTCGGCAGTAAGGCTTTAGAGAGGACGTTCTACCGTTGACGCGATTGCAGAGGTGGTGAGTGCGGTTCAAAAGGCATAGGCATATAGCCCCACCAAGCGACGGATCGTCCTGTTGATGACAATTAATGTAAGGAACGCCTTCAACTCCGCTAGATGGTTGGATATTTTGGATGCGCTGAAATACCCTTTTCAAGTCCCAGAATATTTAATGCGGCTTTTGAGGGACTACCTGAAGGACTGAAGCTTGCTATACAACACGACACAGGGCCAACCAAGGATGGAAGCCACATCGGGTGTTGTCCAGGGATCTATCCTTGGTCCAGACCTGTGGAACGTATCCTATGATGGGTCACTGAGACTGGAGATGCCAGATGAGTCACCCTTAATTGGCTATGCGGACGATGTTGCGGCTCTTGTCATTGCATGCGCCATTGAACAAGCGCAATTCAGGCTAATTATGTTAATGTGCCAAGTGAGAGACTGGATGACTGCTCGTAGGTTCAATTTGGCACTGGAGAAAACTGGAGTGGTCATCTTGACAAAAAAGAGAATCTCTAGGGTAAGGATGACCAGTATTGGGGACATACTAATCGAATCGAAGCTATCAGTGAAGTACCGGGGGCTACTTTTTGATTCGTAAGTGAGGTTCTCTGAGAAAATCAAGGCAAGGGGTGCAAAGGCTCTAAGTCGACCTATAGGCAATGTAGGGGGACCCAGCCCATCAAAAAGATGCCTCTTGATGGGTGCTGTAGGCTCAGTGCTACTGCATGGAGTAAAAATATAGTGCGATGCTCTCAGTGAAGGGGTGTACCTAAGACGCTTGGAAAAGCTACAGAGAAGAGGAGTGCTGAGGATTGCTTCTTCGTGTCGGACAGTCTCTGATCTGGTGGTGACAGTTATTGCCAGCTTGATGCCCTCCTTGCTAGAGAGTGCCACGCTTTTAACCTGCATCGAAACGAAGACGGTTGTCCACGAGGAGAAACAGTGCTTACTCGACGATTGGCAGCAGTCGTAGGTGAATGCGTGAAGAAAAGGTGAACTATGCACCTTATGCCGGATGTAGGTCTGAGACTTAATCGAAGGTATGGCGAGACTGACATATCTGACCCAGATTTTGTGCGGGGTGAAGCTTGGGCACCATGTGGCACATTATGTTTGGGCAGTCCTAAAAGATAAAAGGGACTCACAGCAGCCAGAGGCATTGGAACTGAGAGCGCACTTGTCTGGAAATGCCTCTTTTTCTCTCCACTTGCGCTAGAGGAGGGATCTCAGCCAAACTAGTCCGTCCTACTAAAATGACAATGGCGCCGAATGCCTTACAAGTCTGAACCAATAACCAAATTACTGACGCTTTTAACACAAATACCGGAATAAAGCAGGGAGATGAGCTGGCTCCATTGCAATCAATTTGGCGTTGGAATATATCATGTCGATACGTGAGGTTCGTGGCTATAAAAGTTGAGCCAAGTGGAAGTCTATGCGAATGACATCAATATTTTGTCATAGTTTTTTACTACAACCCACAAGTTTAACCTGAAACTTGACAGCAAAGCAAAGCTAGTGGGGCTGCAAATCAATAAGAGTAAAACAAAGCTCAAGAGGTGGTCGAGGAAAAATGTCTCAAATGCCCAAAATATCATACTTTGGCGAATTTAATATAAAAAATATGGACATATTCGTGTGTGTAAGTACCAAAGTAATGAGAACCGCTAATGAAAGAGATGAAATACGATGAAGAATACAGCTTGCATATAAAATACGTTATTCAGTCTTCACAATCTTGAAGACCAGCTGTATATACAAGAAAGCAAAGCTCTAGGTACACAAATCTGTGATAAGATCTTCTAAAGACGGGTCCTGAGGTGAATAATATGGTCAAAACTAGACGAAGGCTAATGGCAAATCCGATGCAACCATGAGCTGTATGAAGTTTTTGGCGTGCTGAAGGTTTCAACGATTGTCAAACTATGGGAGTTGCAATGCGCTGGCCACATGCATCGTAGTGAGAGCTGAAGAGGAAGACCAGTGGGAAAACCGAGAAAGTGCTAGTCAAACTCAGCCATCGGTGAAAGTTCATCACTCTTCGGATTATTAAAGTCAAGGAAGCGGTCGATAGATCGCGATAGTTGGAGACACTTGTTGCAGGAAGTGTAGGCCCAAAAGGGGCTGTAGCTCTAGTTAAAATAATTTCAATTAGAAACATTTAATCAAAAAAACAATATCAAATTGAATTGATATTAAAGTATATTTTATGATTCAATTGGGAAAAAGTGAAAAAACCCAACCAACACCATTCAAAAATTAATTTTAATACTAATATGTACAATAGTGAACTTTTATCCTGCATCTAATATGTCATAACTCAATTCTAATAAAATTCAATCAAATTGTTATCTTATACTAGTGAAATGCTGTCAAAATTTTCCTTACCTAAACGTTAAACCATATCTCATAGCTTAATATAATAAACATAACATATACCTTTCCTAAATTTTGGAACCTATCTCTAATTTTTAACACAAATAAACAACAAAACACTTAATGCAGCAATAATAAGCTGAAACATAGTTTCAGAAACGAAAAATACAGAACACAAAGAGGAATACCCACAAATAATTCAGACATTGTCTTGCAGCCACCAATACCTAGATTGCTCCCTCTCAGCTCACCCAGCTGCGATAAATTTAGCAAATGAGTATCTGCATTGAAATTGTTGGTCTCGTCAACTCAAATTTGTAGGATCTTTTATCTTATTATCGGTGTCCCATCTATATATCTGATATATAATTGGGACACCATCAGAATCAAGAGCATATCGATTCGTGTCCAAGTACACGAATGTTTCTGGAGGAATGAATCCAGTAGCAAGACAAGTCTTAATATACCCCCCTGTAGGGTGAAATGGCAAGAGATTACACTCATAGTTACAGATCTTACGATATGATTCCGAAAAAGTCTCATTATGAAGATATCGACTCTCTTCACTTGAGCAGTTTGATAAATTTTCCTATACGATATATAGTGCTTTTAATCCATCTTAGGCTTTCTGTACAAACCAGTACATGCTCGAAGACATTTTTTTTTCGAAAACTCTTAATTTTACCAAAGTACTAGCACTTTTGTTGTACCAGATCTAACATCCATATGTCAAAACTGGTCTAACCAGGGTTTTGTAGTTGAATTTTGATCAATTTATCTGGAATGAAAGAGACGTTAAAGAGCCTTGGCTACATTTTGATCTTTACTGAGCATGATTTTGACATATTCAGTATAGTGCAAATACTGGTCGAGATCAACATCGAGGTGTCGGACACAGGATTTATGTGGGACCCGCGCTGAACTACCCTCACCCGTCATAATGTGGAAATCCTTTCACTCACATTTCAGGCCTTGACTGGCTCCCTGCAGCGTTGTCTAAAACAAAATTGTTTCGCACTTCTGAGCATTGATTTTTACTCGTAGAGTGTTGAGCTGCACATCATTAAACGGTTTTTGAAAATTGCTCTGAACCATTGTAGCTTTTTGATCTGCCGTACAGCTGATCAGATCACTGCTCCCAATAATCGCGTTGGCGAGTCGTCAAAATCAAACCCGCTCAATAGCTCGCAAATGAATATTGACAGGAGTAGAAACGCAGTAACTGTTCTCTTCCGTAGACAATTCAAGACCTGGAAGTCGCGCGTTGTCATCAGATTTCCATGTGTTATAACAAATGATTTCCCCATATAGCATATTGCACATCATAGCGACAAGGTGTCTGGGGAAGCTGTTCTGAAGAAAACAAAGAATCAATATGATTCAAGCTCGGTATGAGGTCAGATATTAATGTTTCATTGAAATGAAGAATTGATATGAAGTCAGAAACTTTTACTTCGACGACTTATGAAAATATTTGGTTCCGCCACTCAGGAACTGGTAGATGAATCAATTCAAGTTTCTTAACACCATCACTCTGGAGTTGTACTATCGATTTCGACACCAGCCCTATCTAGAAAACTTATCTCATCATTAGCGACTTCAAGATTCGATACCTTCACTCGAGACTTCTTACGAAATAAGCTATTCACGTTCGTGAAAACGCCATCTGGGTCCTGTGGGTTACTACCCCTCGGTTTTTCTGCCCATTGATTGCTGACTTCACTCCTGTAGCCTGAATGGATTAAGTTCCGGAAATTCTTTAGGTGTAATTTCAACAAAGCCCGCGAGAGATGGTTTGTTATATGGTTTATATTGTTGAGGCGTGTGTTTCAAATCCTTCTATATTGTTTCGGTGTTTAATCTTGGGGACTACTCTCTCAATCGTTTCCAACGTCAGCTTCTCTAACTATCTATTACATCGTTAGTCAGATTCCTGTCAGTGAAAACCATTGAGGAAGGGTTGCCATGATTAGAAGCAGGACATTTCTTCTGGTAATTCCGATTGAACTTAGTTTGAGATTCAACCGATGCTTTATGTTGAACTGGAATAAGCA
Source organism: Odontomyia ornata (assembly GCA_963969285.1). Classification (NCBI taxonomy): domain Eukaryota; kingdom Metazoa; phylum Arthropoda; class Insecta; order Diptera; family Stratiomyidae; genus Odontomyia; species Odontomyia ornata. The sequence goes on along the minus strand of OZ017740.1, from coordinate 30,346,976 downwards.
AGATATCATCCCTTTGACGATTGATTACCATTACGATTGCGTTTTGGTTGCTATCGTAAGGAAGCACCTGCAGTTTCCGTGGAGGCCTATTAAAGCTGAATTCAAGTCTTGCACCAGCAACGCAGAGGTCCAAATATGAATTTGTTTTAGGATAGGACTCCAAAATTTTTGACCTAAAAGGTCGAAAGTAAGTAGCAAGAATAACGTCTGCTGAAAGAGGTGAAACCACCACTGCAGTCGTTTGTAGATCAGGTAGAGGATACTTCATACCACCGATGATGATTTTTCGAAGAGTAAGGATGAAAACGGAGTTAATGGATGGTGCACCACCGGGATAATTTGTCGGGCTAGATGAAAATGGAAGATTTTGCTCTATAGTTTGACCACTTTGTAGCTCTTGCTAAGCCTTTTGCTAAGGATCCTTCTCTTCTGATACTGGACGGCCATCTATCTCATACCAAGAACTTAGAGGTCATACTAAAAGTCCGAGAAAATTATGTCACAATTTTATGTCTACCACCGTAATGCACACACAAACTGCAGCCACTTGACGTTGCGGTCATGTATCCACGGAGAGTGTACCATAAGCAAGCGCTCGAAAAGTGGATGAACAATAATCCAGAACGCGTTCTTTCTACTTTTTAAATAAGCAAAATTTGTTCGGAAGCATACATGAGAGCTGCTGTTCCTTTAAATATCATCAAAAGATTTCAAAAATACGGAATAGTACCACTTAACCCGGACACTTTGACCAATTTATAAAGGTGGTCCCAAAAGTACCCGACCCGACAAAGCAAACAGCAAAAAAATTGCAAAATTTGTTTTTATTTTTCATTATAGTCTCTTTTCAGCTCAATACACTTTTGCCAACCATGATCAATAGCTTCGATACCCGCTTTATAGTAAGAACCGGCAAGCTCCTAAAAATAGCTTTTAACTGCAAATTTGGAAAAAGAAAATAATCCAAGGAGTAAGATCTGGCAAATAGGGTGCGTGAGGAAGCAATTCGAAGTTCAACTCATTGATTTTAGCCATCGCAATGACGCACGTGTGTACTGGTTCGTTGTCGTGATGAAACCACACTTTCTTTTTCGTCAGAAGGGGCCGTTTTTTCTTGACTTCATCACTCAAATGCTGCAATCAGGCTGCATAATACGCGCAGTTGATTGTTTTTCATTTTTTTGAAATAATCAATAAATATTATTCCACGCACATCGCAGAAAACGGATGCCATGACCTTGCCAGCTGACTGAACCGTCCTTGCTTTCTCTGGTGCCGGTTCTCCTATTTCAGTCTACTGCTATGACTGCTCCTTGGTCTCCGGTGTAAAATGATGGACCCATGTTTCGGCTTTATTGCAGCGAAACAGTGACGGAAACATCCTCACGTTGCTGTTTATGCTCCATTGTGAGCAAACCTGGCACCCATCTTGCGCACAGCTTTCTCTTGTCCGAATTTTTGGTCAAAATGCGATGCACAGCATGTTTTGAAATGCCTGCTCTGTCTGCTGCTTCGCGCACTTTTAGTTGACAGTCGTTAAATACCTTTTTGTGGATTTTCTTCACATTTTCTAACATAGTGACCTCACTTGGTCGACCACTGTGGTGTTCATCTTGGCAGCTCGTACGACTGCGCTTAAACTCAGCTACCTAATATTTGAACATTGTCAACCAAGGAACAGACTTCCCCAGGGAACAATCCAACTCACCTTTGATATCGATTGGACTAAGACCTTTCAAATGAAAGTAGCGTATCACAAAAAGATGCCAGTTTTTTCCATATTTATAAATTCACTAATCGTGTCCGCTATGGATGTCTGTAGAAAAATAATAATAAACGTACCGTTATGAATTGTTCACATTAAATTGTTGAAAGGTGGTATTGTCAACCGCAGTAAATGTTTTTTCAAAACTACGTGTACTCATAAGTCAGGTCGGGTACTTTTGGGACTACCCTCGTAGATTTTCTTGCGGCCGAAACTACTGAGCAAGATGAAATCAAAATTTTAGGGCCTCGTCAGTCTACTAGTACAGCAACTGAAGCAGTGGAAAACAACACATCACCTGTTCTATTTCCACATCATTGTATTACAGTAGCCTAATAAAATTTAAATGCAATAACATCGAGACCAGGCACTCCACATTCGCCCCGTATATTTGCAACAGAAATCATGCAAGGTCCCAAATCACCTGGAGTATACTCGCCTCTTAACGTACCTTTTCATATTACCCCGCCATTGCACGAAGAAGCTAATATATCATATTTTCCACTGCAAGCAGCTACTGGTATTGAATAGTTGCGCCATTCTGTATCACCGATTCCATCTACATCGTTCGGGATTCCACCATGCGGAATTCAAGTGTGCCCCAAAAATAGCAGCAATAAGGACAACAGTTAAGAGGCTACGAGGGAAAAGTGGTACACTGACAAGCTCGCCGTATGGAAACCTCTTGGAGGAAGAAAGAAAAATAGAAATTGACAATCACATAAAAAAAATTAACGGATGAATGCAAAAGCCAAAAAAAAAGTCAACAAAAACCACCAAACGAGAATCAGAAGGGATAAAGGACCACGAAAACGTAAAATTCCAAAAAATAGACTAAGGTAAAGGGACATATTAGAATCTTCTTCGGAAGATTATGAAGATGAAACGGAATGTTTGTTCTGCTATGAGAAATATTCCAAGGAGAAAAGCAGCGAAGGGCGGATTAGATGCTATAATTGTTTGAGGTGGGGGCATGATACATGCACAGGAGTAGATCCCGATGACGGCAAAGACTTTACGTATGACTTTTCTGTCCAAAACTATTTTCACTCGAGTATAAAGCAGTTGAGTTTGTAAACCACACTCTCAACATATTTTTTATTTTTGCATAAGAAAATTAATTGCCAAAAATAATCGTAAGGCTCTAACTGCAGCTATAATTTTAGAAGAACTATTTTTAAGTTAAATAAATTGATATTATTTTTCAATTTTCGACTATGAATTTGAACTAGCCTTTTCTGTTTTAAAAATTTAAATTTTACGAATTGTGATTCTATTCATTTTTGTTTTATTTACAAAGGAAATTGTTTGTTTCCGTAATTGAAATAACCAGCATTTATGTTACTCACAAACGCCTGTTTTAATTTGATTTAATTTAAAAAAGTGGGGTCAAATGATCCCAGGGATCATAAAATCCCGCCTCCTGGCTGAATAAAACGAACGATTGCTTACATAAAATAATTTGATATCATATTTTACGCATACTGTTGCAACCGCGGAAGTAGCCCGGGGTGGCATACTGAGACCGGCTAGCGCTCAGTCGTGTCGTGGGACTTCCGGGATACCCTCTGCTCGTGCTGAGCCACTCTACATAAAAACAATAACACGAAGGGATAAGGGCGGGGAAGGGAAGTGCATATTGAGAAATGAAAAATTAATGGTTTTATATTTTATCAAAAAAGGTCATTTACATAGCAAATTCAACAATTAAGAGATACCAATCGAAAACAAACAGACCCCTCAACAATTTTTTTATGCAAATAAATTAAATAAGATATTAATCAAAATATAGCAAATTACAATAAACTAGAAAAATATGTAACAGATAAAAGAATATCGAAAAAACAAAGAAAAATATTAATTATTTACTTACTCTCTTCTTTCTCTGTGGATCTCCGAGCGCTTGGCGAGGACACCAAACAAAAGAGGTGGCGTCACTGAAAATTTAATTGATTTTAATTTAAAACTCATTAATTACAGATAAAGTTCACGATTCCCATCTTCACTGTAGCATCAGAAGGTGACCAACTCAATCACTTGGCACAATTCACACGATTTAATGCTCGTTTTTTTGGTTTTTTCCTCCACTTCTCGTACCCACTAATTAATTTTTCTAGCGTATGACAAGCACTAGGCCAAAACCGTTCTGCTACAAAAATCTTTTTTTCACTCATCATCTTCTATCCAACTCAACTGTTTTTCCACTCTCAAAATTCAACTTTATTCTAATTTATTTAATTAATTCACTAAACTCCCCAGTTTGAATTCCAAACAAATTTTACTCCCCGAATTTTCACATAAACATGGGTAACTTAATCGAAGTTCAATACACTTCGATTCCGCTACCCACACATATTTTTCGTATCGACAAACGCAACAATTTCCATTTGCATATATGACAATTTGCATAACCATGGAAGCGTTTGATCAGCTGCAAATTATCATATATACATACGGAAACAATTGTTTTTGCCGAAACTCCAAAAAATGTGCTTTCCTGTGCTCGGGGAACTTGAACCCAGGGTCTCAGTGGACCCCCAACGAAGCCACCATCTGTTGATTTCCCATTCATTGTATTAGCAACTTCAACTATTAGAGGAACGTAAACGAATTTTTGTTGGTATAAAAATTAAAATTTGTTTGTGGCAGCTCATGAATAAAATGAGTTAGTGTGAAGGAGGGAATTACGTTTTGTTCTGAAACTGATCGGATTGTTTCAATATTTGCTCCTTGAGATGCTCATACTCGGGCTCCTGAAATGCAGACTCCGGGATTGAACCATCAATGTGCCCGTGCTCTGGGAGACAGGGAATGATCGAGTTCACCCGCTTGTCCTTCGTGCAGGTTCTCGACAACGCATCCGGAACAACGTTCAGGGCATCTTTCCGGTGCTCAATTTGGAAATTGAACCCTTGCAATTTCAGACTCCTGCGAGCCAATCGACCAGAAATGTCCAACTGTTGCATCAGCCATTTTAGACTGGCATGGTCGGTTATGATGGTGAAGGGCAACCCTTCGATATATGCCCTGAATCTCTTTACGCTCTGCACCGCCGCTAAGCATTCCAATCCAGTAATGCTATAATTACGTTGCGCAGCGTTGAGCTTTTACGATATAGAAACGATTTGATGCTCTCCACCCTCATCGTTCTTATGGTACAAAACACTTCCAATACCCACTGTACTTGCGTCACACTGGATATAGAAGCGCTTTGTAAAGTCGGGGTTGGCCAGCACTGGAGCAGAAATCAACAAGTGCTTCACTTTGTTGAAGGCACTATTGGCGGATGCAGACCAATTAACGCGCGTTTGCCCTTTAGCGAATCCGTTAGAGGGGCTGTAACTGAGGTGAAGTTTGGAATGAAACGCCTGTACCATCCGGCTATGCCCATTAACTAACTCACGTCCTTGGCCGTTCGGGGTTCAGAATAGGAAACTACACCTAAAACCTTCTCCAGGTCGGTGCGCAGAATATCATCACTCACTATAAAGCCATGATATCTGATCTCCTTCTTGACGAACTTGCTCTTTTCAACATTGGTGGTCAAGCTGGCATCCCTAAGCAGTTTTGCAACAGTACTCAGGAGATCCAAGTGCTCATCAAATGTTGAACTTGAAATGAGCAGGTCATCGAGGTAAACAAATACCTTGTCCTGCAGCTAATGCAGTATTACTTCATTACACATCCTTTGGGGAGCATTACACAAACCGAACGGTATGACTTTGAAATGGTGCAAGGGTCTGCTGGGGATAGTAAAGGCCATTTTCTCCTGACGTGCCTCACCCAACGGTATTTGCCAAAGAGCATCCTTCAGGTCCAAACTGGTAATGAGCCTTGTACTCTGCAACCGTGCCAAAAGACCTTCAATCAGTGGCAACGGATAGGTATCCTTAACGGGCACCTTGTTGAGGCATCTAGCGTCAATACATAAACGCACCTTGCCGGGTTTTCTGACAAGGGTCACAAGAGAACTCCAAGAACTCTAGTTTTCCTCTATTCCCCCAAAGACAACATACGATCGAGTTCGTCATACAACAGTTTCTTTATAACCAGCGAGGCAGCATAATACCGCTGCTTAATGGGTCGAGCAGAACCAGTATCAATGTGATGAGACATAAGACTGGTCCTACCCAAGCCTTTTGCAATATGTGACGGCGCTCGGCAATGGAAACTAAAAAAAAAATAGGTGGGGTCACTGAAAATTTAATTGGTTTTAACTTAAAACTCATTAATTAGAGATAAGCGGTCACTTTGTCCTCATATTTAATCTGCCCATGAATTTCCGTTCATTATCACCTTACTTTATCTCAATAACTTCATCTTTTATTTCTTCCGCATAAGTTATTGAATATTTCCGTTTATTTTTAAATTTAAACCCACTAAGTTATTCTCGCCTATTGCTAAAAAAACCTTTTCTTGATACAAACTTTTGATTCCCCACATGAAAATTCACGATACCTTTTCACTGTAGGATCAGAAGGTGATCAACTCAATGACTTGGCACCATACACACGATTTAATGCTTGTTTTTTAGGTTTTTCCTCCACTTCTCGTACCCACTAATCAATTTTTCTAGCGTACAATAACCACTAGGCCAAAACCGTTCTGCTTCTAAAATCTTTTATTCACTCATCATCTTCTATCCAACTCAACTCAACTTTATTTTAATTTATTTAATTAATTCACTAAACTTCCCAGTTTGACTTCCAAACAAATTTTATCCCCCGAATTTTCACAAAAAAACCTTCTACAAAACCGCCAGAGAATTCCACTCTCCTTCACAAGCCAAATACTAACTGCCCTCAATCCAAGAACCCAATCCAGCATTTCACATCCAGCAAATTCAATCCCGCAATCATTTCATTTCCAATTACTGCTGCTGCATCTGGGTAACGTAATCGAAGTTCAATACACTTCGTCTCCGCTACCCACACATCTGTTTCGTATCGACAAACGGACCAATTTCCATTTGCATATATGACAATTTGCATAACCATGGAAGCATTTGATTAGATGCAAATTATCATATATAGTATTTACGGAAACAATTGTTTTTGCCGAAACTCCAAAAAGAGTGTTTTCCAGTCCTCAGGGAACTTGAACTCAGGGTCCCAGTAGACCCCCCGGTCAAGAAGCCACAACGCTACCAATGAAGCCACCTTCTGTTGATTTCCATTCATTGTACTAGTAACTTCAACTATTAGAGAAACTTGAACGAATTTTTGTTACTATGAAAATTAAGATTTGTTAGTGAGAGCTCATGAATAAAATTAGATAGTATGAAGGAAGGAATTAGGTTTTGTTAGGGAAAATGTACCGAATGAAATTTTGTTGATAGAAATTGATGAATGGAATGTTGTTAGTGGGAAAATAAAATTATTATTATTATATACAATTTTTTTTTTTGCAATTGAAAATAAGAGAGAAGGGTAGGATGGAGATAGTGGGGAAATAAAAATTATAGGGAAATTGTTAAATGATAATTAAAAATAAATAAAATTACTGATGAAAAGGGTGTATGTGCCCAAAGGAAGGTGGAGATGTTACGGCGGCAATTAGAGTTGCAAATGGGAAAGCCAGCACGCCGGGACTCGTAACAATACTAAATTTTAGATCAACTATTGAGGCTACCAGGAAAATTATTAATTTCATGAAATTTGCTTCTATGCACTTTTCATATATATTTTCGAGTAGGGGATTCATACCGCTTTCCTTACGTCTGTCCGCAGAGAATGCTAGACGTCTAAAATATTTTGTCAATACCTTTCATTGGATACCCTACTTGACTATCTTTGTGAAAAAGTTTCAGCAACCAAAAACTTCTGAGCTGTTGACAAAATTTGATGACTGCAGCTTCTGCTATCCTTGACAGAACTTGCTGAGACGCACTGACAAACGGACGGATAGGTAACGATTTTATTAGGGTATTATAAAAAAAAATTTTTTTACAAAATCCTAAAAAGTAGGGTCTGTTGGTTTTGATGGACTAATATGGCAAAGTATATTTACCGCCGTAGCTCTTTTATGAATCCATTTTTTAGGGTTTTGTAAAACTTAAATCGCGACCTGTCTGTCCGTCCGTCTGTCCGTTTGTCACAGCACTTTTTCTCGCAAACTACTAAAACTAGAAACATCAAATTTCGTATGCAGGTGCAGAGTGGTGCTCTCTTCAAAGTTCAACTACGAAAAATTTTATATGGTTTTTAAGGTGGGGTCTCCCCATATAGGGGAGTGGCCCCCGAAAAAAAACATCAAATGTAGCCGATATGGGTATCAAGTGAAAGGTCTTGATGAGAACTTTTCAAAACGTAATTTGATACTTTTTGCTTCGAGGGATGCACAGGGAGGGGAAATACACGACAAATTTGTGTCCCCCCCCCCCCCGTGATTGGACACCTTTGATCCGAAATATCTGAAAAAAAATTATGGTGCTAGGTGTTTATGAGTACAACAACAACCAATACCTTAGAAGTCGAAATTCGCTCAACTTTGTTAATAATAGCATGATATTCGAATTTCACATTTTCCCCAATAAAATCGCGTGGGTACCCTTAAACTGAACGAAATTCGATATTTCCGTAGTCCTGTTAAGGGTGCTTAAACTTTGTAAGTTTAATGAAAATCGAATGATATACACGGAAGTTGTAGCCGTTTGAAATTTCTCCAATTACAACAACAATAACACATGATTTTCGTATTCTATGGACTTTCTATCGAATCAGTCACTGCAGTTTTGACTTAATCTTCTTGTAATTTTCCAATAAGGTCAATAATATTACTATTTTTGAGAATTCATGATTTGAGTGATTTTTGTTGGTTTGCAACAAAATGGCGACCGTTGAAAGTAGAAAAACAATGGATTTGCTTCTAAACGTGCACATCCCTTTGACATATTTCTTGACTTTATTCGTTGCTGGTGACTGCATTTCTGAGAAGTTGAGTACAAAACCCTTCTGACTTGAGCGTAGGTCTGTTTACCTAGCTTGTTTCCTACTACATACATATTTATAAATCGCGTAAGTTGCGACACAGGAACAAAATTAATTAATTTTTTTGCATCCCTAAAGCAATTAAAATATTACTCGACTTTCCCCCTCCAATTGATTTGCGGTGAACTCAGTTGTTATTTAGTTCAGATATGACGACCATCAATTATTGAAATTGCACGCATTTTCCAAACTTTTATGTGGTTTCCCATAATTACATTGTTACAGCCATTAATTATAATTTTATCACTAATCAATTAGCACATATTTGCGAATTGTAAGGCTGTAAAACTTTTAAAAATATTCTCAATATTTTATGTACTGATAAGCTATAAGTTTAAATATCCAGGTCTAAAAATCATTTGTGGTGGTGGTTCATAGTCTGAAAAAAAGAAATGAATTATTTTACGGTGCTCAGTCACAAATCAGTGACCTCATACAAAATTATCCTTCAAATGAATACATTATCCCCTGTGTAATATATTTCAGCAGAAATCAGAACATCCGATTAATGGAAGCAATCTATTTGCTTTCCAAACGAACACGTTAGCAGTCTTAGAGCCACAACCAAGGGCAATCATCCTCATAATTCTCGTAATATGCATGTTTGGTAGCCGAAAGATTACACTACTGAATGCGAATATTATAGAGTGTTATGTATGTTTGCGAAGAGGTACTTGTTGCTGTTTCATCTTTCACTGCTAAGCTTTCAAAGCACCCTCCCACATCATTTATTTCATAGTTATGGCATACGCATGTATTCATTTGGGCATACATTTCAATTATCCTTTCTATACATGAGCATAGGAGTTGATGCTTAACATCGTTTTACAGGGAAGTAGTGTTTACATGTTCTTCTTACAAAGGAATATTACTTGGAAAAATATTAGGATTAAAATTGAGTTCAAAGGAAGATGATGATACCTGTACATTAAGTTGCCTTCTCAGAGCTAATTAATCACAGATGATATGAGCAAATCACTTAAGACTAGATTAGATTAGTTGTGAAACTACATTAAAGCTACTATAATATGCATTTTGATTCTGTTCTGTCTGAGTAAGAGGCCTTTGCTGCCAGGAATATTTTTCGCATGTCAATTTAAAAGTGAAGCATATTTAGTACAAACAAGTGCAAATCCTCTCTCTGGTAGCGAATACTTGCAGCCATTTTGCCGCCTTGCATTTGTATTTGTTCAACTGAACATTTTGCCCAGTTTGCTATGTTCGCTGAATCCCTTGTCAAGTTTGCAATTTAAGGCTGAAGCACTTGACTAGCTCACCTTGTCATAATAACAAGTGCAGAGTGGGTGCTTGTAGGCATTCCTGGATAGTGTGATTCAATTTCAGGCCAGCAAGGTGAAAAATGAAAGTAAAGGTTCATGTATGTGCCAGAATTTGAGTCGGAAAACATTGTGCCTTGAAGCGATTGCCAATGAAAAAATTGGATGCTTGTCCCAACTTCACGTTCTTCACATAGGGCTCCAGAAATAACTAAAGCAAGTTTCAGATTTCCTTCATTTACCACTAGGGCAACCCCCATTGTTGTCATGATAAATGAAATACCATGGAGGATTTATGAATTCATTTTCTAGGAATACTACTCGTATACCAATTATTTTTCAGTAAGTTGAAACTTCGGTTTCTAGTATCCCGAGGAAAAAATATTTTGATTCAACTGACACAATTTACCTCGTTTCAGTTGAATAAAAAAAGTGCATTGAATCTCTTCAATCTTAAACGAGTTTTATCTTCTTAAGACCTTCATAATTGAAAATTTAATCAATATCATTAAACTAATTCCCATTGCAATGGCAACAGATTTCGCGCTGCAGTTTCCCTTCTTTTCCGACTCTATTCCGTTTTTCCGATGCAACGAGAAAAGTTTTGTATGCTTCACTTGTTTAATGCAGCGTTTGTAGCAAACTCTTAAGCACTCAATTTACCATCTCACGCAAGTTAAATAAGTGGTTTAATTAAGGATAATCTGTCTGGGAATCGTGGGATTATAGCGGGAAGCTATACACGACCAACAAAGACATTGCTATGACAGAGGATTCTGGTGTTACTAAGTTTAAGGAAAATTAAAACGGTTGACTGCTTTGTATGCAGCAGCGTTCATTGTACAAGGATGTGCGTTGGTCGAGGAATGTTTTGAATAACTATGCATATACGAGTTTGTTATCATGAGAACGTTTACGGTGGCGATAAAGCCTTACTGAAATTCTCAAACGACAATTAAATTGAATTAATTGTACATACATACATAGTGGGTGTAAATGAGGAGGATTATTACCGGCACGTAACTGAAATCATGCAAACAACACACCGAAGTCTAATTACAATTAAGTTGTGGTGATGGCGGTAAAGCTCTTGGCCGGGATAAGCACATTAACGTTAGGTAGGAATTTCCTCATTACAATTCCTAAAAGCTTAAAGTTTGCTTAAAACATGCTTTCACTTCTGAGTTAAATTTTTAGTTTATACGAAAGAGTATGTGCTTTCATAAATGCGCATAATGAGAAGAATGAATTACAGTTTCAATAATAAACTTAATAGATGTTACGATGCAAAATGTGGATGAGCGCCAAAAAGCCAACAGAATGGCTAAATAAGGATAAAGAGAAAGACGAGGCAGGAGTACTATCATAAGTCAACTCAATAAAGTTAAGGATAATTTCATGTGGTAAATGTACACAATGATATGCATTGTGAACGTTTTTCAGTATCTAATTTAATGCCATGCAATAATTAGTGAAGCTCAAGTTTAAATAATTCTTAATATGTGTCTTCCTGTTTAAGGTTTTTTTTTGTATTTTTGGGGCTTGGAGGCATTCGCGTAGTACTTAGGCCGTAAATTATAAACGAGTAGCGGTAATTTTTTAGCATTTTCTCCATAAATGCATGTGCAGTCGTTTTCTAAACCACAGTTACAACATTTTTGAACATTCTGAGTAGTAATCAGTTTAGGCATGTCAGCCCGCTCTGACATGCCTAAACTGCGGAAACTGTAGGGCCCTAATGTGGGCCTAATATGGCACGCCTAAGTAAGGTATGCCTAATGAGGGTCTAATGAGGTATGCATAACTTAACAGTTTTACTGTATACATGCCATATATGGTCTGTAGACAGACTTGCATACCAGTCCGCAGACGGTATATGGTATGTTCGGCTATAAAATTTTTAAGCAGTCGAGAGCTTTGGACGTAAAGAGAAGGTCTCACATTTAATGGAGACTTGGCTCGACATATGATGAGGATGTTTTATTATAAAGGGGTTTTCATTGTTTTATTACTTAGTATGAGTTAACTAAATATTGGTTAAATACGTAAATTAAACATGGGCTATTATAATCAAAGCATCTAATATTGAATACATGTAAATATTACATATTTGCGAAACTCTTTTCGCCTTATTAGCCTCAGCCTATGCTGTGTCGCCTGTTAATCTATGTCGTTTATAGCATCATGTTCACCTTCCCTTTGATGTTTACTATAGGATTTTCCAATAAGAGGTGTTATTTTGAATAGATCTTGTGATTTGACACCTTACGACTTCTTACTTTGGGGCCACGTGAAAGAAAATGTCTACGCCAACAGCCCAGCGTCGATTCAAGACCTCAAAGATGGAATTCGTGAGGCTATCGAGGACATAGGGCAACCACTTTGCGACTTACATAGCATCTTAAGTTCCAGTAGTCCATCGTAGGATACGCTCCATTGGTCTTGACAAAGGATAGATCCCTGGGAAATACTCGATGTAATTTCCATCTTTCGTTGGCCCTATATCGTGTTACATGGCAGGCTTATGTCTTTCAATTAGTCTCTCAAAACTTTCATAAGATATTCTGAAACTTAAAATGAGATTTTCAGCGTATCCCGCATATCCACAAATCTAACGGTATTGAAGGCGCCACTAATGCAATTATCACCAACAGTACGATCCGGCGGAGAAAATTTTGGTGAGTATAGTGATTGTGAAATAGACTGTAGAGACTGTGAATTTTCTTTAAATGAAAGCCACGAGAAAACAAATTATTCTAATGATGGCGAAGAAACAGTAGAAAGTGATGTGATGTTGAACAGCATAATGTCTAAACTAGTCCTGCTATCAGCAATGCTCCACTTCTTTCATATGTACGAGTAGATAAGGCTTTCAAATCAAAAGATTGCACTTTAAGGGAAATTGAGCCAACTTTGCCTCAAGGTACCAGAACTCAGAATAAAAATATAAAAACACCCCGCTTTCGTGGAACAAGATACGCACAAAAGATGTGTTTTCGTTATTTTTTCCGCCCCAAATTGAAAATTTTATACTGAAGCATACCAATTTATATGCCCAAGCAAATTTTGTGATAATTACCAACAACTCGATACTCCTTGGTGGCATGCATACTTTGGCGTTTTGATTCTGGCTGATGTTTAGAGATTCGTTATTCTGTTTCTACTTTCCGTGAACTTTCGAGCTATTTTAATTCGGTGTTTAGATCAAACAAGTTGGGTAGACAGACCTACGCTCATGTCAGAAGGGTTTTGTACCCAATTTCTCAGAAACGCAATCACCAGCAACGAATAAAATACATATATATATATATATATATATATATATATATATATATATATATATATATATATATATATATATATAGATATATATATTTATATATATATATATATATATATATATATAATATATATATATATTATATATATATATATATATATATATATATATATATATATATATATATATGTACATAAATGTATATATGCATATGGGATATAACGACATTTGTGACCACGCTAGAGGACGCTAGAAGTTGCAATTTTGCTCCGGTTCTCACTAAATTTTCAGGAAAGGTGTATTGAGTAAATATTTCGGTCAAGTTTGTGAACCAACTATATCGGCCAGGCGAAAACAAAATGGCGACCATTTTAGACGACAAATCGTGATTTCTATTCTGACTAAAGTATACTTCCGATTTGGATGAAATTTGGTACAAAGGTTCACTAATGCATGTGATGAATCTCAAAATAAAAAATCTAAAGTTGGTACGGCTGAAACCGGCCGCTCAAAGTCGAAAAACGTACAAAATTTTGTTGTTGTAATTGTGGTGAAAGTTTTCAACAAATGTTCATGAAATCCGGCAGTTAGATAGAACCTATAATTATCTAAATAATTGTGGACAAAACAAAATCGCGGCCAGTTGAATCTCAAAGTTTGAAAGGCTTTTAAAAAACGCAATTTTTGATCCGGCAAATATGAAACCTAGCTTTAAGATAGAAATTACTTGAATCCACAGACTTTGACATTTTGGTGATCAAGCATGTGCAAATTTCAAAATGGCGGCGGCTTAAATATGCGTCTTTTTCAGGTTTTTGTGGCCCTCTAGTGGTCACATTTTCCAACGAATTTCGATAAAACATAAGACAATGGATCTCTGTACTAAGTCCTTTTAGTATTAAAATCGAACGAAAGATAAGAAAGTCGGAAATTTAAAACATAATACAGGTTTATCCATTTCGTGATCGAGAAATTATAACCCTGCCATTTGACATCTGTCCAAATTCAATGTCATCTAAAGAGTGTTCCTTTTAGCTTGAAGGTTTGCCATTTAAAAACATGGATCGTTTAACAGTCAAAAGATGCGTTAAAATTATTAAATTTTATTATAAAAATGGTGATTCGGCTGTTTAGGGCTTTACGAGCCGATCACGGTCGACATAATCGACCTACACAGCAAACAATTTCGAACACAGTGAGAAAATTTGAAGAGACTGGATCGGTTATTGATATTGCAAGGCCTGTGCATCATCGCAACATTCGTTCTCCTGAAAATATCGCTGTCGTTGCTCAAAGTGTGGAGGAAGACCTGAATTCCTCGATTCCTCCACATGCTCAACATTTGGGCTTTTCTTATGGCTCATTGTAGCGGATTTTGCATTTGGATTTGCATCCCCATCCATACAAAATACAATTCACTCAAGAACTTAAGCCTCAAGACCATACACAACGCAGAATGTATGCAAATGGGGTGATTGAACAACAAGCTATTGATAACGATTTTTCTAACAAAATTTTCTTAAGTGATGAGGCTCATTTTTCACTCAGTGGTTACGTAAATAAACAGAATTGCCGCATATAAGGCTCTCAAAATCCTCAGGTATCGCAGAAAGGCCTTTGCATCCGGAAAAAGTGACCGTTTGGTGTGCATTATGGTCTGGTATGGTGTTATTGGCCCGCATTTTTTTGAAAACGACCAAGGAAGCGCCATTACAGTCAATTCTGACCACTATGGACGGATGTTAACCGATTATTTTTGGAGAAGAATTGAAGATTATGGTCTTGAGAACATGTGATTCCAACAGGATAGAGCCACAAGCCACACAACACAGGCCAATCGAGCACATATGCAAGAGAAATTTCCAGGACGCGTAGTTTCGAGATTGAGTGATGTCAATTAGCTGGCAAGTTCCTGCGACTTGACACCGTGGATTTCTTTTTATGGGGCTATGCAAAAGACCGTGCTTACGCGAACAATCCTCGAAATCTTGAGCAATTGAAAACCAATATTCGTGAAGTTATGGCCGAGATATTGCCAGAAATGTGCCGAAAAGTCATTGAAAATTACCTCAAAAGGATTGAGGCCTGTAAGAGGTCACGTGGAGGACATTTGAATGAAGTTGTATTTTACGTATAATGGCAAGGTTTAATGTTTATATTATATAAGAAAAAATACTTTTCCAAGCGTAAAATGGATAACCCTATATTTTTAGCTGCCAGTTTCACTAAAAATTGAATATTTTTGCCCTGTCCAGAGTGCCACTCCGATTTGAACGAGATTTGGCACATTGATTGATGATGATGGCTATAAATTCCGTGTATATCATTCAACTTTTATTAAACTTATAAGGCTTAAGGACCTTTTTTCTTTCAGTTTAAGTGTACGTATACGATGTTATTGGGGAAAATGTGAATTTCGAACATCATACTATTTTTAACAAAGGTTAGCGAATTTTGACTTTTAAGGTACTTGTTGTTGTTGTACTCATAAACACCAACCTTCATCATTTTTTTTAAGGTTTTTCGGATCGCAATGGCCAATCGCAAGGGGGAGGGGAAACAAATTTTCGTGTGTTAACCCTCCCTGTGCGCCCTGGAAGCAAAAAGTGTCAAATTAAAATCTGTTTTGAAAAGTTCTCATCAACACCTTTCATTTGATTCCCATATTGGCTACCTTTGATGAATTTTTTTTCGGGGGCCACTCCCCTATATGGGAAGACCCCCCTTAAATACCTTATAAATTTTTTTTCTAGATTTGGTAGTTTGCTAGAAAAAGTGCTGTGACACACAGACGGTGGGATAGACGGACAGACAGGATGCGATTTAAGTAGGTTTTTGTAAAACTATTTTAGAAAACCCCTAAAAATGAAACAATCACTGATTTGTTTGGTGGTGATTACGGTCGGCTAATATTTTGGGTGATTATTTACAAAAACAAAAAAACGTTTGGATAAATGAAAAGAGTTCTGCGATTTGATGACGTATTGGGGGAAAAACAGCAACGATCGAGAACAACTGACAAATTTGCTTCGATTCAGGAAATATTCGATTTGTGGTCCAATCTTCCGCTAGATTATTTCAACCCGAGCAAATGTGTAAGTGTGCATCGGTTTTCGTGGTCGATACTCATTTCGTCAATATATGCCGAAAAACCCGAAAAATATGGCCTGAAGCTCTAGTTCCTGATATATGCTAAAATATGTTACGTGTGGAAAATCCAGCTCAATGTGGGGAAAGCGTTTCGCACTACAGCTGAAAAAATCAAGGCGAAAGCGTTGTTTTGGATCTGATCGATGGATTGCGAGACCACAAAGTTAAGATAGACGATTTCTTCTTATCGTGTGAACTCAGTAAAAAAAATGCCATCCAAAAATACCACGATTGTTGTAACGATGTGGGAAAATAAAACAAGTTGCGTAGACAGTCCTATGCTCATGGCAGAAGGGTTTTGTACTCAATTTACAAAATGCAGTAACCAGCAACAAATACCTGTAAAATCAAGAAACATGTCAAAGACGATTTCATTGGAGAAAATGTGAAATTCGAGGATCATACTATTATTAACAAAGTAGAAAGAATTTTTACTTCTGAGGTATTTGTTAAAGTTATACCCATAAATATCTCGCTTGATAATTTATTCAGATTTTTTAGATCACGAGTGTCCATTCGCGAGGGAGGAAGCACATTTTTCATGTATTTCCCCCCCTCCCCCCCCGATGCCCCCACTGAAGCAAAAACTGTCTGTTTAAGAACTGTTTTGAAAAGCTCTCATACACAACTTTCATTTGATACTCATATCGGCTACCATTCATGAAATTTTTTTCAGGGGCCACTCCTCTGTACTGTAATCGTCGATTCATGGCCTATTTTTTCGAATCCTAGAATGGTTACAAGGCCCTTTTGCTAGGAGCTATCTCCTGCCTCTTTGACTTGTTTCAATTGTATGTACTCATCTTCATGATACCTATCATTCCTGAAATTTTCATGCAAATCCTAGCAAAGCTGTAGTGTCTAAGTCGGTAAATAGCGCATATGTCTCCATAGCCATATGTTTCCATAGTAATACAGGGCACATTGTTCCATGGTAATACACGAAAATTCAAATCGCTATAACTTCGTTAAATACCATTCGATCTTTATGAAACTTTCAGAAAAGATCAATCTTACAAATAGTCAATTGAATTTAAGGGTACCGTTTAGATCTTATTCAAGAAAACATAAAATCGATAAATCATACTATTACTAACAAAGTTGAGTGAATTTCGACTTCTCATGTATTTGTTGTTGTTGTACTCGTTACGGCCTATATTCATGATTTTTTCAGATTTTTTCGGATGGAAGGTATCCAATCGCGAAGGGGGGGGGGGGGTACGCGAAAAGTTCGTACATTTCCCCTTCCCCTCGGTACTCATAAGGCAATTTTAAGACTTGTTTTGAAAAGATCTCATTGAGACCTTTACAATGACACCCTACTCGACTTCCAATGGTGAAAAAATTTTTTTGAGCGGTTGCCTCCCAATATGGGGAGACCCCCCTTAAACCACTTTGAACAATTTTTCCACCCTTGAACTTTCAAGAAGTAACCACTTCTGACCTTTCCACAAAGTTTCATTGCTGTAGCCTCTATAGTTTCTGAAAAAAAGAACTGTGACATACAGACGGACGAACGGACAGACGGACACAGGTCGTGATTGCAATAGGGTTTTGTATTTTAGTACAAAACCCTAAAAAGTATACAACTGAAACATTTTGAATGCAAAAAAGTAAAATTATTTAAAATAACATTTGCATTCATCGAAAACATTACGCTTGTTTCTTACGTTAGAAGGTAAAAACAAAAAAGTATGGTTCGGCTATAGGCTGCAAAATATAAACTAACCAATTTCGAGATCAAAAGAGTTAATGCTGTAAAATTAACTATTAGGACCAAATTACTGGTTGAGTTCAAATCAGCTAAAGAAACACTGAGTTTTCGGGAAGTTCCACACTTCACCAGACCTTTTTGTTGACTGCAGAGGGGATACGATTGATTTTCTTCAGGTGTTCAAGGAAGCTGCACCAGGAATTGAATTTATTTCTGTCAAAATCTTTGTTACAAAAAAAGTCGACCGTAGAAAGGAAGAATTTACCACTTCACCTGGTACAAATTAAAAAAAAAAACAGTCTAATTACCCTTCAATAACCAAGGTACTTGAATTTTAGAGTGGTGAGGTGGGAACGCCTAGTGACAAGAAAAGTCAACCAGTATTACCAATGTCAAAGATTTGGTCATTGGCTATCAACTGCGCCATGCACTATTGGTGCGTAAAATGCAAAGAAAAGACTCCCGGTGAGTGCAAATTTGCTCAGACGAAGCCTAAAGAAAAATTGTAATGAATTAACTATGATGCTCCCGATATCAAGATGCAAAAGTAAAATTTTCTCCAAAGCAAACACAAGTACACTGCAGTGTCATACCTTACAACTTCGTCAAGCCTGGAATATCATTTATACTTGCCGTTAGAGGACCTGCAGAAAATGCTACAACTAGTGTAAATAATGTTAGTAGCAATAATGAGCTGCTCCTCAAAATCTACAAGCAACTAAATTTTTTATCGGAGGAAATTCATAAGCAAGATTCAAAAATTAACTTTGTTTTTCAGCGTTTCGAGCTTTCAAATGCCCCTAAATAACTTGTCCTCCAGTTACATTCCCATGGATAGGCTTCGTCTCATCCCAATCTACGTCAACTCCATTGTTACCTACATCAACGTGACTATCTCCTGGAATTCACTATCAAGCAAAAGTCTGACGTCATGCTTCTTGCTGAAACTCACCTCGATTCATGGCACTCTATGGCATTCATGGATTTCGGATTCATAAGAAACAATAGGTTAAATGGTGATGGGAGGACCCTATTTTTTCCAAAATATTGAAAAAATCAAATCCAAGAATTTTGAATCTCAGTGTCTGTTATCAAAATTCCACTGGCAGGTGGGGATAACATCTTCGTTACCTCTGCCTGTACAACTGGTCGAAATGTTCTTAAGTTCAAACAGGAGCTCAATTTCTTGTTTGAAACACTCGAATAGAACAGACTACATGGTTATTATCCCTTGCCGGTGATCTGAATAACTGGCATGTATCATGGCTGAACGCTACCAATAATTCAAAAGGTGTATTCCTGAAACCGTGGGTAACAGATAACCAAATTGAAGACAGGTGCAATCTATATGGTTCAGAGTTCCCATTATACCCTACAAAAAATTCAAACTTGGATGCAAGACTTGAATTCAGCTTTAATAGGCCTCAACGGAAACTGCAGGTGCTTCCTTATGAAAGTGACCAGAGCGCAATCGTAATGGAAATCAGTCATCAAAAGGAGTATGTCTGCCGCATTCCAGCTCCGGTTGAATTTAAAACAAGTTAAATAGACAGACCTATGCTCATGTCTGAAGAGTTTTGTACCCAACCTCTCAGAAATGTAGTCACCAGCAACGAATAAAGTCAAGAAATATGTCAAAGAGATGTGCACGTTTCTATTTTCAACGATCGTTATTTTGTTGCAAACCAACAAAAATCACTCAAATCATGAATTCCCAAAAATATTAATGTTATTGAACTTATTGGAAAATTTCAAGAAGATCAAATCAAAACTGCAGCGAATGATTCGATGGAAAGTCCATAAAATAACAAAATCATTTGTTATTGTTTTGTAATTGGATAAATTTCAAATGTCTATAACTTCCGTGTATATCATTCGATTTTCATCAAACTTACAAAGTTTAAGTAACTTTTGTAGAATGACTTAAATAGCGCATTTCCTTAAGTTTAAGGTTACCTATACGATTTTATTGGGGAAAATGTGATTTTCAAAGATCATACTATTATTGACAAAGTTGAGCGAATTTTGACTTCTAAGGTATTTTTGTTGTTGTATTCAGTAACACATACCTCCATAATTTTTTCAGAATTTTCAGTTAACAGGTGTCCATTCGTGAAGGGGAGGTGAACAACAATTTTTCGTGTATTTTCTCTCCCTGTGTACCCTTCGAAGCAAAAAGCGTCAAAGTGTTAAATTAAGTTCTCATCAACACCTTTCATTTGATACCCATATCGGCTAGTTTTGATGAATTTTTTTTTGGGTCACCCACCTATATGGGGAGACCCCCTTAAATACCTTATACATTTTTTTGTAGTTAAACTTTGAAGAGAGCACTACTTTACACTTGCGTACAAAATTTGATGTTTCTAGCTTCAGTAGTTTGCGAGAAAAAGTGCTGTGACCCACGGACGGACGGACAGACGGACACACAGGACGCGATTTTAGTATGGTTTTGTAAACTTATTTTACATACCCCTAAAAATTAGATTGGGGAAATTTACAGAAGGAGTTCAATTGGGATTACCAGAAGGAATGTTCTCCTTCTGACCATGGCAACTCTTGCTCAGTGGTTTATACTGATAGGAATCTAATTAACGATGAAATAGATCTCTATTTGTCGAAGTTAGAGAAGCTGACGTTAGAAACGATTGAAAAAGTAGTTCCAAAGATTAAACGTCGAAACAATATGGAAAGATATGAAATACCATCCAACTTAAGGCCGAAAAGATTGAAAAGCCTTCTTCTCACACGCGTCAACAATGTTTAACGGTAATTTTCAGACTACAACAATTCCTCGTTGGCTTTGTGGAAATTACGCCTGTAGAATATCTAAAGCTTCATCCGTTCATACTTCAAGGGTGAGGTCAGCAATCAATGGGTGGAAAAACTGAGGGGTTTTAGCCCACAGGGCCCATGTGGCGTTTTCACAAAAGTGAACAAATTATTCCGTAAGAGGTCTCCAGTGGAGGTGTCGAATCTTCAAGTCACTAGTGATGAGGTAAGTCTCCTCGAGAGGCCTCGTATCGAAATTGATAGTATGGACTCCGAATAGAGATTGAAACAGGAGTATTTGTGATAGATCGTAGAAACTTGCCTTGATTGAAACTCATTTTGAATTGGTTCATCTACCAAACCCTAAGAGAAGGGGCCATATAACTTCAGATGTCATTGAAGCAAAAGTTTCCGACTTCAAATCAAGCGTGAACGGTAAATCAATTCTTCGTTTCAATGAAACTTTGTCATTTGACCTCATACCGAGCTTGAATTTTATTGATTACTTTGTCGGCTATAAAGACTAGTGTTTCATATTTGGCAGGATAAACTACAAGAAACAACGTGGTACTAATAGTATTTCGAATATTGTTCTCCCCCATTTCCCCAAGGTTGCTATTAGAAATTATTGCATATTGTTCAACAACATGTTGAGCAATTCATATTTCCCAAATGAGTGGAAAAAGGCTAAGGTATTTCTGATCTTGAAGTAAAGAAAAGGATCTTCGAGCCCTAAAAGGTATCGCCCAATCAGCATGCTACCTAACTTTAGCATGGTGCTTGTAGTAGTACTAAATAATGCATTGACCGCCTACATTGAGAAATATAAGTTTGTGTCGAATTGCCAATTTAGTTTTCATGCCAGTAACCTGAGATATTTGTTGGAAACTAAAGAACAAAGTATATGTTGGAGCGTGTGTCATTGATATGAAGATAGCCTTCGATACGATGTGGTAAGATGGACTAATTTTTAAGCTTCTTCAGGACAGGTTCCCCGGATACCATGTCGCCATGATGTGCAATATATTATATGGGAAATCATTTGTTGTAACTGTTGGAAATCTGACGACAATGCGTGACTTCAAGGTCTTAAATGGTCTACAGTAGGGAACAATTGCTGCGCTTCTGCTCTTCTCAATATTCATTTGCAAGCTAATGAACGGCTTTGATGTAACGTCTGGCCAACGCAATCATTGGTAGCATTTGCTGATGATCAGGTCATATATACGGTAGACCAAAAACTTTAATAGTTCAGAGCAATTTGCAAAAAAGTATTTCATGATGTGCGCTTTACGCCAACAATTGGCGAATGAAAATCAACACGAAGAAGTGCGAAACAATTTTGTTTCGGCCAAGGCAGCAGAGGGCCAGTCAAGATCTGAAACGTAATTGGAAAGATTTCCACATTAGGGTAGTTCAGAATGGATTCCACAAAAATTCTTTGATCAACACATCAGTGTTCATCTTGATAAACATCTGTACTATACTGAACATGTCAAAGTCATGCACAGTAAAGCACAAAAGAGTAGTCATGGCCCTTAGACGACTATTTCATTCCAGATGCATAGATCGAAAGGTCAAAGTTATCTGTTACAAGACCCTGGTTAGACCAGTTTTGACATATGGATGCCAGATCTGGTAAAACCAGAGTGCTGGTAGTATGAAAAGATTAAGAGTTTTCGAAAGGAAATTTCTTCGTGAATGTACTGGTTTGTACAGAGCGCCTGAGACGGATTGGAAGCACTATATTTCGAAAAGAAAACTTCATCAAACTGTTAAAGTAACAAGAGTGGATATCTTTATACTGAAACTTCTTCCGAATCATTTCGCAAGATAGGTAAATGTGAGCATAAACCCCTGGATTTCACAGCTGTTCCACCCTACAGATGAGTATATGGTGACTTGTCTCACAACTGGCTTCGTTCTTCCAGAAATATTCGTGTATTTGGACATGAATCGATATATTTTTGATTCTGACAGCGTCCCAGTCTTATATCATATATAAATACGGACCACCGATAAGAAGATAAAATATCCTCCGAAGTTGAGTTCAAGAGACCAACAATTGCAATGGGGATACTCAGTTGCTAGATTCGTTACGGCTAGTCGAGCTGAGATGGAGCAACCTAAGTGTTAGTGCCTGAATAACAGCATCTAAATTATTCGTGTTCATATTCTGTTTTTATTTTTTTCATTACTTAGTTTTCGAGTTTTAGCTCATTATTTCTACATTTAGTGTTGTTGTTTATTTGTGCTAAAAATTAGAGATATACTACAGTATGAGATAGTTTTTAGGGTTTTGTAAAATAATTTTACAAAACCCTACTAGTTTCGCGACCAGTCTGTCCGTCTGTCTGTCCGTCCGTGCGTCCGTCCGTCCGTCCGTCCGTTCGTGTGTCACAGCAGTTTTTCTCGGAAACTACTTAAGCTACAAACATCAAATTTTGTGTGTAGGTGTAAAGTGGTGATCTCTTCAAAGTTCAACTACAAAACAAATTTTGTAAGGTATTTAAGGGGGGTCTCCCCATATAGGAGAGTGACCTCCCGAAAAAAAATCTCATTGAAGGTAGCCGATATGGGTATCAAATGAAAAGTCTTGATGAGAACTTTCTAAAACAGGTCTCAGTTTGGCAAAATTTGCTTCGAGGGGCGCACAGGGAGGGGAAATACACGAAAAATTTGTGTCCCCCCCCCCCCCCTCGCGATTGGACACCTGTGATCCGATAAATCTGAAAAAAATCAGGAATGTAGGCCTTGGTGAGTACAACAACAACAAATACGTTAGAAGTCGCAATTCACTCAACTTTGTTAGTAATAGTATGATTTATCGATTTTATGTTTTCTTGAATAAAATCTTAACGGTACCCTTAAATTCAATGAAATTCAGTACGTAGATGTCTATTAATAAGATTGATCTATCCTGCGAGTTTCATAAAGATTGAATGATATTTACCGAAGTTATAGCGGTTTGAATTTTCCTGTATTACTATGGAATAATATGCGCTGCTTTATTACTATGGCAACATATGGCTATGGAACAACATGCGCTTTTTACCAACTCAGACACTACAGTTTTGCTAGGATTTGCATGAAAATTTCAGGAATGATAGGTGTCATGAATATCTTTGAGAATAGGTTCAGCTAGTGTTTTTAGTAATCGTAAAACAAAATAGTGGCTGTTTTATATGCGAAGGTTGAATAATTTTGAGTTATTTTTTCCCAACTTCAACGTTTAAGGTGCATGCTTTGAACACTTGATTCAATTTAATGAATGACTGAAGCTGAGTACCTACAATTAATACTCATAAGTGAAACAAGTCCAGGAGGTGGGAGGGAGCTCCTGGCAGAAGGGTTTTGTAACCATTCTAGGATTCGAAAAAATTGGCCATGAATCGATGATAACAGTACAGGAGAGTGGCCCCTGAAAAAAAAATCATCAAAGGTAGCCGATATGAGTATGAAATAAAAGTTTTCATGGGAGCTTTTCAAAACAGTTGTAAAACTGCCAGTTTTTGCTTCAGTCGGGGCACAGGGGGGAAACACATGAAAAATGTGTTTCCTCCGTCGCGGATGGATATCTGAAATAATTATCAAGGGAGATATTTATGAGTATGACAATACCAAAAACCTCAGAAGTTGAAATTCGTTCAACTTTGTTAATAATAGTATGATCTTCGTGTTTCATTTTTTCTCCAATAAAATCGTCTTTGACATGTTTCTTGATTTGATTCGATCTGGTGACTGCATTTTGTAAATTGCTTACAAAACCCTTCTGACATGAGCGTAGGTCTGTTTACCCAACTTGTTTTTTATTGAATTTGATTAGATTAGGTTATAAAATATTAGGTGTAGGAAAGAAGTTCACTGTTATGTTGCAACTTTAAATAATTTTTGAATGGTCTTGGTTGATTTTTTCTCCTTTTTCCAGTCGAACCAAATTATATGTAATAATTTTAATTAATTTGAATTTGCTTTTATTTTTTTCATGAAATGCTCTTCATTTACAACATTCAAATTTAGAGAGCCATTTGGGCCATTAACTTTTCTTATTTTTATTGTTTGGAATTTGCTTTATATTCTTTGAAAATTTATAACGATTAGTATAGAATAAAGTGCTTTTGGCTTTGAGTGATGACTATTGTACGGTTTGTAAAGCTGCTTATTCGTGCAGCAATGTTGACTGGATGATATGCACCATTTATAAGAAATGGGTCTATGAGACTTGCCGCCTAAATAGTATAA
The DNA here is from genome assembly GCA_963969285.1 of Odontomyia ornata. Classification (NCBI taxonomy): domain Eukaryota; kingdom Metazoa; phylum Arthropoda; class Insecta; order Diptera; family Stratiomyidae; genus Odontomyia; species Odontomyia ornata. The sequence goes on along the minus strand of OZ017740.1, from coordinate 30,321,787 downwards.
CATAATATTTCTGTAACAATTGTAATTAATAACTATGCAGATATTGCTAATGTTGATTAAGAAAAAACCTATAAGAAAGATATCGATTTTGGGTATTTAGTTGACATCAAGCTCTCTTGTTTATTATAACATTAATAAGTTAAGTTAGAACATGAGATGTTAAATGTCTAATAATTTTATGTTGATTTTTTTTTAATTTGAGTTTTTTGATATCTGTATCGACCCAAATTGTTTGATTTGAATAAAGAAGATTTATTTTGTAAAAGCAAAGAAATGGTAGAACTTTAAGTATTTATTCATTGAAAAGTATTTCATTGATTCTTGGTCGATTTCAAGACACTTACTGTCCTATAGAATGCTTCCCGTATCATAAAACGGACATCAGATAGTTAAAGAAAATGCCGAAATATTTCTTAAAATAAATTTAATTTATTTATTATATGACGTATTACCAATAGTATATTGTCTCTTAGTGCCTTAAGATAAGTAAAAGAGTTTTTAACTTTTTAACTACAGTATGTTTCAACCCTCCTAAGTTGAACGTCCATTTCATAGCGTATCTCCCCTGTCCATAATTTATATAAAATGTATACAAGTTTCATAATGTATGTATAGTTTTCTACATGTGAAGATAGGCAACATTATTTTCTTCAAAGTGGGATGAAAGTTAAACATCGGTATCCTAGCTGCTATTCTCCATGTCAAATTTGACATTTTTCTGTCCAGGTATTCCTCTGCCAGCGATTAAATGCACTTGCATGTTTCCTATCGACTTTGTAATCAGAGGAAGTTCTCCCACCATATGAAATGCAGAGAAAAAACTTAATTGCTGAAACTATTTGCTATATGTGCGAACGAATAGAGTTTGAGCTTTGCACTGCACGTTAGCAAATTCATACCAGTGAAAGTAAATAAGTAAAACTCCAACCATAGAAAGAGACTACGACATTCTATAAATTAAAAAAAAAAGCAAACAAACATTAAACTTCACGAATACAGGGTTAAATTACACGAGTTACATGGACATACATTTTTTATTTGCAAACCCTAATGACTTTTCAACAAATTTACTTATTTTCCTACTTCATGGAGTATTTGTACATGACCAACTGCACTTTACTATTCTATTTTTCATAAGGAAGGCAATATTTGTTCCATTTCGGGTGCAGGTTGATTAAGTTTAAATTTTAGACGCCACGCTGGAGGGCGCTTGTAATGGAATATGTTATTATTAAATTGCTCTGCAGTCAGTATGTGGTCCTAGAGCCACCAACGCGTGTAACATAGTTGCAGGAAATCCGTTGATGCAGAATGTAATCCGTAGAGCTTTTAGTGTGTATGCTAACATTTGGATGTGGACTTGCATCATGCATGACTTACTGTCAGGATTTAATACTTAATGCCTGTGGGTACCTTTGAGAGATCATATTCTACTTCGCATGAAAGATTATGCATACTGTGGAAACTGCAAATACGAAAAAGGTTGTAAGTGCGCATTTGAATAAGATTTATATTTGGTATCCTTTATCAACAGTCTTATCAGCAAATGTAATATTTTCTTAATTATATGCATTCCTAAAACTAATGCAAAAAAAACAAGATGTAATGGCAACTTCATCACGGAGTTGTATCTTTAGTATTGAAGCAATGAAAAATTGTTCTAATAGATCCGCGATAGTAGCAACGCCTTCAGATATATGAGTGTATTTGAACACCATTTGTATACAAAATTGAATTAAAAGAGTCAAGTTTGAAATACAACATAAAAAAAGTTAAATAAAACCAATATTTGATAATTTGAGATATATTTACTTTGGCGTAATATACAGGGTTTTCCAAAAAGAGGTGTTACTTTGATATTAAAAAAATGCCATTATTCAATACAAATGATCAAATGTTTATTTCATTACAAAGAAAAAGGTCTACCGTTAATAGTGAAAAATAACATCAGGCAAATGACCACTACGACCACGCTTGCAGCACCATATCCTTTTCATGAAATTTTCCATAACCAAATCGCAAAGTGGCTACCCTATGTCATCGATCGCCTCACGAACTCCATCTTTGAGGTCTTGAATTGATGCTGGGCTATTGGTCGCAAGGTGTTAAGTCACAAGATCTCGGTGGCCAATTGTGATCACCTCTTCGAGAGATGACACGGTCCGGGAACTTTTCCCGTAAAAAATCAATGGTTCCGTTGCTTGTGTTGAAAGTAAACGTTGTTCACATCAATACCATCCGATTTCGGCTTTAAAAAATCATTAATCATCTCTCGATAGCGCAATCCATTCACCAAAACTGTTGCTCTAGCCTCGATTTCCAAAAAGTAAGGTCCAATGACTCTGCCGGACCATACACCGCACCAAACAGCCACACGTTGAGGATAGAGAGGCTTTTCAACAATAATTCTTGGGTTTTCCGAGCCCCAGATGTGACTATTGTGCTTGTTGACGAAGCCACCGAGGTGGAAATGGGCCTCATTACTCAAGATGATTTTTCGATGGAATTCCGGATCATTTTCATGCATTTTAAGAACCCAACCAGCAAAGACACGACGTTGTTGATGATCGACCGGCTTAAGTTCTTGTGTTAATTGAACTTTGAAAGCCTTTAGACCCAAATCTTTATGCGAAATACGGTGTAATGACGTTTGTAGAATGCATAATTCCAATGAATGACAAACCTGGGTTTTCTTCAATACTTTCGGCCAGAGCAGCAATATTCTCGGCTGCTCGTGAGGGACGTGCACGGGTTTTATTCTTCACTTCACTAAATTGTCCCAACAGCTCGAATTTTCCAACCAATTTCTGTATTGCGCTCCGACAAGGTGCTTCACGATGACCCAAAAATGTTCGAGTTTTACGAACCGTCTCTGCGAAATTTTCACCATTTTAATAGTGAATTTTAATAGTTTTAATGTGTTGTGGTAGCGTGTATCGTTCCAGTTTTACTAATGGCGTAGTTTTTACTTGTCAAATGTCAAAAAATGACAGCTTCAAAAGTGACATCTACTGAAATAGCAGGCTATTCAAAATAACACCCTTTATTTCTTTATAAGCAGACAGGCAAAAGTACATTTGAACTCAATAATTGATCAACCTCGTTAAAAGCTCATTAAAATTTTGATTAATCGCCACTCTTTTATCCGCCAATCTCTGTTATCCGGTATCATGATAATGCATATGTTGAGCTGCCCTACATGACTATAAGGTCCATTTTGTTTGATCGTAATTCTTCTCCCGACAAAAAAGTGGCGTGACTAATAGTGTGCCATCTCTTTCGCGTACAGCTTTTGGGACATGAAGTGAAGATGTGTATTGTATCAGCGGTTCAGTAGTGATTAACGCTTAACCTATATCAGTGTGCAGATCAATATTATGTGGTGCCATCTGTAATGTGTATTGAGCTTTCAAGATGACTGAAAATGGAGACGGGTTGTGTTGGGGTTTGATCAAATGCTTGAAACAATCGAAATTGCGAAACTGCTACAAGTATTGTGAAGATAAACTGTATAGAAAGAATGCCCGTAAATGACATAAAAAGGGATGCATGAAAGATGGAGTGACATGTGTCAAAATTGCAAAGCAACGCCAGGGATGTAAAAACTCGTAAGGCCATGAAACTGGCGAAATAAATAAATTTAAAAAAATTTTTTTGTGGTATGGTTCCATAAATTATTTGTGCCGCATATCAAAACTCATCTTTTCAAAATGGGCTTGCCTCAGGAAGCGCTGTCAGTTATAGATAATGCTCCTTCGTAGCCCTTTGATGAGTTTCAAAGTGACGATGGTAAGATAAAAGCTTCTTCCTCCCTGCAAATGCAACTCCGCTATCCAGCCTATGAAAGAGGGCATAATAGAAAATATGAAGCGTCGTGACAGAAAAAGCTTTATTGGAAGATTGCTGTTCTCTGATGATGCGATGACAGTTCAAAATTTTGGGAAAGCTAAAGTATTGGATTTTTCGATAGTCAATGTCGTTTTTTCTCATAGATGACGTGATCTGTATATTTCATGTAGTAGTTATTGCGTTGTTTATATTATAATAAGCCATTTTAAAGATTAGACTTTAGACTATCTTCAGTCAAAAACTAAGCGTCATCAGCAAACATAAAGTTGAAATGGACAACCAAAAAGGGCATTATCGGCATATTTGTTGTTTTTCTTCCAAAAGCGCAAAAGAAAGATGCAAGCCCAACAGAAACCATGTGAAGTTTATGGCGGGGACTTCCTTACTGAATGTCTTTGTCAATGCTGGTTTGCTCGCTTTCGTTCCGGAGATTTTATGTGCATGATGCACCACATATTGGTCATCCAACCATCGCTGATGACGACAAAACAAAGGTGTTAATCGAAATTAACGGATATATGACAACTTTAGAGATAGCAAAGAAGCTCAGCATATAAAATTCGACCGTTTACTTGCACTTACAAAAGCTTGGTTACGTAAACAAACTTGATGTTAGGATTCCTCCATCCATTTCACCAAACGCATTACATATGCGACTGACTCTTTGCGGTATCATAACCAAAATGTCCCATTCCCAATAAGAATTATAAAGGGCGATTAAAAATGGATTCTTTACGATACGTATTCTGAAAACGAGCATGGACCAAGCAAGATGAGCCCCCACAATCGACATGCAAAGCCAATATTCACCAAAAGAAGATTATGCTTTCTGTGTGTTAGGATGACAAGGTTAAAGTCTACTTTGAGCTACTTCTAAGAAACCAAGCTATTATTTGAATGACAACTGTCTTCAACCATCGAAATCGAATGAGGAAATCAAGAAAAAACACCCTGAACTGGTTAATCGCAAAGACTTGATGTTCCATCATGAGGACGCCAGACCCCGCAACTCTTTGATAACACGTCAAAAATTAATAGAGCTCAATTGAGAACCGATGACCCTATAGCCCTGACTTAGCACTATCAGACTATTATTTGTCTCTCTCCCTTCAAAACTATTTGAATGGTAAATGTTTCGATTCCGATCAGGCTGTTAAAAATTAGTTGGACTATCCAAGGCTTCTTCGAACGTAGAATTTTTCAATTTACTGAAAGATGACAAAAGTTCATTGAACAAAATGGTCCATATATAATTGATTAATGTATATTGGTAGTATAAATAAATTCAATTTGAAAAATAAGAAACAAGTTAGGTAGACAGACCTACGCTGATGTCAGAAGGGTTTTGGACTCAATTTACAAAATGCAGTCACCAGATTGAATAAAATCAAGAAGCATGTCAAAGACAATTTTATTGGAGAAAATATGAAAAAAGAAGATCATACTATTATTAACAAAGTTGAACGAATTTCGACTTCTGAGGTTTTTGTTATTTTTATTACCATAAATATCTCCCTTGATAATTATTTCAGATTTTTTAGATCACAGATGTCCATTTGCGAGAAAGGAAACACATTTTTCATGTATTTCCCCCCTGTGCCCCCACTGAAGCAAAAACTGACAGTATAAGAACTGTTTTCAAAAGCACCCATCAAAACTTTCATTTTATACTCATAACGGCTAGCTTTGATGAAATTTTTTTCAGGGGCCACTCTCTTGCACTGTAATCATCGATTAATGGCCAATTTTATCGAACCCTAGAATGGTTGCAAAGCCCTTTTGCTAGGAGCTCTCTCCAGCCTCCTCGACTTGTTTCACCTATGAGTATTAATTGTAGGTATTTTTTTTCAGTCATTCATTAAATTCAGAGGCGGATTAACCTTTTTGGCGCCCTAGGCTGGATAAAATTTGCCGCCCCAATATATTTGGAATTTGAATGTGAAAAAAGAATAATCTTAAGAGAATATAATAATTATTTATAACTATTGTTGGTTTTAAAAATATTTTATTAATTCACATATTTACGCCTACATTTTAACGAAGCAAAATTATTTATCAAAACATCGAAACTTTCATTTTTTACCAATTCATTTTCAATGTGCAATAGTGTCAGAGAATTTAATCGTTCTTGGCTGATCGTTGTCCTCAAGTAATTTTTTATTCTTTTAAGCGTCGAAAAAGATCTTTCTCCTGAGCAATTCGATATCGCCGTACAAACGTACATACGTAAAGCGATTTCCACATTGGGATATATTAAATCTAATATATTATTTTTGATCCACTTTAACAGCTCGGTCGGTGTAAATTTTTGTTTAGATATTTCATTCGCACTACATTGTGCTTTGAAATGGATGCATTCCTTCACAAAATTTAAATCTAAATCGTCAGAATAATTTTCTATTAAATGATTAGCTTTTACTTGAATCTCATCATTGTTTATTTGCTGTAATTTTACCAAAAATTCAAATTTTGAGGCAAATTCTGCATATGACGTACGGCGACCTGTCAATTCGACAATCAAACTGTCCAAAATGCAATAGTAAATGTTAATCCTAAAGTGATCTCGAGATGTAAACGAATGTGCTTTAGTAGCTGAATCATCGAAATAAACTTTTTGTTTTTTTATTCTTTTTAAGTCTTTATCGTATTCTTTGTTTTCACTTATTAATAGAGCTTGATTTTCAAAATTATTAAATTAAATTATCGTATAACATGACTACAGATGAAATGTCTATATTTGGATCTTGTTATTTTTTACTCACACCATTAATTCGTTGCAACAAAAATTCCCATACGCACAAAAATAAAGCAGTTTCAAGTGTTCCTAATTGCTTTAAAATACCTTCAGCTTGCAATTTCACAATAGGTTTTTGGGTAGAATCATTTGAAATTTTGATTAAAGCTTGATTTATTGGCTTCCACAAAAAAAGTAAACTTTCACACGAATCATGTCGAGCAGACCATCTTGTTCCAGATAATGTTTTAATCGTTTTAATTCTTCTTGTATCCAAATTATTTATTTCTAGATTTTTCTTGTATAGATCACATTCATTTTTAGGGTTTTGTACTAAAATACAAAACCCTATTGCAATCACGACCTGTGTCCGTCTGTCCGTCCGTCCGTCCGTCCGTCCGTCCGTCCGTCCGTCCGTCCGTCCGTCCGTCCGTCCGTCTGTATGTCACAGCACTTTTTCTCCGAAACTATAGAGGCTACAGCCATGAAACTTTGTGGAAAGGTCAGAAGTGGTGACCTCTTGAAAGTTCAAGGGTAAAAAAATTTTTCAAAGGGGTTTAAGGGGGGTCTCCCCATATAGAGAGTTGACCCCTCAAAAAAAAATTTTCACCATTGGTAGTCGAGTAGGGTGTCATTGGAAAGGTCTCAATGAGATCTTTTCAAAACAGGTCTTAAAATTGCCTTATGAGTACCGAGGGGGGAAGGGGAAGGGGAAATGTACGAACTTTTCGCGTACCCCCCCCTCGCGATTGGACACCTTCCATCCGAAAAATCTGAAAAAAATCATGAATGTAGGCCTTCATGAGTACAACAACAACAAATACATGAGAAGTCGAAATTCACTCAACTTTGTTAGTAATAGTATGATTTATCGATTTTATGTTTTCTCGAATAAAATCTAAATGGTACCCTTAAATTCAATAAAATTTAGCAAAAAGATGACTATTTATAAGATTGATCTTTTCTGAAAGTTTCATAAAGATCGAATAGTATTTAACGAAGTTATAGTGATTTGAATTTTCCCGTATTACTATGGAACAATGTGCCCTGTATTACTATGGAAACATATGGCTATGGAGCCATATGCGCTTTTTACCGACTTAGACACTACAGCTTTGCTAGGATTTGCATGAAAATTTCAGGAATGATAGATATCATGAGGATGACTACATACAATTGAAACAAGTCGAAGAGGCAGGAGAGAGCTCCTAGCAAAAGGGCTTTGTAGCCATTCTAGGATTCCTAAAAATAGGGCATGAATCGATGCTTACAGTACAAAGGAGTGGCCCCTGAAAAAAATTTCATGAAAGGTAGCCGATATGAGTATCAAATGAAAGTTCTCTATGAGAGCTTTTCAAAACAGTTCTTAAACTGACAGTTTTTGCTTCAGTGGGGGCACAGAGAGGGGGGGAAATACATGAAAAATGTGTTTTCTCCCTCGCGAATGGACACCCGTGATCTAAAAAAATCTAAAAAAAATTATCAAGCGAAATATTTATGGGTATAATTTTAACAAATACCTCAGAATTAAAAAATTCTTTCAACTTAGTTAATAATAGTATGATCCTCGAACATGACGTGTTTCTTAATTTTATTCGTTGCTGGTTACGGCATTTTGTAAGTTGAGTACAAAACCCTTCTGACATGAGCATAGGTCTGTCTTCCCAACTTGTTTAATATTTCAGATCCGTGAGTTGATAAATTAAAAATATTGTTGAGTTCTTGGAATAAATTAAAAAATAGACAGCTTTCTTTGCAAATTTCTGCCGCACAAATGCCAACTAAATTTAAAGAATGCGCTGAACAAGGTATATATACAGCGTAAGGACACTTTTTTTTTATTTCCGCTTGAACGCCTTTGTTTATCCCAGACATATTCGCAGCGTTATCATAAGATTGACCACGACAATTCTTGATATCAATTTGTAGTTCCTCTAATGTTCTCATAATAGCATTTGCTACATCTATGCCTTTATGAACAATATTAGGTAAAAATGTCAAAAATCTTTCTACTGGAGAGCCACTTGAATCCACATATCGCAAAATAAATGTGAGTTGATCTATGTGTGACAAATCTGGTGTAGAATCAACAATTATTGAATAATATTTTGAAGCCTTAACTTCTCTAACTATAGTTTTTGAAACTTCGTCAGCAATAATTTGTACGAATTCGTCACATATGGTCGAGGATAGATAGCTCGTGCCTCCTTTACCCGGATTTCCATATTCAGAAATGTGCGTAGCTAAAAAATCATCGTATATCGCAATTAATTCGAGGGACATCATGTAGTTCCCATTGTGAGGATTTCCAAATTGCTCTACGTGACCTCTGAGTGATAGGCCTCGAGATGAAAGAGCTTTAATCACATTCACGACTCTCTGAAGTACACTACGCCAATAAGTTCTTTCTTCTTCGATTTTCTCCAATAATTTTGCGTCAACTCGATTCGTTTTATTTCCTCGTAGTTTTATAGATATTAAAGCATTTTTATAAGACTGACTATTTTCGTGCTGACCAATTCTTACTTTATTTTTCCAGTCGTCGAAACCTTGTTTCTGTGATCCAAATTGAGTTTTTCTATCAAACAATGCACACGGCCCACAAAATACTTTCCCAGTACTTTCTGAGTAGATTAGCCACTTACGATGCACGTTTTCGCCGTTGGATAGAGTTGTTTCGAAATCAGCTTTCGAAAAATAACGTGGCCCTGTTGCCTACTCGCGCTTACTTTTTTTAAAATCACTATTCATATTTTGAGTGAAACCATTTGTCACGATATGATCTATGGTTGCGTCATTTATTACCCACAGAACCGGATCACTACTCACACTGACTGAGTCACATGGTTCACGAATTATATGCTGATCGTTTACCTTGTCTGTGTCGTTAATTGATCGAATTTCTTCTATCTCCATTGCTTCGTCACAAATATTTTTACACTGCAACATACTGCTGGCACCATTGTCAGAATCTTCTTCATTATCATCGTTCTTGTGAGTGTTGGTTTTAAACAGTTTGTCTATTTTCGGTGTTTTAGCGATTATTTCTTGATACTTCTCTTCTTTCCTTGCAGCTATTTTTCCATATTCACATCCACTCGATTTTTTTCTGATACTCATTTTATAAATGTTATAATTAATCGCCCACTATAATAATAAAAATTATTTTGACGCCAATTCTGCACAAGAATAACTTATTTATCAGCGACCCGTGCTGCTTCAAAAGTCGCTGCACACTGACTAGTGTTCAAACGTGTCACTGTATCGAAACGAGTGAGCAAAATGTAAACATTAAGCATATAATATTTTGGCCAATGATGTTGCACGCGAGTGTATAATATTCTAAGTATTCCGCGTCTCCGCGCAAAAAGATCGCATACTCGCAGAGACCGCGGTCTTTAAGCCGAATTTTCACGCGTGCGGTCTTTAAGCCGAAGCAGCCCCGCGCAGTCTGCGACGACTCTAAAGTCGTCAACTCCAAATTCGTCGCAGACTGCGCGCGGCTACATTTCCGAAAAGTTTTTTGTTTACTTTGCCCAGACGATCATTTCAGGTCGATGCAGCTCTTGCGCTGACGTGTGTTTGAACTTTTGTTGTGTTATATCTATATTTATACGTATCGAAAATCTGAATGTGTATAGATATATATGTATGTGAACCTTTCTGTAAGACAGTGTCTTATGCATTATAATTAACACAATAAATTAATTATTTCTCGTTCAATAAATCTAAACTTTTTAGTCGCTTCTAAATTTGCCGCCCTGAAAATTTGCCGCCCTAAAAATTTGCCGCTCTAGGCTGTGGCCTACTCGGCCTATACCCAAATCCGCCCCTGATTAAATTGAATCAAGTGCTCGAAGCATGCACCTTAAACGTTGAAGTTGGGGAAAAATACTTCAAAATTATTCAATCTTCACATTTAAAACAGCCACCATTTTGTTTTACGATTACTGATATCACTAGCTGAACCGATTCTCAAAGATATTCATGTTACCTATCATTCCTGAAATTTTCATGCAACTCCTAGCAAAACTGTAGTGTCTGAGTCGGTAAAAAGCACATGTTGTTCCATAGCCATATGTTTCCTTAGTTATACATGCAGTGCATATTGTTCCATAGTAATACAGGAAAATTCAAACCGCTATAACTTCGCTAAATATGATTCAATCTTTATGACACTTTCAGAACAGATCAATCTTATAGATAATTCTCTGTTTACTGAATTTTATTGAATTCAAGGGTACCGTTAAAATTTTATTTAAGCAAACATAAAATTTATAAATCATACTATTACTAACAAAGTTGAGTGAATTTTGACTTCTGACATATTTGTTGTTGTTGTACTCATCAAGGCCTACATTTTTGATTTTTTTCAGATTTTTCGGATCACAGGTGTCCAATCGCGAGAGGGGGGGGACACAAATTTTTCGTGTATTTCCCCTCCCTGTGCGCCCTTCGAAGCTACCTTTGCCAAATTAAGACCTGTCTTGAAAAGTTCTCATCAAGACCTGTCATTTGATACCCATATCGGCTACCTTTGATAAATTTTTTTTTCGGGGGGTCACTCCCTTATATGGGGACACCCCCCTGAAATACCTTATAAAAATTTTATATAGTCGAACTTTGAAGAGAACACCACTTTACACCTACATACTAAATTTGATGTTTCTAGCTTAAGTAGTTTACGAGAAAAACTGCTGTGACACACGGACGGACGGACGGACGGACAGACAGACGGACAGATGGACAGACAGACGGACAGATGGACAGACAGGACGCGATTTTAGTAGGGTTTTGTAAAACTATTTTACAAAACCCTAAAAAACGGCATTAACTATCGAACAACCTAGTATTAAGGATGCTATCCTGAATTTGCATTATTTTCATCAAAACGCTATTTGTTTTTCTTTGTCACATATATACGAGTATTTTGGGAGTGTCACTGCCTTGTTCAGTGTCAGTCATTTTCTTCCTATTTTCCCATAATAATTGAAACTGAAGAAGGGAGCAAAATACTTTCGAAATATTTATACGTCAAAGAAAAACAAATAGCGTTTTGATGGAAATACGTAATACAAATTAAATATAGTTGGGAGGCGCCAAATATGAGAAAATACACATAGTACTAAGGATACTATTTTTAATGTTGCCGGTGCATGAATAGATCTTAAGGTAACGAGCGTTAAGAGCGTATGAAACAAACTTCAGCCTGAGTCTCTACAACCTATTAAGGTATTTTCAGAAAATGAGTTGGTTCCAGTTAGCGTTGATGAAATTGTCCTACTATTCAATAACGTACTGAACAAAGAAACATTGACACTTGAGGAAGTAACACATTGGCTGTAATGTGACAATCAGCATAGGAGTAATGAAATTTTGAGCGATAATGAAATAAAATCTAATGTTCTGCAGCCCAATTGCCAAAAAGTTGACAAAGATGATGAAGAATCGGCAAAAGAGGGAAATCTGACAACTAACCATTTAGAAGCCGAAGCAATGTCAAATAAAATGTATCGAGTGGTTTGAGAGACGAAAGGAGGCTACAGCGATCTTTCTTCTATGAAATTTGACTTGTGAATTGGTGCATTTTATATTCGTGTAAAGTCCAACGAGGTCGTTTACAAAAATGCATCACTTGCTGGTCTTTCTCATGAAAAAGATAAAATTATTATACTTGGAGACTTTTATAGGCCCAATTTAACGTTTATAGTCGACGAACTTGATAATTGTCTCCTTCCAGTCAATCTTCTGGACGACAGTGATTACAACCTTGTTTCTACATTTTATGACAATGATTTACAGTAAGTGGCTTCGACACCCAATTGCAATGGTAATTCGCTAGATCTTATCTTTACCAACGCTTATGACGATGTGGTGGTTGGTCCAACCAGTGAGGTGGAAAACCTTTTCTCAAACACCCTCCACCATTCCGCACTTTCGGTTGAATTTTCTACTGCTGAAGCTACAAACTCTCTTTCGTAAAATAACGTGATTGTATTTGATTTTCGAAATGCTGATTACTAGAGCGTTCGAAAGCATATTTTTAATATTGACTGGACTGCCATACTTTTAACATTAGATATAAATGATGCAGCACATCGTTAACGCCGTTGAAAGACATGTTCCTAAAATCAAGAAAAAGGACAAATTATCAGAGCCCTGACAGGATAGTCATCTTCGATCTTTAAGAAACAGAAGAAATAATCTGTATCAACTCATGCAAAGTAGATCTGATGTGAATGACGAAATTAAAAAAGAGCATGATGAACTGTCAAAAGAATTTCAATTGAAGTCGCGCGAGGCCTATGAAGTATACGTTAATGTTATAGGTGAAAACATCATCAAAGACCCCAAGAAATTTTTTGAATTTGTGAATATCAGGCGCAAAGCTTATGGTGATCCTAAACAAATGACCTTTAAAGACCGCAGCTCTACTCTCTCTGAAGAAATCAGTGATTATTTTGCAGACCATTTTCAATCAGTTTAATGTTCAGCAAACAATTTCCAAAATTTTTCACCAATAGACACAGAATGTGGGCCTCTACTGTAAGAAATTTCAGTATCAGAGGGTGACACATTGGACGCAATTGAAACTCTTGATTTTAATCATGGACCTGGCCCTGATTTACTTCCTCCATATTTTTTCTTTCAATACAGAGAACAATCAGTTTTACCTCTTTGCATCATCTTTAACAAATCGCTTCAAGCGGCGTGTTCCCAGCATACTAGAAATCCTCCTACTTTACTCCAATCCACAAATAAAACAAAAGCAAAGGAGGCGTTGAAAATTATAGAGGGATTGCTATACTATCCACGAACCCAACAGTGCCTCAATGACCAACAGTATGGCTTCAGAAACAGTTTTGGTCTCTAACACCCTTTTTGCAATGGAAATGGACACCAGACCGACGCAATTTATACTGACTTCAGTAAGGCTTTTGACCGTGTCAATAATACGATTTTGTCTCATAAATTGATTAAATTTGGAATCACTGGCTCCTTACTTCATTGGCTGGAGTCGTATCTCAAAAATCGGACTCAAATTGTTAAATTTCAGGGATATGTGTCAAACGGAATTCATGTCTATTTCGGTGTTCCTCAAGGCATTCACCTGAGTCCTTCATCATTTTTATAGCGGACCTTTCTGAAGTGTTATCCAATATAACACACTTATTTTATGCGGATGATCTCAAATTATATCATGTGATAGCATCCTAAATTGATTCTTTGTTCCTGCAGGACAAAATAAATACTCTATTAGAGTGGTCAAACAAAAACCTTCTATATTTGTAAGTTTTTCTCGGAAAAGTACAATTTTATTATTTGACTATCACCTCAATGATACAAAGCTTTCAAGAGTTGTTAGAGCAGTAGATCCTGGTGTTCACTTGGATAAGAAACTTCGCTTCAATTTGCACTACGATGAGGTTTTCCACAAAGCGAATAAGCTTTTAGGTTTCATCAAACGACGCGCGAAAGAATTTAAGAACTTGTGGGTAACGAAAACGTTATAAACATCATTAGTGCGCCCAATTCTGGGATACGCTTGTCTCGTTTGGAATCCGGTCTTTGATGTTTACTCAGAGCGGTTTGAGTCAGTTCAGAAACAATTCCTACTGTTTGCTCTGAGATCCCTCTATGATCCAAAAAATTTCCATAATTTGCCATCATACGATAACCGGCTATCCCTTCTCAATATGACACCACTTGCCTCCCGTAGAACCACATAATGCTCTTGCTTTGCATTTGATTTCCTTGGAGGAACCGTTAAAGCAAAATATCTAATCAAAAAATAACCTTAAACGAGCCAGTAAGATTTACGAGACATTCACCTTTGCTCGTAGAAAATAAACATCATACTATCTGTGGTGATAATGAGCCGATAAATAGGTGTGTCAAAATTTTCAACAAGATGAGCCATCTTTATTCCCCAACCATATCCAGGTCCCAATTTAAATCCAATTTATCAAAGTTCCTCAGTTCCTAATCCTTTCACAGCAAATGTCAATTTATATTGTAAAAAAAAAATAAAATAAAAAAACTGTGATATGTATTTTAAAAGAAAGTAAAAATGTATACCTTGTTTGGTCAAATAAATAAATGAAAATATGGAATACTGCCGCACAAGAACTTTAAAGAAGCAGAAGAAAATGACGGATGATTTTAAAATATATGGCTTTATGTAACGTAATGCCATACAAAAAAATTAAAGCACTGCATACCCAACGCACATACAAGTTCCGTACGGCAGTATTTTTATTGAAGCATTATGTAGGTAATGTACTAGTAAATTAAATAATTTCTGCCATCCATTTGTTCATGGTGTTATTTCTTTTCGAATCATCGAAATTTAGTTACCACAGATCTTTTGTAACGGAATTTATAATATCCATCTATTCGATTAACCGTGATAGGCTAGATACCGACGGTGGCAGTTACATATAAGTTCCACTGTATTAAATTTTCTCCAGAAACGCGATCGGGGTGAATACCTACCCTTAAATTCAATGAGAATTGTGAATCTAGCATAAAATTTGAATATTCTTTTTATTTTATTATTGGTATTTGCGATTCTTCTTCTTTGTAGCAATACAGCCCCTCTCGGGCCTTCGCTTAGAGATAGTTAGAGTATCTCATTTTCATGACCGTATTGATTTTTTCGAAAGTTGGTTTGGTCAGTACCATGCTCCCGTGTGCTTGCTCAGCTATGATATGATCTGATTACTCGTAAATCAGTACATATCACCACTGAGTGAACACTCGTAGTCGGTCCGAAAAATCCCGTGAACTAAATCACTTTGCTTCCAACGAGATTTGAAGCTTTAAAAAAATATGGCAACGTCGCAGTGAGTCGGAGATTCTGCTGATGATCGCTGAGAAGTTAGTCATCGATTCGCTTTCTTCCCAACAAGATCAAATCGACCAAACCACGTTTTGATAACTAAATTAATGTAATACTGTATATAGATGTAAATATATAGACTAATCGGTTACTTGAATTGTGCTTCAATTACATCCCTAAGAACGAAATTATTACATGGTGCCGAGACCCGGGAAGAAGCGATTAACGAAATAATGGAAAACGCGCAGAGAGCCACGTGCCGCGGACAAGTAACGCGTTTAGTGAAACAAATTGAAGAATTTGTTAAAGCAACTAACGTGCAAACGAACGATATAAACGAAATCGAAAACGCAATTGAGGAACTTTCCATATTATACGATCGTGTAAATGCTGCGCTGGAAAATCTACGTGAAGCGAACAAAGCTGTAAAAAATACCGTTAAGGCAGAAGACTGCGAGAAAGAGTGCAGAACGATTGCCGAGTATGAGGACTCCGCAACAACGGCTTTAACTCGAGCTAAATATCGAATCGATAGATTACGAAGAATGCTACCACAGCAGGATGAACGAACGCATAATCCTAATTCAACGGATATACAAAGAACTGAAGACAAAGGTATAAAATTGCCCAAATTGCAACTTAAGAAGTTTAGCGGTGGCATACGGGAGTGGATACAGTTCTTGGAACAGTTCAAGAGTACTGTGCACGAGAATACATATCTCAATTCGAGTGAAATGTTCAACTATTTACAAGCTGCTCTTAGCGGTAAAGCCGCAGAAACAATATCTGGTTTTACTCCATCAGAAGCCTGTTACAGTGTGGCTGTCCCTCTTCCGCAAGAAGAATACGGTGACACAGAGCGAATAGTTGATCATACCATGACACAGTTGATGACGCTTACTCCAATTTCATCCAGAAATGATGCAAAAGGGGTATTTATGTAATACTGTTACGGCTGCCATACGATCATTAACAGCATTAGGTGTAAACTCTAACCAGTATAACATTATGTTAAAAACTGCGATTTTACGTTCATTGCCACAAGAACTAAGAGTGCAGTATCATCGCAATATAACGGAGAGTGATTATTCAGCCAAATGCGGCTTAGTGGAGAAGCCGAGTCAGCATCATCTGTAAGTCTTGATGTGGAAACTGGTGGCGGCAAACGTGTAACAAAGCTACTCTATTTTATCAAACGAGAGTTAGAGTTGCTAGAAAAGGCTGGTGAAATGATTATGCTGCGTCATGGCGATGCCAGTAAACGGTCAAAGGTAAATGCAACAGCTGCTGCTCTCGTTTGATGCTCTCTGCAAGTGAAGATGTAATCAATTGCATATTCTGCAATTCAAGACATCATAGCACGGCTAAATGTAATTCAACATTAGGAATTGCAGAAAAGAAGAAGATTTTAAGAAGTTAAGGCCGATGCTATCGTTGCACGAAACGAAACCACACTTCAACAAAATGTTCACGAAAGGGAGTAAAGTGCAATAAATGCAAAGGTTGTCACGCTTTCATGTGCGATCCCTGCTACAAAGAAAAAAACG
The DNA here is from genome assembly GCA_963969285.1 of Odontomyia ornata. Classification (NCBI taxonomy): domain Eukaryota; kingdom Metazoa; phylum Arthropoda; class Insecta; order Diptera; family Stratiomyidae; genus Odontomyia; species Odontomyia ornata. Next base: position 30,304,815 of record OZ017740.1, on the reverse strand, counting down.
CAGGTGATGAATCAACCAAAACAGAAAGAGGTGATGGAATGAAACGAACCAACGTTGTTAATTTATATGCATTGAATCAAGGCTCAGCAGTTTTCTTACAAACGGCTTGTGTTTTTTTTGTTTTCTCCTGTAAATAACAAGAAAACCTTTGTGCGCATTGTATTAGATGGGGGTAGCCAAACAACATTTGTAAGGGAGGATATCGTGAGAAAATTAAATTTATCCATAATTGGAACACAAAATATAAGTGTGACTCCATTTGGTGCGACGAAAAGTTTGCCGAAAAGGAACTATAGACGTATTAGATTTTGGTTGGAGAACCAATACAGTCGTGAACGATATGAGTTAGAGGCTCTTGAAATACCACAAGTGTGCATGGATATGATGCCAGCTCCCTCATCTGAAATATGTGACAAATTACAGGGAATGTAATTAGCCGATGCTACCAGAGAAGACATATAGTTGGAGAATGGAATAGCTGTGTTGATTGGAGCAGATAATTATTGGAATTTTGTTAGTAGTAGTAGTAGTGATAAATACTAAATTAGGGTGGATATTACAGGGACCCTACAAAGATGTTAGTCAAATGAACTCCGTCGTAACTAATTTGCTTGTTGAAGATCACAGCGATTGCGAAATACGAAAAATTTGGAGTCTGGAAGTGCTAGGAATTGGAGCAGACCTCGATAAGAATATTAATTTTGCAGCAGATTTCTCGCAACATTCAGTCATTAAGAAGGAAAAAAGGTACGAGGTAAAATTGCCCTGGAAACACATCAACGAGATTCTTGATGACAATCGATCAAATGCAATATCGCGGTTGCAATATTTATTGCGAAAACTACAACGAGATCCAACGAGATCGCGCGAATATGATGAAGCAATGAGACAAATGATCACAGCTGGTATAGCAGAGAATGTAACAAACGCAACATCAAACATTAAATATTACATGCCACATCAACCGGTTTATCGCCTTGGTAAGCAGGAAACGAAGCTTCGTATTATCTTTGATGCTTCATCTCATTCACTCGGTAAACTTTCGCTAAACGATTGTTTGCTATCAGGAGATAATCTTTCACCAAATCTGTTAGAGGTTCTATTGAGATTTCGAATTGGCATTATTGCGCTTGTGGCTGACATAGAGAAAGCTTTCCTGCAGATATCTTTAGCAGAAGAAGATCGTGATGCTCACCGTTTTATAGGGCTTGAAGAGCCCATTTCAACTACAAGTAATATACCACGTTGGAAAGAATACCGTATGACCAGAGTAACCTTTGGTGTTACAAGCAGTCCATTTTTACTGGCCGTTACGCTTCAAAAGCATTTTAAAGAAAACGCAAAAGAGTATCCGGAAAGTGCAAGTATTCTTTCTAAATGTTTCTATGTCGATGATTTAGTCGTTAGTTTGAACAACATCGATACCGCTAGGCGTCTTTATAAAGAAGCAATGATTATAATGAATAAGGCAAACATGAATCTACGAAAATGGGTATCAAATGATATGCACATGAATCGATTATTCAATCAAACAGAAGACGTCACACGAATCGTACAGAAGGTGCTTGGAGTTAATTGGTTTCCAAACTCTGATGACATTGCTGTGGATTTGAAGCCTGTGCTTGATTTTATTAGGTCGGAACGAGAGCCTACTAAGAGAAGTATTCTTCAAACTTTATCGAGAATTTATGATCCTATAGGTTTCCTAGGTCCGTTTGTGGTGAAACTGAAAATCTTATTGCAGAATTCATGGCGAAAGAAATATGATTGGAATGATATTATTCCAGAGGAATTGCAGAAGAAATGGAATAAACGCTGCAAAGGCTTACGGAAGTTAAACGTCTTTAGCGTAACAAGATATATTTTTCTGAAACCTAGCCCAACTACAATTCAATTTCACGTATATGCGGACGCTAGCCTACAAGCATATGGATGTGTAGCTTACCTACGTACTACTTACAACGAAGCATGTACGCACACCGAATTGATCTGTGCGAAAAATCGGATAGCACCAATCAAGGAAACTGGTGAAAGGGAGTTAACGCTACCTAAGTTGGAGTTGCCAGCTGCTTTAATGGCTGCGAGGGTAAGTAAATTCTTAATTAATCTATTGCACTTGGAAGTAGATTCGGTTTACATTTGGTCTGACTCAAATATCGCCTTGTACTGGATAGCTGGTGATCCTGATCGATGGAAACCATATGTTTCACAACGTGTTAAGGAAACCAACGCGATTACAAAGGGTGTTTCATTTAAGCACTGTAGCAGTAAAGATAACCCAGCAGATCTCCTAACAAGAGGTATAGATGCTGACGAGCTAATACGGTCTGAAAAATGGAGATGGGGCTCCGCTTGGCTACGAGAGGCTGCTTTCAATTGGCCTATTGAAAATAATAATGACGAAGAGTTATCAGCGATCGTATCTTTATCAGCACAGGCTGCCGAAAACGAAATTCACGTAATTAATGCAAAGGGATGAATATTTCCAATTTTTAAATTCAACGAGTATGGTAAATTAATACGAGTCACAGCGCTATCACTAAAATTCATTCGTAAACTACAACAACAGAAGGTCGACAACGAGTACATATCCGCAGTGGATTATTAGTATGCTGAAGAATATTGGACTAAAGTCACGCAAATAGAATTTTATAATGCAGAAATAATAAATTACAGCGAGGTAGTCCTATTCCTTCCACGTCTGAGCTTCGAACTCTTTCACCGACACTAAAGGAAGGCATTCTTCGAATTGGTGGAAGATTGCAACTCATGGACGGTGATGAATGTGCCAGCCACCCTATAATCCTGCCAAAATCAGCACATTTAAGCAAATTAATAATTTAGCGGCTTCACAAGGATTCATTTCATGGTGGTACTGAGACAGTTCTGACATTGCTGCGAAAACGCTATTGGATCCCCAGAGGTCGGCAGCTAGTAAAGTCGGTTATACGAAGCTGTATTGTTTGCAAACGGTTTTTCAGCAAAGCTCTAACTCAACGAACGGCTCCGCTAACATATGAAAGAATAAACGCTACAAGACCCTTTAATACAACGGGAGTAGACTTTGCGAGTCCACTGTACATTATACCTAGAGGAGAGGAACGGCAAAATGATTTTCACATGTGCTGAAATAAGAGCAATACATCTGGAGATGACATTGGATCTTGCGACTGAAACCTGTTTATCTGCTCTTCGGCGTTTTACAGCACGTAGAGGACCTCCGAGTATTATAATGTCGGATAATGCAAAATCCTACAAATGAGCGGCTCTTGAACTTGCAACCTTGGGAAAATTTATATGTTCCACGAATCTTCAAGATTTTATGAATCAAAGAGGGATTAAGTGGAGATTCATCGCTGAAAGAGCAGCATGGTGGGGCGGCTTCTTGGAGCGCCTAATCAGGAGCGTAACGCGCTCTAAAGGTTTCTATTGGACGAGCTACATTAAATGGAGAACAGTTAAGAACGCTTTTAACTGAAATCGAAGCGGTGGTAAACTCAAGGCCCCTAACATATCTTAGTGACGATCATCGGGATATTCAACCTCTGACGCCTAACCATTTTTTGCTTGGAGTTCAGATAGAGACAGCACTGACTTCAAATGAAACAGGAAGCAATGCTAGCAGATCTACATTACTAAAGCTTTGGAATATCAGACAACAAGTTCTAAATCGGTTCTGGAACAGATGGGAAAATGAGTACATCCAACTCCTGCGTAGTGCACATCATACGAAACAAGTTAAACCCAGTTGTCTTAAGGTTGGTGATGTAGTTATCGTTCGGGACGGCTCTCTACCAAGGCTACTTTGGAAATTGGCACGAATAAAGGAAGTTTATCTGGGAAGGGACAATGAAATAAGGTCATGCGAGCTACAGTTATCAAATGGCGTTATACGGAGACCTTTCCAACACCTTTATCCATTGGAAATACCTGGAACGGATCAAGCCCGGCCGGAGGATGTAAAAAATATGGCAACGTCGCAGTGAGTCGGAGATTCTGCTGATGATCGCTGAGAAGTTAGTCATCGATTCGCTTTCTTCCCAACGAGATCAAATCGACCGAACCACATTTTGATAATTAAATTAATGTAATACTGTATATAGATGTAAATATATAGAGTAATCGGTTACTTGAATTGTACTCCAATTACATCCCTAAGAACGAAATTATTACAGCTGGGACTTTCGGCTTTTTTGAGATTATTGCTGTGTAAATCTTCTGTAAAATATTGGTGCTATACTCTTTGGGCTTTACATCAAATCAAACACTATAGCCTCGATCAAATCTTCTCAATATTTTCAGATAAACTGAGCAATATATACGTCCCCTATGTTTCAGCCGATGATACTAGTATTATTCCAACAAAGTAGTTGCAAGTTAAAATGGAGTAAAAATAGGGTGAAAGCTTCCCTTCTTCAAACAAGTTATCGATGAAAATTTTTTTTAGGTTTATTTACTGTATACGAGTATATTGCTTTTAAATGAATTTCAATCCAAAGTCCGAATAAATTCTTTACTGCTTGGTTGCTAAAAGCTGAATCGATGCCCTAGGAGAAACAATTAGTTTAAATTTGTACTTATAGTACTGTAAAAGTTAAAAAATTGTGTTCATTCAAGTTCATAAGCCGGAAGTCGTCACAAGCTTTATGAAAAACTTGAATTTATTTCATGGCAGAGAACCAACCTTTAGCATGTACATGAAGAGAAATTAAAAATTGTTGTTCATGTTTAGTGTGCAATTGGTTTGAATCCAGATTAATACGTTGCTGAAAGCTCGAAGCTTACATTGTTTTGCTTGACAGCTTATTTCTGTCAGATTATTTGTTTGTAGCTTAAGACGGACAAAATTTTATGTTACTACCGAGCATCCACAATCCACACTAGTGTGAAGCTCAGGAAAATTCTAAAAGCTTTTCTTCAACTCCATTTACTTTCATCTGGGTCAAATCTTTCATATGAAAGCTCTCCTTGGGTCATTTTAGTATCTAAACTTAAATTCAAATGAACTTTATCAACAACGGACTAATTGCATCAGATTATAAATCTCTCATAGATATGAAAAGCGAATTAACATTCAAATTTAATTGAAATTGTTAATATCCGTTTAATTTCATACGATAAATCGACGAAGTCATTAGCAATTTTAAACCATTAACTAACGAATTCGCTTGATGAAGTTGAGAGCCAAAAAAAACTCAACTCTACAGTGCCTCCCAGGTACTAACGCTGATGAAAATTATAGTCTTGAATTGTCACCAAACTAGCAACTGATACTTGCACCATAAAATACTTGAAATGTGTGAATTTATCTTAAATCTCAGTGGAGTTCTGTGATTAAAACGTGTCTTGACTGTACATTTTCGAATTGAGATTGGTAATTCACACGTGGAACGTGTACTTTGCGAGTGTAGTGTTAAGATTAACCTTATTTAGAGTATTCCTTAGGTGGACAAGCGATTTGATCATTGATCATGAACAGTTATTAAGTTTTTACTGAGAATTGTCGGAGTTTAGTAGTGCAGAATCTAGTGCAGTTATAAAATTAAAGACTTTTTACTAAGAAATGGGTAAGCTTTTATTTAGTTATATAATCATTAAATTTACGATGAAAAGAATGAGAAAATCAGCCATTGGATATTAAAATATCATTTTATAACATCGAAATAACTGAAAGGCTGATAAATTTTATTTCAATATCGAAGTTGTTCTCCTATTTCTTGCGAATTTTTAAATAACTTTAAATTATTCTCAGCTCTTATTGTGATTGTTTACATACATTGCAGTTAAATTTTATCATGGTTCAAGTATAATTAGAATTATGACTTATATTAAATTTTTGAAAAAAAATTTATATATTTTGAATTGTGCTTAACACAGTGAAAAAAATTTAACGTGTAGATCCAGTTCAATTTTCAACCATTCTGTTGACATTGGATTTGTAAAAGCCCAGTCATATTAGGTAAAATAAGGGGTCAACCTCGGAATGAAAGATAATAAGCTGCAAATTGGTATGAACCTTTGTTTTGTCATTCTAAATGTTGTCTCAAAAGTCACAATCGTTATCGTGTCCGCGTCTCAAGATATTCAAGGTCAAAGGTCACAAAAATCGGTTTTTCGCGAATATCTGGCTTCCTATCGGTTAAATGAGATTTGCATTTATTATAAAAGTTGTAGGCTATAAAATTCCCTACAACTTTTGTTTAAACTTTTTTTTTCATACGACCAACCGTTTTGAAGGTAGAGCGCGAAGAGTGCACATCGTACAGTCATATACGGCCTAATGCAAGGTCAAGCGTGAGTTATGGTTATCAGTACGTTATAAAGTCAATTATTTACTTGGAAATTATAATTATTAAACAATGCCTATTATTTATGTACTAACTATTAATTATTTATATTTAATTAAAGTAAGTAACTTGATTATTTATATATAATTATTCATATTTAACTATTTAAGTATAAAATATTATTAATTCTGGATTATATATTTTAGTTTTATTTTAAGTTAACACGACATTATGTATCTTTTCTTTAAAACGCGTAAATTTCTCAATACTTATATACCTGGAAATACTTGTCCCTACCCTATGCCCTTTTCTATTCATTGCCGGGACAGATGTTCTATAGTATTCAAGGCCACTCTCTCCACTTTGTATGAGTCAAGATTATTCGTTAGTTTGAAATTGTACTAAATAAACCTGTACAACTGTCAACACTTCCACCAACAAGTGTAGCAGCTCATCAACACATAAAACGTGTCTACTACCAGATTCAAACGTGGTTAGGGAAGGACTTAGAACCTAAAGAATGGGGCTGGATGCTTGAAAATGAAATCCTGGAGCCCATACGAACGTTATTACCTCCAGCACCAGCCGAACTACTAAACGTAATATTTTGCAATTGCAAAAATGGTTGTGGTTCCCGCTGTGGATGCAGAAAATCAGGGCTACAATGTTCTTTAGCTTGCGGCCAGTGCAACGGACAAGCTTGCCTCAACGCTTCACTGTATCCAAGTAATCCCGATGAAGAAAATACATATGATCCCGATATTCTGGAAGGTTTGGAGATGAACATGACAGATAATGAGGATGATGACAATGAATCGAACATTTTTGAGCGACAAGAAGAAGAAGACGACGAACAAGAAGAAGATAATTAGCTTCCATTTCCAATTTCATTACAATTAAAATCAACAAAGATACTTTTGATATTTGAACTCACATTTTGATAAATGTATATTATGCCGTATTTAATAATAAATAAAAATATGTGTAAAATATATACTCTTACTATCATTTTAACTTAAAATAAAACTAAAATATATAATCCAGAATTAATAATATTTTATACTTAAATAGTTAAATATGAATAATTATATATAAATAATCAAGTTACTTACTTTAATTAAATATAAATAATTAATAGTTAGTACATAAATAATAGGCATTGTTTAATAATTATAATTTCCAAGTAAATAATTGACTTTATAACGTACTGATAACCATAACTCACGCTTGACCTTGCATTAGGCCGTATATGACTGTACGATGTGCACTCTTCGCGCTCTACCTTCAAAACGGTTGGTCGTATGAAAAAAAAGTTTAAACAAAAGTTGTAGGGAATTTTATAGCCTACAACTTTTATAATAAATGCAAATCTCATTTAACCGATAGGAAGCCAGATATTCGCGAAAAACCGATTTTTGTGACCTTTGACCTTGAATATCTTGAGACGCGGACACGATAACGATTGTGACTTTTGAGACAACATTTAGAATGACAAAACAAAGGTTCATACCAATTTGCAGCTTATTATCTTACATTCCGAGGTGAAAGCCCTAATATGACTGGGCTATAAGTAACTAAAGCTTCTCGAGCAAACATTAATTTTAACCCTTTTTCTGCTTGCCATATGAGGGACGACACTGTTGTATGTGGTTAATATTAAAGTTCCATGACATTTTAAACATGATGCTTTTATGCAAATTTTTGACAAAATATCGTCCAATCATAAACTGGTACACTTCCCAATACAAGGCATGTTTAGCAATGAGTTTTAAAGGGAAGCAAACGGCTTTTGCTACCAAAAATTTTCACTTGCTACAATGTTTGAGTACATATTTGTAAGCTTGTTGAACGTGAATGCATCTGAGACATGAATCCAGTGCAACCAGAGGACTATATAGATGTCATATGCTAATTAAATAAAATTTACAGTTTTTTTCTAGAAGCTTAATTCCTATAGTATAGTGGAAATTGGCACCCGTGTGCGTATTTGCACTTTTAAAGACGTTGATGTTACCTTATTTTATTGGCATATGTCATTAACATAGAAATAGTTCCTTATTATTTTTACAAACTATTTTTAGGCAATGTAAAGGTTTGAGTCTATTATTACGACTTCCTTGAAAAATCCTCAAACTATAATCGAACAATTATTTGCCTTGGTGTTCTCATCAATTGGAAATACAGTTTAGCGAATTGGAAATACAGTTTAGCGAATCTACTTAGCAGTTTGAAAATGCAATCTAGGACTATGAATTTATTATTGAGTGGTGCTTTTTGATTATTATTTTGGCATCCACTGTTTGGATATAGCATAGGTTAGTGATGGTTATTAGCTTCTCACATACGTCGTTATTTTCACAGATTATTCGGTTACTACAGATGCCAAAGTAAGCTTCTAGCTACATGGTCAACATATGTTTCCACTTTGTTACATGATTCCACGCTTCTGTAATTTACTTTCGAAAAGCCTTTTTAGCTGCTTTTACAAGCCGTTCAAAAAGATTCTCGCATGTTAGAAATGCCACAAGAGATCTAATCACCTTACGTAAGGACTTGTTAAAGAATTTCATTTTATGAGCATAAAGGTACTCAAAAAGATTATATTATATATGTACTTACAAGTACTGCGTATTACGCTTAAACTTGTTCTTTATCGAAAGGATTCTGATAGTCACCTCACCTGGGATCTACTATGCAGCCGGTGAGCACTTTAATCACTTAATCACGCCATAGAGATTGACTGTAGCTACCTCTTTTTTTTTTAGAAAGTTTCATCTAATTTCTTTACTACTGTAGCGATAGTTGAATCGTTTTTCCTACTGATGAATTTCGGGCCACAAATGCAGTTCATGCTAGCTGCTGTATTTTGAGGGTAATATAAATAATTTTTATCATACCCTACCAAAATTGTGACCTATCTGTCCGCCCGTCCGTGTGTCATAGCAAGTTTTCTCGCAAACTGCGTAAGTTAGAGTAATCAAATTTTGTACGGAAGTCAAAAAGGGGCCCTCTCAAAACTTTCAGCATACAAAATTATTTCAGTTTGTTTAAGAAAGGGTCCTCCCATCTAAACGGTTGACCCTTAAAATTTTTTTACCAAAGTAAGTCAATATGGGTATCCCATGAAAAATCTTGATGAGAGTGTTTCAACTGGAAATATTTGCATAGAGGGGTGCAGATTGAGCCAAAAAGTATGAAAAATTTGTGTCCCCTCGTGATTAGACAGAAAAATCTGAAAAAAGGGGCAACAAATTTTTAATAACAAAATAGCACCAAATTTTTTAATATAAGTACATTTTACGAATTTTACGTTTATATCTATAAAATCGAAAGGTGGCCTTTAAATTTGCTAAAAATTTGTATCTAAATTTTCTAATGCATAACGCAGATTTTGTTACACCCCAAAGGTTGGGTGCTCCGGCGGGGCTTGCGGACTCGGCTAAGCTCGACCGGAGAAGCGTGTGGGAATGCCCTTCACTTGTCCAGTAGAGCCTTGATAAGCCACCAAGTGAGAATTTGGCCTGCCGGTACAAGTTACTCGCCTCCCTAAAATATTTCAATTTAGTTCGCACGCAAATCACTGACACTTTCCACCAGTAGTTTCAACCCTCGCAATTTCAACACTTCCCCTGCTAACACTGCACTGAAGTGAACTTTAACTTATTAGACTTAACTTTCGAAATACATGCTCGAAATTGCAAATGCCTCAACAAAAAAATCAACCCCTTTAAAACGTTGGGCGCCAATGTAACACCCCGAAGGTTGGGTGCTCTGGCAGGGCTTGTGGACCTGGGTAAGTTCGCATGGAGATAGGCGTGAGAGCGTCACTTGCTTGTCCAATCGAGATGAAATAAGCCACCAGTCGAGAATTCAGCTTCCTGATACACGTTTATTCGCCTCCCGAAAAAATTCAAATACTCACAACTTCGAAAATTCGTCACCAGTCTTTGCGCACAATCACTACACTACTACACTATCGGAGAAAGTGGAAACCGTTTCACTGATGGTTCAGACCACCCTTAGAAATCAGCTGAATCCACCCTCACTCTATCTTTTTCCACAATGGTGAATTTCTTACACTTCCTTTCTTTTTGCCACTACCTAATTTCTCACTATTTAGTCATTTTTATTACTTCGGTACCTGGTTCAGCCTTTTGAACACCACCTTACCTTATTTTCCACACAGGGACCTATCCAGAATTCATTCTAAGAAGTGAGTTAGAAATTTGTTCAATCTTTACCAACATTATGGTTAAACCAATCAAATCACGTTAATATTCAATAATCTTTGTAAGAAAGCCCCATAATTATATAAAATTAAGCAAAATTCTACTCACAATTGGAACAAAATTTACAACTCCTGCTGATTTTCACGTAAGGAGCACCTTGGGTGTTTACTCTTGCAGTTCTAGTTGTCTTCGACTCCTGCTAACTTTTCGTAGAAGATGTCCACCATCAAAACCTTCATCCGCCAAACTCTTAACAATCGATCTCACACCAGTAGTTAAAAAGGACCCATTCCTTTTTTTGTTCAGGCTTATAAACCCTCGGTTCAACGGATCGCCATTATTTTCCCGGTCAATGTCCCAGAATTAACCCTTCACTATTTCAATTCCATTGCAGTTGTTTCATTGTTTTGGTGTAATTCATTTCGCATCGCATTATCATCCCAAGTTTCGATATCCACCTGACGTTTGCTGGCAGTTGTCAGTTTATTATTTATTTTCTTATACCAGTTTATTTTACTGCAGAGTGATTTTGTGCACAATGGACAAATAGTACGCACTTCCTTCCCAATATTTGCTTGGATGTATCCGAAAGTTTGTGGGATATTACCTGTGGGTTTATATGTGATATGTCGGAATTTCGCGTGATTTGTGTGTGAAGTTTATGAGGCTAAATTTTCCCCGGACGGGGCTATTAGTATTATATCTTCGGTAAGTTGCATGTGCAGTTTACTTTCTTTTCTGTTGAGTAACCAACATACATATGCTTTGCTGAATTTAAAAGCGGGCTTCGAAGATATAATTGGTAGACCACTAATGTTTTTTCAAAGGCAATTTTGTACTAATAAGCATGTACTTGACTTGTGTTTTGTGTTGTGTTGTTGTTTCCTAAACATATATCTATACTACTCAATTGGTCGTCATAGAATTTTCTTACCTTAATTCTAATTATATAATTCTCTTTTCTTCTGAGATTTTCATAGTATTCTCTCATCGTCCTGGTTTTCCTACCTGTGTAATCTTTGGATGCCTGATTCTTTTTGTCTAACGCATTCTGGTACTCAACATCGAACCATTAATTTCTCTTGCGCTGGGCTTGATGTCCAATCATCTTTTCTGCCATGGTCATAATAATCGCTTCCACTTCCATCCAGAGCTCATTGCTTGTCTTTAACGATGTGTCCGATAAGATGCGAGTTAGCTGTTTGTCGAGGGTTTTCGTGAAAATTTTTCGCCACAGACGCCGTTAGGAGCCTTTTGATGTCAAATTTTTGTAGCGGACTGATCTTTGCTGAATATGCCTTTGACATACAAAATCTATAGATTTATTTGATCAAGTAATGATTTGAGTTACAATTGGCTACTCAGTGTGTACGGACGTCAAGTTTGTTCGAGGCCCATCGGTTTTAGATCAGAACATGGTTAATCTGGTTTTTGTGTGTTGCCATCTAGTGATACCCAGATCATTTTATGAATGCATTGATGTGGGAAAAAAGTTGAACGTATGACTAGATTTCTGCTACATGTAAAGTCAATCAGGCGCTGGCTGTTATCATTTGTTTCATCGTGCGGCTATATCCTCCAGTCGTTCCCCGATGAGATAGCTTATTGACAACCTTAGCTTTGAAATCACCCTGAAGTATTTTTGTGTGGTTTGTAGGCAATGAGTCGTTTTCTTCCTCGTTTGTGTCATGAATTTTTCAGCTTCGTTAACTCGTTGGCTTATTTGGTTTGCCCCCGATTCTAGATTGAAAAATTCTCCTTTGGCATCTAACATTGAACGTGCTATAATATTGACGTCATTAGCTTATGTTACCAATCGTATGGACTTGAACATTAGTGTACCCGTGGTTTCACCTAATGCCTTTCTGATGACGTATGCCAGTGCAATATTAAAGACATTGGGGCAAGTCCATCCCCTTGTTTTAAGCCTCATTCTGTTATAAAGTTTCTCTTTAGTTCACCATTCACCTTAACCTGGGACTCTGTGTTTAGTGTCATGACTTTGACTATGCGGACTTGTTTTGTTTGGACACCAAAGTCAAGTATTATCTTGTACAATGCATTTATGTCGTCACTTTCGTATGCTTGCCTGAAGTCTACAAAGAGTTGGTGCACATCGATTTTATATTCCCAGCAATTAGTAGAGCAATGCTTCTATAATTTTCACATATTTATTTGTGCCCCTTTTTGTATACGGGACATATTATACATTTCCGCCAGTCCTCTGGTAACTGCTCCTCTAACCATATACTGCATATTAGTCGATGTAGAATGTTATTTGTGTTAACTCCGCCATAGATGCTCTCAAGCCCGTTTCAGAGAGGAGGAGAGAACCCTTGTTTCTCCAACCCATAGCTTCCATGATTCCTCATCCGAACCTCCCAATTAAATTGTAGTAAATGCTCTCGGGGTGCACATTGGGTTTACTGGTTCCCCAAGAATGTACCATTAAATGCCGAGAAACGCTAATAACTCCGCTACTAAATCCTACCTAAACTTCCTTTGTGAGGACGTGAGAGGGTGAAGGCGAATCTTCCGCACCTGATAATGGAATCGACATAATAACCATGTAGCCGGAATTGAGGTTGAGCCACGGGCTAATTTCTCGTCCCTGGAAAACCCTACAATGTTTCAAAACCAGCAGATAGGCCTCGGAATGGATTGATTTACGGCAACGATCTCGCAAACGAAAAAAGGACTACGGCATTGGATCCTGGAATGTCAGATCACTCAATTACCTTTGCACTGTTAAGGACCTTTTACAACAGGCCAGTTAATATCAATTAAAAATACTGGCAGTCCAGGAAACGAATTGGACTGGAAACGACATTCAAAACATGAGTTCGGAGTGGCTTTCATTGTGGATAGGGAGTTCAAATCGCACGTTATTGATTTTAAGGCAGTCAATGAACGGTTGTGTGTGATCCGCATGAAAGTGAAACTCTTCAAAATCTGGCTGGTTAATGTTCACTCCCCAACCGACCAAAAGGACGAAGAAACGAAGGAAACGTTTTACAATCACCTGGAAAAACGAGTCGACTCATTGCCCACAAGCGAAACAAAACTAATTCTGGGTGATTTCAACGCTAAGGTTGGCAATGAGCTATTTCATCGGGGAACGACTGGAGAATATAGCCTCACGATGGAACAAATGACTTTGCATGTAGCTGAAATCCAGTCATACGTTCAAATTGCTTCCCACATCGATGCATTCATGAAATGACCTGGTTATCACCGGATGGCAACACACAAATCCAGATCGACAATGTTCTGATCCAACAACGTTGGGCCTCGAGCATACTTGACGTCCGTACATACCAGGGAGCCAATTGTAACTCAGATCATTACTTGATCAAATTAACCTATCGATCTCGTATGTAAAAGGCATATTCAGTGAAGACCAGCCCGTTACAAAAATTTAACATCTTATCAGACGCATCGTTAAAGACGAGCAACGAGCTCTACATGGAAGTGAAAGTGGCTGTCAGAACAAAGGCAGACAGACGATCGGACATCAAGTCAGGTGCAAGAGAATTGAGTGGTTTGATGATGAATGCCAGAACGTGTTAAATAAAAAGAATCAGCGTACAAAGAATAAATAGGTAGGAAAACTAGGACAAGGAGAGAATACTATGAAAATCTCAGAAGAGTAGTGAATAAGATAATTAGAATTAAGAAAAGAAAATACTATGATGACGAATTGAGAAGTATAGATGTAAGTTTAGCGAGCAACAACACAAGACAAGCATACAAAATAGTGAAAAGCCTGACACGTGGTTGTTGGCCCAAAAACACGCTCTATCGTGATGACATCGGCAATATCATCGCTGTGAAACCAAGATTAAGGAAATATGGGCATTATATTTCAAGAACCTACTTAATACTCCGCACAGCTCCAGAACATCGGAGCCTATAGATGTCTGCGGGGAACTTCTATTGGCCCCACAAACTCTGGATGAAGTTTGTTCCATCATTAAAGCCCAAAAGAGTAATTAAGCGCCGGGCATCGATCAGTTTCGAGTGGAGCTCATCAAATATGGTGGCAGTAGTGTTCATCGAGCTATTCACAAAGTCATCCAGTACATTTGGCAACAAGAGCATTTGCCGAAAGAGTGGAGCCAATCAATTATATTCCCTGTCCACTTAAAAGGTGACAAGCTACAGTGCGAACATTATAGAGGCATATCACTGGTTTGTACGGCGTACAAAATATTTTCTAAAATCTTAGAAAATAAAATCGGATCATACGCCATCACTATTATTGGGGTGTATCGAGGTGGTTTTAGGGCAGGTAGATCAACAGCAGACCACTTGTTCACAGGCAAGCAGCTACTTGAAAAATGCTGGGAGTTCAACATAGACGTACACCAAATTTTCGTTGACTTCAAGCAAACATATGACAGTATTGATCGTAACGTACTGTACCAAATAATGCTTTGCTTTGGCCTCCCAGCCAAATGAGTCCGTCTTACCGAAATGACAATGACGTCAACGACCTCCCAAGTCTCAACGATTGTAAGACTGCGGAAGCTGCAATGGGTTGGACACATAAATCGTGTGGACGAACAACGGATACGCAAGAAGGAATCCGTTGGAGATCTGAAGGCCGGAGGCTAGTGGGGAAATCGAGGAAACGCTGGTCTGACTCGGTTGACAAAGATAGTTCTTCGCTGCAGGCATTTTGGAATTAGAGGACTCGGTCAATGAACCGAGACAGTTGAAGGCGCTGTTTGCAGGAAGCGAAGGCCCGAGAGGGGCTGTAGTGCTAAGAAGAAGAAGAAGAGTGTTATATAAATGGGAACTGCTGCTCTGGAGCAGTTCTTCTGGTATTCCATCTATTTCAGGAGCCTTGTTTCTGCCGAGGTCCCGAACTGCTGCCTGTACTCCGTCTCTGGCTAGTGGTGAGACTGGGGCTCCTTGCCTTCCTTCTGGAATTTTCACAGTTTCAGTTGTTGTTGGGGATGCTGTGAATAGTTTCTGGAAATATTGCAGCTTTCTGTTTTTATAATCGATGCGGTCGCCTGTGATTGGTGCTTGTCTACTTTTGCAGAGACATGTTTGTGAATTGAAGAGATCTTCTTCCTTTTCTTCCGTGTAGCACTGCAGTCCCTCTTGGGCCTTCACTTAGAGATAGTTTGATATCACATTTTCATGACCGTACTGATTTTTTTGGAAGTTGGTTTGGTCAGTACCATGCTCCCGTGTGCTTGCTCAGCTATGATATGATCTGATTACTTGTAAATCAGTACATATCACCACTGAGTGAACACTCGTAGTCTGTTCGAAAAATCCCGTGAACTAAATCACGTTGCTCCCAACGAGACTTGAACCTGGGACCTTCGGCTTATGCGTTCATGCTCTAACCACTAGACCACAGATCTTTTAGTTGTTAAATAAAAGCATACGCCGATCCGACTTCATGTAGGGTCATGTTTTCGTTTATTTTTTTAGCTCTTGGCGCTAATAGTCGGTCGCTTCTTTCCTCAGCACATATTTTTAAGCTTGATGTCGAAGGCTTTTATATTGTTCTTCTTTGGCCATAGTTGGTCGCTGGATGCATTCTTTGTGTGCCGGGTTCCTTTTTTTAATCGCTTCCTTACATTCTTACTCGTAGCAGTCATTCCTACTTTTCTTTACTCGGTGCCCCAAGACCTCCTCGGCTGCGTGTTTTACCGCATATCTTACTGTCTACCGCATGATTTTGATGTCATCATCACTTTCTACCGCCTACGGGGTATGTTGAGGTGATTTTCCAGCACTGATATGTATTCAGACGTTACTGAGCTATGATTTAGCTTGTGTATTTGGCACCTCTAGGAATAACTGATGCTCCTTAGTATTAGCTAAACTTTTTTTTTTTTTAATTGGATCATTTCACCCTTTTCACATCAATTTAATGTAAATCTATACGACAAATTTGCTCTACATTTGAAGCTTTATCTAACGTCGCGCGGATATCGATCACTCTTTCGGATGGCTCCGATAGCTTTTTTAAATTACTTTTTATGAAATTGTTTGCAGCTACATATAAATGAGTTGCATATTTTGAATAATAATTTTTCTGAAAAATTATTAGAGAAGAAAAATGTTAGAAGAAGGGGGTTTCGACGTGTGCACTAATTCTCCTCAGGCCATCACACTTAGATACACACCGGTGATGGCGACCACCATGCTCAAAGGTGAGGGAGTTAATTTTTAATTTTTCTACTTATGCAAACTCAATATGTTTTTGTATCTGCAAGTTATATTCAAGGTAAATTTCTCTTGTAAGTACTTGTATTAGCTAAACTTTTTTATTTTAATTGGATCATTTCACCCTTTTCACATCAATTTAATGTAAATCTATACGACAAATTAGCTGCAAACAATTTCATAAAAAGTAATTTAAAAAAGCTATCGGAGCCATCCGAAAGAGTGATCGATATCCGCGCGACGTTAGATAAAGCTTCAAATGTAGAGCAAATTTGTCGTATAGATTTACATTAAATTGATGTGAAAAGGGTGAAATGATCCAATTAAAAAAAAAAAAAGTTTAGCCAATACTAAGGAGCATCAGTTATTCCTAGAGGTGCCAAATACACAAGCTAAATCATAGCTCAGTAACGTCTGAATACATATCATACATGGCCTGAGGAGAATTAGTGCACACGTCGAAACCACCTTCTTCTAACATTTTTCTTCTCTAACAATTTTTCAGAAAAATTATTATTCAAAATATGCAACTCATTTATATGATGCTCCTTGTTTACAGCTCTTGGAGATGCGGCATCGAAACTTGACCTTTATAAGGTAGTGATCTGAAGCACAGATAGCGACGCGTGGCGGGCGCATTTCGAGAATTTTTGTGGGGGCTTATTGTTTTATGAGAACATCGTCAATCTGGTTGAATGTACGGTCGTCTGGGGATGCCCAAACTCTCTTATGTCTTGATGTGGCAAGCGTATGGAGCTTACTGTGAACCTTCTACTAGTGGCGAGGTCTATCAGCCATTGTTCATTGTCGCTGGTCTCTGTATGGAGGCTGTGTCTTCCGATTGTTCTCTTTGTGCCGTTTCTTGGCCAATTTTTGCATTGAAGTCACCCAGAACAATTTGAAGGTAATTTTATGGCAATGTATGGATAGTGCTTTCCAGCGTGCTGTTAAAATTCGTCCTTGATAGCCTGTTCCTTGTCTTCGGAAGGCAAGTGACAGTGGACCAGCCAGACATGAAAAAATTTGGTCTTGATACGAATCGCACAGAGTCTTGCGTTAACGGGCTTGAAGTCAGAAATAATTTGTTTCAATATGCTGTCAACAATGAAAGTCATTCCCAACTCATGGCTTTCCGCAGTTTTTCGCTTTTGAACACGGTGTGCATTTGCATGTCAAATCTGTTTTCACCATCTGGTTTCTGGCACTGCGAGGATGTTGATTTTATATTTGTTTATTTTATCCAGAAGTTGTTGCAGTACACCTGGTCTGTTCAATGACCCAACGTTCCAAGTTCCAAAAAAATAGTGCTTTAATCGTTGCAATGCTTGTTGCCGTTTATCAATCCGATCGAAGGCTGTTTTCTTGGTTCCATGACAAGTAAATACTAAGTGGAGCATTGTCAGCACTTGGATTTAGTCGGTTTCGGTCCACGAGTGGTATTTTATGCCCCACATTACTGCCGGCTAGACGTTTAGGGCATCCAAAAGGGGAACAAACCCCACACGGAAATTTCCAAGTCTACTTTTCACAAAATATCCAATCATCAAATTTGCAAACATAGACATGAATGAGAACTTAATCTATTTGATTAAGTGAAATAACATATTGGTAGTATCCTAAATGTCTCAAATCAAAAGCTTTCATGATTGAAGGGAATGATAAAATTAAATCGTAATAACCCCCGAAGCTAGTTTAATTATGCATATGCAGATAAACACATCGTCCTTTTTCCAATTGAACTATAAAATATGTAATAATTTAAATTAATTTAAATTTTCTATTGTTTTTTTTGTCAACTGTGCTTCATTGATAACTTATGAATTTAGAGAAGCATTTGGGCCATTAAGTTTTAGTATTTATATTGTTTGGAATTTGCTTTATATTCTTTGAAAATTTATAACGATTAGTTTTGAATAGTGCGCTTTTGAGTTTGACTTTAGATAAATACATCAATCGAAATTAGTGTTGGTTCGGTTAAAATTGAACAATTCATCGATTTATGGACCTTTTCAATCGATTGCGAATCCATAAGCCTTTTCAATCATATCACACAAAAATTAAACACGCATTCCCTACATTCAACTTTTCATATAATACATCATAAGCAAATATTAACACAATTATGAATTATCTTAAACACATTAACTCCTGCAAAATGCATCAGTGATTATTAACTCTTCGCATTTACTAAAAATTAAATTACCTCCAGAAAATTCCCCTAACGTGACTCGCATGGAAACTTTTATGCATTTTAAACTCCTAGGATAAGTGGTAACGATGTGTGGCGTTAAGGATTATGAGTTGTGAATAACATTTCTCTGCGGTATAAAACAACATGTGTATGCAGAATGGATTTTATGTTGAGAACAAACAAAGCTCCTCGTGAATAATACAATATGATGATGTAACCCTTCAAATTGATTATAATGGAGATGTGATGATATTCCGAACACGATTTCAATGAGAATTTGCTGTTTTCACAAGGTTTTTAGCATACATATTTTAAAACTTTGATTGGGTTATTTCGGAGAAATTCGAAGGATCACAAAAGTTGATTTTTGGAAATTGAAATTGTGGAAACTAGATAAAAAGTTTGGTAATTGAATTTACAGAGCAAAAATATTTACATTGTATTTTTATGCCGGTTAACCTGAAGGATTAAAAATATTTAAACGATTATGCGTCAAATGACCCAAGTAATTATTTAAAGTCAAATGATTTTATTTTGAGTGCACTAGATCCACATAAAAGTAACATCACTTATCTTAACAGAAAGTTTTTCGCCAGGAAAAACTAAATACATTACAACAAATTGCTACACTTCGAAAGTACACTTACCTCAACGGATCCAGTAAATTACTATGCGTAAAAACTAATTTTCCAACGTATATCCATGACTATCAAAAGCTTTCAATCTAGACCCTTGCATGTTATCCCTACAGAATGGAATTGTGTTGTGTGTCCTTTCTTCATAGTTCAATATTTCCAATATGCAGATGTTTCAAATATCTGTCGGATGAATAATGTGTTGAGGCTCATATATCTTGACTTTCGTATCGATGCCATTCAATCTATATTCCCGATATACTCAACATATGCGTAGATTAAGCTATGCGGCCGACATGGTTATGTAATTGAACTCGTAGGTCCTTGTTATGAATATTTATGGACCAATATACTACAATGACGTTTATTTGATCGATGTGTATGAAAACATGGTTGGTTATAGGATAATGATGTCATGATGTATCTGAAAACTCATAATTTGTGATGAAACAATGTAAATTTAGAATAGAGTTATCTTCAAATTTGGTTTAAATTTTGCAATTGAATCAAGTATTTGGAGCGAAGTAATCTCTAGAATAATGTATTTAGCAGAAATAACGCTTATGATTGGTTTCAATTGTAAATTTCCTATCGCACAGGTAAAGTCCAAAATATTTAGTTGCTCGAACAATGGCTGATAACTCTATTTCTATTGTAGAGTGTCAGTTTTCATGGTTACTAAGAAGCGTGAAGCATAACAGATCAGATGACCATCTTGAGAAAGCACGGCTGCGATGGCATAATTAGAAGCATCTATAGTGAGTGTAAATTGTTTATTAAAATCAGAATGTTCTAATATGGGCTCAGAGGTAATTAATTGCTTTAATTTTTGAAAGGAATCAGAGCAGTCTGAATCTTGATGATTTATTTTAGAATCTTTCTTCAGAAGAAGAGTTAATGGTCTTGCTACTTTAGAAAAGTCTATAATATTCTACTAGTCTAAGGAATGATTTGATTTGTTTGACAGTTTTAGGGATACGAAAGTTTTGAATGGCTTATATTTTTTTCGGATTTGGCTTGATGCCTTCAGTGGTAAGCAATTCTCTTTCACTCCTCAGAATTTCCCTTTTATCAACTTGGATTTTAAGGTTAACTGATTTCAATACATCCAGGATCTTTTGTAAGGATAGGATATGCTCATTCAATGAGGTACTAGAGATTATGATGTCGTCCATGTAGACGAAACAGAGTTTTTCTATAGGAGTTTCCAATAAGAGGTGTTATTTTGAATAGATCTTGTGATTTAACACCTTACGACTTCTTCCTTTGGTGGAAAGAGAAGGTCTACGCTAACAGCCCAGCGTCGATTCAAGACCTCAAAGATGGAATTCGTGAGTCTATCGAGGACATAGGGCAGCCACTGCGCGATTTGGTTATGGAAAATTTCATGCAAAGGATATGGTCCTGTAAGCGTGATTATGGTAGTCATTTGCCTGATGTTATTTTTAATTATTAATGGCATACTTTTTTCTTTATAATTAGATAAACATTTGATGATTTATATTAAAAAATGGAATTATTCTTTTAATATCGAAATAAAACCTCTTATTGGAAAACCATATACTCGTATTTATTCGAGTAGAATGGCGCTGATTATACGTTCAAATGTAGCAGGGCGTTCCGTAAGACCTACTGGTAAACTCATGACCCTTATCTGTTGAAAAAGCTGTTTTGGGAAAATCAGTCTCATCAACTTCTATCTAATGAAAACCGCTGGCTGAGTCTAACATTGCGAAGTACATACATTTTCCAAGTTTATTTAAAATGTCATCAACATTAGGAATAGGGAATTTGCTATCTATAGTAAGATTGTCTAATTTCCTATAATCAACTACTTTTCGTCACATCGTTTGTCCTGAAGCGTCAGATTTTTTCGGAACCGCCCAGATGAGCGAAGAATAAGGGCGTTTGCTAGGTTGTATAATTCTTGGTTCAAGTATTTCATTAATTTGCTTCTGTACTTCTGTTTGGTGTATTTGTGGATAACTATACGATTTTGTGTAAACTGCAGTGTTATTGGTGGTTTTAATTTTATGTTTTATTTCATAAGTGAAGGTCAAATATTCGCCTTCTTGAAAAAACATGAGTTTATAATTTTTTAATAAATTTTTTTTCTCTTCGTTATCCAAATGTTCTACTATTAACATCGATAGAGGATTGTTTTCTTTAGATGTTTCATTTATTTAAAAATGGTTTATATATTCATCTAATTCTTCTTACTCTTTTGAATAATATAACTGTTATATATAGAAATGAATTATATTATAGTTAGTCCTAAACATCTAATACATCTAAGTTCAGTACATAGGAATATTTGATATTTAAAGGTTAAGCTGAAATGTCAAAGAGTTAGTACTGTGTAATAAATAGCATGAGTTAGTCATAAATCAGTCCGTCTCAATCATAGTAAGTTGATATAAAGCATGGAACAGTCGGGAAAACAATAAAGAAAAGACAAGTTGGGTAGACAGACCTACGCTCATATCAGAAGGGTTTTGTACTCAACTGGCAAAATGCAGCCATCGGCAACGAATAAAACCAAGAAACATGTCAAAGACGATGTTATTGGAAAAAATATGAAATTTGAAGATCATACTATTATAGACAAAGTTGAACGAATTTTGACTTCTTTGGTATTTGTCATTGTTATACTCATAAATATCTCCCTTGATAATGTTTTCAGATTTTTTAAATCATAGGTGTCCATTCGCGAGGGAAAAAACACATTATTCGTGTATTTTCCCCACCTGTGCCCCTATTGAAGCAAAAATTGTCAGTTTAAGAACTGTTTTGAAAAGCGCCCACAGAGAACTTTCATTTGATACTCATATCGGCTACCTTTGATGAAATTTTTTTTCAGGGGCCACTCCCTTGTACTGAAATCATCGATTCATTGCCAATTTTTTCGAATCCTAGAATGGTTACAAAGCCCTTTTGCTAGGAGCTCTCTCCTGCCTCCTTAACTTGTTTCACCTATGAGTATTAATTGAAGGTACCCATCTTCAGTCATTCATTAAATTGAATCAAGTGTTCAAAGCATGCACCTTAAACGTTGAAGCTGGGGAAAAATAACTCAAAATTTTTCAATCTTCGCATTTAAAACAGCCTCTATTTTGTTTTATGATTACTGATACCACTAGCTGAACCGATTCTCAAAGATATTCAGGATACCTATCATTCCTGAAATTTTCATGCAAGTCCCGGCAAACCTGTAGTGTCTGAGTCGGTAAAAAGTGCAGATGGTTCCGTAGCCATATGTTTCCATAGTAATACGGCGCATATTGTTCCATAGTAATACAGGAAAATTCAAATCGCTATAACTTCGTTAAATACCATTCGATCTTTATGAAACTTTCACGACAGATCAATCTTATAAAAAGTCATTTGGGTGTTTATTGAATTGTAGGGTACGGTTAAGATTTTATTCAAGAAAATGTAAAATCGATAAATCATACTATTACTAACAAAGTTGAGTGAATTTCGACTTCTCATGTATTTGTTGTTGTTGTACTCATAAAGGCCTAAATTAATGATGTTTTCAGATTTTTAGGATGAAAGGTGTCCAATCGCGAGGGGGGACGCGAAAAGTTCGTACATTTCCCCTGCCCCTGCCCCCCCTCGATACCGATAAGGCAATTTTAAGACTTGTTTTGAAAAGCTCTCATTGAGACCTTTCCAACGACACCCTACTCGACCACCAATGGTGAAATTTTTTTTTTGAGTGGTCACCTCCCTATACTTGCATCCAGAGCGCAACAGCCAGACAGACGATGAGGTTAAGATCGCCATGCTATTAAATTTAATGAGCGAGAAAGGCATCAACATTTTTGAAGCATTTAAGCTGAGTGATGATGACAAGAAAAAATTTGAAACCAATATTGCGATCCGAAGACGTACGTCATTTACAAACGTTTCAAATTTTATACCAGGCAGCAGCAAACTGATGAACCATTCGATAATATTTTACCGACAATACGAAGCAAGTTCAAAAATGTAACTTTGTCGATGATTCGGAAAATATAGATGATCAAATGGTGAGAGGTCGTATTGTACTTGGAATAAACAATACCGACTTACAGGAGAAGCTTCTGAGAACGGAAAATTGATCTCTGAAAAGATAGTCGAGCTGTGTCGACTGGCGGAAGTTACAAACCAGCAAGCAAAAGATGTCCAGTGGATCCAGGGATAATCAACAAAGGTAAATCAAGTCAAGTCTAAAAAAAATACTTTTAAAATCAATAAGGCTAATTTTTTGAAGAAGAATCGAGACTTGGAAAAAAATAAATCACATAATAATAAGATACCTGCTAACAACATCACTAATTGTACAATATGTTCATTTAGCTATCCTATTAATAAGTGTCCAGCTTATGGAAAACTTTTTATGAAATGCAAGAAACCGAATCATTTTGCAAATAGATGCAGGGCTAAGCAAATTAGCGCAATAGATGGACATGATGAAATTGATCTCAATGCTTTAGTTATTGACATGGTAAAAGTGGTAGGAATAGGCAAAGGGCGCTCATGGTATACTAAAGTAAAGATAAATCGGAAAGAATTACAATTTAAAATAGATTAAGGTGCTGAAGTAAATATTATTCCTTATCCAGTATTTAAAATGATAGAAAATGAGACAACTATTGTTGAACCTGTTAAGTTAAAATCGGAGGCATATGATGGTTACAATTTAGACGTTTTAGACATAAGTCAGTGGTGAGTACAGAGCGATTTCTTATTGCTAATGTGGACTCGTCTCCAATTTTAGGATTAATCAAGCGAATCGATAATCTTAGCTGGAACTCTAATTCAAAAGAGGAGTTCATTCGGAAAAATTGTTCATTATTCTAGAGATTGGGTACTTTTCCAGACAAGTATAAAATTTATGTAAAGAAAGATGTGGTTCCAGTCATACATGCAACTCGTCGCATAGTGAGCAGTCTTAAAAATAAAGTGAAGACTAAATTAAATGATAAGGGAAACGCATGAATCAGAATGATTCCAAAATCTAGTTTTGGTTGAAAAACCCGATAAATCTGTTAGATTATATTTAGATCACAGGGATTATCAGATTTATCGTCACAACTTCAAAACATGGAGTATTTCACGGTATTAGAAGCCAAAGACGGATTTCGGCAGGTTCCACTGGAGGAAAAAAGTAGCGACTTGTGTGTATTCAGCACAGCGTTCGTTAGTTATAAATTTTTAAGGTTGCCATTTGGGCTCAATTTTGCTCCCGAGCTATTTCAAAAACTAAATACTAAATATTTTAGTCACCTACCGGGGTCATCTATTTCGAAGGAATTTTGATTCTTGGAAATAATAAAGTAGAACACGATAGCAATCTGGCTAATGTTCTTAAAATAGCAAGTGAATTAAATATTAAATTTAATGCTATAAAATTGCAATACTATCGAAAAATGCCTTTCTACTAGAATGCAATCTGAATATGCAAACACAAAATCTAGACCTCAAAGTAGCTCGTCCATGAATCGGTCTGTGCAGCGTTTGGGAGTCCGAAGGTCATGAATAGAAATTTGTAAGGATCAAATAGCGTTGTTATTGTTGTTTCATGCATGTTCTCTTCAGCCACGGGTATCTGATGATGCAATCTCACCATATGGATTTTTCGCTCTCAGCAGATGAATTTTTCGCTCTCACCAGACTGATTTTTTGCCGTGAAGTACCTGTCCAAAGTCATGGATGGACCTAATTGGATATATATCTGGGACCATGCGAGCATTGAGTGCACGATAATTTCCGCAAGATCACCAGCCTTCATTCACACGTCCTTTCGAAGTCAGTTGCCTTGCCTTATCGATGAGTTGGCTCTCTTGAATATCAATCAGTAGTCCAAAGTGTACCAAGAAGTCAGCTCCGATTATCGGTTCGGTGACGTCAGTGATGACGAAGTTCTATAGAAATGTGCGGCGCAGGCCAAGGTAGAGTGATAACGCTGTCATTCTGTAGATAGCTATCTTGGATCCGTTAGCGGCAGCAAGTTCATACAAAGTTTCCTTGGGCTAGCTTTTGAATGCTGATCGGGGGAACACGCATATATAGGCACCCGTATCGACTGGGAAGTGTTTTTGACTTTCTCGGTCCACAGTTAGTAGGTGGCGTATTTGACTAGAATAGCTGGCCCCCATTAGCGATTGCCGTTTGCCTTTCCCAACAGTTTAAACGATGCTCTGCATTTGTTTGCTTCGTAGCCAAATCTGGAATGGTACCAACACAAACCCTCTGCATCCTGGTTATTCCGTGCTCTTGAATTACTACAATTACGTTAGTTCAATCTGTCTGTAATCATGGCGGGAAGGGAGACTTGGCAATCGTAGCATTTCTACTTCTTGATGCAATTATTCTATCTGCTTATTTCGGCTCAGTGTGAGCTGTGCAAATCTTGCCCCAAGCTCAGCCTCAAATAGCGATGTGGCTGGCGGGACCTGAGCAAGATGAGATATCCTCCTCCCAGTTAGTAATACGATAGTGTCTGCAAGCTCGGCTGCTTTGTCAAGAGGCTGGTCCTTCAGCGTTGCGATAATGGCTTACGTCTGCGCCGGCAAGTAACTGGTCCAAACTACGTATGATTTCCTCGTTGAATGCATTGGGACCAAGAGACCGTAGATCTTTTGAAAATGGGGTTGGATTTCTATTGCTCAGTGTTTTACTTTCTAATAATTGTCGCATCTTCTCTTCCTGCGAAGTTTTCAGGCGCATAATTAGCTCTCCTTTTAGCTTACTGTATGACTCATGTGCTGCTGAGTTTAATACAATGTCTTCAACTTTGGTGGCGTAGCGTGTGTCGAAAGCAGAAAGTGTTACGTTGAATTTTGGCTCTTCTTTTGTGATGCCCACTACCATGAAATTCGGTGAATTACCATAAACCAGAGCGGTCGGTCAGCAGGGGTTAATGGCGGCAATCGCATGGATACATAACCTAAGTGGCCAGTTGCGGCTCCTTTTACAATGTCGTTCAGCATTGCTATCACGTCGGGTCACCAATTGTGTGGGGGGCATTGGTGGCGATCGATGTTTATCTATAAGATAAACTCAATATTTATAATAACAAAATAAAAACTTTATTGAAACAAAATTGAGGTATAATGTGCGGAAATAAAAGCGGACGAGTGCACGCCATCTCGTGTTATGAATCGTTCTGTTTTCTCCTTCGCATTTCCATCCTTTGTATATCTGTGCCGATAGTAGTGTTGTAAGCATTTTGTCATTATTTCAAATGTGCGAAGGTTTTCCTAATTAACCTTTCGGATACAACTGGATTAGGTTTAGTTGTCTCGGGAGATAATTATATGCAGTGACGCATGTTTGTTGCTTTCAGGGTTTTTGTTGTTTTGTGGCTGGAAACTTTGTGTAGCGTTGCCGCCACAGTATCAAAACCCTTATAGAGTGAAATAGCTCATTTTGCTATCGTGTGTGCTCTTCTGAAGATTTTTAAGTGTTTTGATCGTGATGGAAGCAGGATTAATTATGACTCAAGAATTTAATCCATATCCATCCTGCAAAAAAAAAACGCGCTCTAAGGCTCTACTGCTCCAAGTAGCTTATAACCCGTCAGTATGGATATAGGAAGTTCAACCTTACTGAGCCACACTAAATGGGCCTTATGCAGTTGTTCGATAGGTGCTTAGATGGCTTCCTAATAACTGAATAAAAGGTGAAACTATTTTACAAGTGGGGATACACTCAGCGGCAAAAGTATTGCACCGTAAAAAATTTCAACATGAATTTTTTCAAAGGTCAAAGTATATCGTTACCCTTTTACTTTGCATTGACTATTAATTCTGTTATCACTGCTTTATATTGAAGGGATAATAGTACATATCAGTTAAAAATTCAAAACCAGAATTTGCTATAGAAATTGAATTAAATGATAATAGTACATTTCTTTTAGAAAATCCACATATCTTTTAAAAAATCCAAAACCAGTATTTGCTATGGAAATTTAGTTCAATGATTAACTGCACTGTAACAAAACTATTGCAACATGCGGCAAAAGTATTGCAACAAAATAATTATTGCAATTTAGAATACAATAATTATAAAATGTAAAAAATGGAAATATTTCAAGAACATGGTATATTAGTTCTCCATATTGCCTCCTTTTGCATCGATAGCTGCCTGCAACCTGCGGGGAACTGAGTCTGCTAGTCATTGTACGTAATCCAATGGCACCGATTTGCAAAGTCTTTCAATCTCTTCAATTTCCTTTTCTCGTATACTTTTCATATTAATTTCACTAGAGCACTTCAAATAAGATCAATTCTGTTCAATAATGTTCAAATCGGCTCTTTGATGTAGCCAGTTTAGAACGTTGATACCAACGCCATTGAGAAAATTTGTAATATGTCTTCGCTTATGACACGGAACGTTATCTTCTTGAAGGGCTCAGTCAATAATTTAGGCAGGTTATTGCCAGAAGGATATGCATTATTATTCGATGAAAGAAGGCAAGGAATTTGTGTTAAGGTACCACTGTGAAGAGTAACTAAATCTCCAAGACCATGAAAGCAAACACATATCCAAAGCATAGCTGAGCCACCTCCATGTCTTCTTTGTTTTGGTTGAAATTGTTTTCCGCGATGGCAATGAATCAGAAATAAGCTCTCTCATCTGTCCATAAAATACTCTTCTTAAATTCCAGTGGCTTATTAAAGTGCTCATTGGCAAACTATAAACGTTTCTTTTTATTGGCCTCAGAGATAAAAGTAGCTTTCCGCGCAACATACGCTTTGTTGCCAGCTTCCTTGAACTTTTTTCTTGAAGTTTGATCATAACTTTCCTTGGTGATATCTAGAAACAACCATAGAGTATAAATCTGGGTGTTTTTTGACCGCGGAACAAAAATTCGGTCTTCTTTGTCAGTAGTGGCATGTTTTTGTTCATTCCGTTATCTTTTTATCGTAAACCCTTATTACAGTACATCTGTTGATTTTTAGGGGTTTGTTAAATAATTTTACAAAATCCTACAAAAATTGCGAACTGTCTCTCCGTCTGTCCGTCCGTCCATCCGTGTGTCACACCTACTTTTCTCGTAAAGTACTAAATCGAAAAACATCAAATTTTGTACGTAGGTGTAAAAAGATACTCTCTTCAAATTTCAACTACAAAAAAAATTTTATAAAATATTTAAGGGGGACCTCCCCATATAAAGGAGTGGCCCCGAAAAAAATTTCTTCAAAGGTAGCAAATATGGGTATCAAATGAAAGGTCATGGTGAGAACTTTTCAAAACAGGTCTTCAACTGATGGGAGGGGAAGTACACGAAAAATTTGTATCCTCCCCCCCCCTCTCGCGATTAGACACCTGTGATCTGAAAAATCTGAGAAAATTATGGAGGTAGGTGTCTATGAGCACAACAAGATCAAATACCTTAGAAGTCAAAATTCGCTCAACTTTGTTAATAACTCGTAAGTAGTCTTATAAAAGGTCCTTATACTGAGAAAATTTGATGAAAATCGAGTCATAAACACGGAAGTTATTGTTTTAAAGTTGCTCGTTTCGTGTGCTTAGCACTGTTTTGTTCATAGGCTTTATGTTTTGTAAAACACACCGAGTTATAATAATTCAAATAGTTTATTCACTAACAGGTATTCAATTCATTTAATACAATTTAGTACAAGATATTTAACACTTGATATTGGCGCGCAATATCACATGTTGCGGCTCGAAAGGTTAGGAAAGAAGTGGCCGAAATATGGGATGCAAATGTGTATAATGATATATGACCGTATTAGTAAAAAGAGCAAATATATTTCATTTGTATACATATATAACATCCTCTTTTTTTTCTTTTAATAAGGCGCTTCATGTCTATTTACGGGCTTTATAATTCTAGATGATTTTCTGATCGGTCGCTGTTGATTAAAAACGTTGAAGCCATCTCTCGCTAAAGGTTCTCGGTCTGTTGCAAATTTCTCTTCTACTGGAACGCTGGAATTATCTGAGTGCTCGACACGTTGATTTGGTTTTGAATATGGATCTAATTACGCACGTTTCGTCCCACACAAACGATGTATGACCTCGCGTTGATAGACTTCACGATGACGCCTGGTTCCCACTGTTTGGTTTTGACGTTAACTTTGGTAAAAACATTTTCTCCTTCGTTCAAACGACGAAGATTTTTGGTTCCATGATCGTAATATTTCTTCGAATACTCCCGGTTTTTGATTATGAACTCCTGAACATTATTCGTTACTCGTTGTTCGTAATCAGCTGAAGGAATATTACATCGCAACCAACGACAAAAGATTCGCTTTGCAGGACTAGATCCAATTTTGTTGGGAGTGTTTTGCCATAGTAACAGAGCTTTGTAGAAGCCCTCGTTGGAATCTAAACATTTTGTGATCATCGTTTTCGCCGTTTTCACAGATGCTTCCGCTTTACCATTACTTTGTTGGTGATGAGGACTAGATGTCGTGTGTTGGAAGTTCCATTCTTTAGAAAACGGTTTAAATTCGTGTACAATGAATTGTTGACCATTGTCCGGTATCACCTTCTTTGGTACGCCATGCCTTGCAAAATTTCGTTTGTAGATTAGAATTACAGATTTTGCAGTCATCAATTTCAAAATAGTCAGAGTGATGGTCTACGGTTATTAAGAAACGATGAACGCGATTCGTAATTGTAACTTCAAAAACATCCATTGATACAATTACAAACGGATGTGCTGGGATCTCGTGTGTTATCATTGGCTCTCGTTGTTGCTGTTTCGAATATTTTATGCAAGTATTGCAGTTTTTGATCATTGATTTTAAATGACCATTTATTCCTGGCCAAAATACAGTTTCTCTGGCTAATTTGAGAATGGCTTGTATGCAATCTGGCTTAGATCGTCTTTCGTAAAGACTCTGGTATGACAATACGATTTCTTTATAAGATCAAACCGTCTTGTATTGTTAGGAGTTCTTTATAAGGAAAGTATTGTTTGAGCGTTGCGTTTAATTGGTTCTTAGAATTTGGCCAACCGTTTTGTATTTTCTCGTATAATTCTATCATTGCCGGATCATTTTTTGTTTCTTCTATTATTCTTTTCGTCGTGTTATCACTTATTGGCAATTCATCAATGCAATTTATATTTTCTATAGTTTCGAATATATTTTTGATTCTGTAGATATCATAAAGTTTTTCTTCGTTCGATATGTTTTCGGGAGCTCTTGAAAGGGTATCCGCGATATACATTTCTTTACCTTTCTTATATTTGATATTAAGTTTGTATCGCTGTAACATGAGTATCATATTTTGTAGTCGCTTTGGGGCTTCTAGCAGTGGTTTCGCAAAGATATTCACTAATGGGCTATGATCCGTTCCAGTAGTAACATCAGATTTGCCACAGATATATTGGTCGAAACGTTTACAAGCATAGAGTATTGTAAGCATCTCTTTCTCTATTTGTGCGTAGTTTTTCTGAGTGCTAGATAGTGTTTCCGAAGCATAAGCTATGAGCCGATTGTCTTACAAAAGAACGCTTCCGATACCAAATGAAGATGCATCGGTTTGTATGGTTACCGGCTTTGTCGCATCGAAATATTTAAGCGTTGGAATTGTTGTTAGAATATTTTTTAATTCTGTGAATTCGTGTTCATGTACCTCAGTCCAGTTAAAATTTGATGATTTGTGAGTTAATTCTCTTAAGTTATGTGAATTCAAAGCTAAATTCGGGATGTACGTTCCAAGGTACGTTATCATACCGAGAAATGTTGCTAGTTCCTCTTTGTTGCTCGGACGTGGTAGGTTGCATATCGCTGACGTTTTTGTTTCATCTGCCTTTATTCCATTCTTAGTTAGTATATGGCCATAGAATTTTACCTCTTTCATGCACAGGTTTATCTTCTCCTTGTTGAGTTTAACGCGTTCCGGCTCAAGTCGTTCAAGAAGCTTGCGTAGATTCTTGTTGTGATCGGTTAGCGCTTCTTCATCGGTTTGGCCACAGCCAAATATTAAAATGTCATCTGCAATGTTAATTACACCATTTAATCCACTTAAAATTTCTGTGAGTGCAATTTGAAAAAATTCCATTGCTGGTTTTATACCAAAAGGCATCCTTAAAAACTTGTAGTTGCCAAAGGGTGTGCTGAATGAGGTTAGATCACTGCTGCTCTTGTCCAGCTTCAGTTGCCAAAATCCTTTTTTTGCATCAACTGTTGAAAATATTTTAGCGTTTGCTAGACTCGGTAAAGCTTCTTGTAGCGTCTTCGATGTGAATTGAACGTCTTTCAGATGTTTGTTGAGTTCGCGTGGATCTAGGCACAATCGAAATTTTTCGTTTCTCTTGACCAAAACGATGTTGTTCAGCCAAGGCGTTGGTTCAATTTGCTTCTCAATGACTCCATTGCTTTCCATTTCATTTAAAATTGAACGGAGGTTATTATGTAACGCGATTGGAACTCGTCGCGGCGTTTGCTTTCTAGGCACAACATTTTCTTGTAGTTAAAGTTTCGCTTCACCTTTGAATTCTCCGAGTCCTTCGAAAACAGATGCGTACTCCTGACAAATTCGTTCTGCTTCTGAAGAAATTTTGTTTAAGTTGAAGCAAAGTTTGATTAAATTCATCTTCTGGCAGGTGCTTGCGGAGAGTGGTGGTGCATGATCTCCGGTCACTATTTCAAAAGCTTCATTGTAAATATTATCATTATGTTTTAACTGCAACAGTTCTTTACCCAATGGCACTATTATGTTATTCCCGGATGCTTGCAATTTCGTTGTTGTTGGCGTTGCTACTATTTTTCGTTGTTGTGTGACATGCTTCAACCTGTTTAGTCCGATTATATTGCAGGTAGCTCCCGTATCTAGAATACATTTGACGTTTCTGAATATGTCGCTCTGTTGTCTGATGTCTAAATCAATTGTTACCAGATTAGTGTTGTCGCTTAGTGTTAGTATTAGTTGTTGCTCATTTTGTAGACTTTTAACATGTTTAATGTTGGGTGTTTGATTGTTGCTTGTACTCGTATTAGTTGACATACATACAAATGCGTAATGTCCATGTTTGCTACACTTTCTACACACCGCAGATCTTGCTGGGCATTCCTCAGATTTTTATGGTACTGGTATCCGCAGTATTTGCATAACTGTTTATTATTTCGGTCCATTTTTGGCTTATATGCTTTATTGGTAGCAATTTTGCGCACTTTGCTGACAATATCGGTAGTATTGCCTGCGTGAATGTTATTCGTACTGTGAGATTGTAGTTCCCCTAATTGTTTTGCGGCATTTTCTTTTGATTTGCAAATATCAATTGCTTTTGACAAAGTAATGTCTGTATCTAGTCAAAGTTTTTCCTTGAGTCCTATATCTTTTATGTAGTATGTTACCTTGTCGAGTAGTATATCATCCGACGAATCTCCGTATTGCGTATTTTTGTTCAACTCTCGTAGACGCGCAAAGTATTCGTCATAGGTTTCATTTTGGTTTTGAGTCACTAGGTTGAAAATCGCTCGCTGATACCTTTTATTAACTCGTGGTTTTAGATTCTTCTTGATAGCTTTCAGTATGTTTTCAGCTGTCGATTTTTCTTGCTCGGTTAGAGGTAGATTGCCGTACATTTGAAAAACGTCATTTCCTATCGCAGTTAGAAGAATCGCTTTCTTTCTTTCCTCGGGCTTGTTATTGAGTCCACTGGTGATGAGATAGTTGTCCCATCTTTCTTCGAAATGCATGAAATTCTGAGAAATATCGCCTACCTTGATGTTCAATGGCTCTGGTAGAGGGATATTCACATATGCTGTTGCTTGTTGCGAATTCAGAGTTTGCTCCAAAGCCCAAATTCTGCAGGCTGATGCTTGTTGCGTGCTTAGATTTTGTTCCAATGCCAGTAGTCTGCTGGTTAGCAAGCCGAGTGTTCGTTTATTTTCGACTTCGGCCATTTTTCTCGTTTTCATGGGCACTTTTCAAAATTTTCACACACCTGACACCATGTTTTAAAGTTGCTCGTTTCGTGTGTTTAGCACTGTTTTGTTCATAGGCTTTAAGTTTTATAAAACACACCGAGTTATAATAATTCAAATAGTTTATTCACTAACAGGTATTCAATTCATTTAATACAATTTAATACAAGATATTTAACACTTGATATTGGCGCGCGATATCACATGTTGTGGCTCGAAAGGTTAGGAAAGAAGTGGCCGAAATATGGGATGCAAATGTGTATAATGATATATAACTGTATTAGTAAAAAGAGCAAATATATTTCATTTGTATACATATATAACAGTTATAGCCATTTGAAATTTCTCCAATTACAACATCAATAACACATGATTTTGTTATTTGTTGGACTTACTGCAGTTTTGATTTAAACTTCTTGAAATTTTCAAATATGATCAATAACATAAATATTTTTGGGAATTACATGATCTGAGTTATTTTTTGTTAGTTAGCAACAAAATGGCGACCGCTGAAAATAGAAAAACAATGGATTTTTTTTATAAACGTGCACATCTCTTTGACACATTTCTTGACTTCATTCGTTACTGGTGACTGCATTTCTGAGAAGTTGGGTACAAAACCCTTCTGACATGAGCGTAGGTCTGCCTACTCAACTTGCTTAGACTACAGCTATATCAGCTGCTGAAAGACCGTTTCTGTATTTTTTAACAATTCTTATTCGCTTTTCGATGGCCGATTCCCTTGTTTTAACTATTTTGATGTAATTTAAATAATAATTTTTAAAATTAAAAAAAGGGTGGACAACCAGTCTGCAAAAATAATTGATTTGGTCGACTATGTCCATGCTGCAATACTTTTGCCACAGTCCATTTAATCATTAAATTGAATTTCTAAAACAAATACTGATTTTGGTATTTTTTTAAAAACATGTACATTATTCTTTCATAGCAATATCATGAGAAGAGGACTAATAGTTAACGCTTAGTATAAGGGAAAAGATATACTTTGATCTTTAAAAAAATTTGTGTTGAATTTTTTTTATGTTGCAATACTTTGGCCGCTGGGTGCAACTGTCTACACAGACGGCTCTGAACTGAATACCAGCATGTGTGCAGTAGTGCACTCAGCTGAGCAGAGAATCCAAGTCAGTTTTAGATTGACTGACTAAAGTAACATCTTCTATGCTGAGACCTTTGTGTTACAAATGGTACATATTCATGGATGATATTTATTTCAAATTGAGTTTTCTTTGGATTTTCATGGAAGTTTGAGGAGTAGTGTTTGATTTGAGTAAGCTCATTTGGCTAAGCGTTCAGAAAAATTAAGCTTGGATAGCGACTGCTATGTAGTTATGAAAGAAACCATCAATATTGCGGATACATTTCATAGAATCATAGATTTTTGTCTCCAGATAAATTGTAATTGTAAATGGTACAAACCCCATCTGGGAAGAACATTTCTTATTATATTCAAAGGCTATTTCCGAACATCACCATTCACCACAAAACTTTCTAACCAATTAGAACTATAGTTGGAAAATATTATAACTCACCATACAGTAAAGTTTTATCAGGTTATAGTTTTGCACCGTTGTTCAAAATCCGATAGAAATACAACGGCAACTTGAATGTTCCTAACAAGCAATACTTTTCAATACTAAACTTAGACTGCTGAAAATAATAAACAAGTATCCTGAACTTTCCTAACGAACACAAATTCTAATTACTGAGACCATCATCAAAGTAACATCATCACATAATTGCCACGGACAACTTCATATCAGGACATCATACTTTTCCAATAATCAAAAGCAGACATCAGTATGAATCACGTTTCATTTTCCAAAATGAAACTCCTATCACAACAATATGAATGCATCTACAAAATTTTAAGGACTCCTCAGACACTCACTCAGTTACCATCAAAACATCTTGTAACGCTATAATTCCTTAATTAAGAACTGTACGATAAAACAACCGATTATTCTGACTCCTTTGTAAAGAGCGAGAGAGACAGCAGGAATAGCTAAGCATGAATACAACTTTGACATGGTGATTAAAATTTATATTATCAGAATTGATGTTGGGCAGCTTTATATCCTTGCAGTTTTGAAGATCGTAATGGATTAATTAATGTTGGCAAATTTATTTCTGCTCAGTTTTAAGGAGTTTTTCGTTAATTTTTTCAGGCCAATACTTTCCTATTTTACGATAATTTGTATATTAAGGAAGAAAATAAAAAATTCAAGATAGAATAAATTATATATATTCGAAGAATTTCCCAATCGCGTGCATTAAGTTAATATACTCGTATATTTTGGTATTATTTATGAATGCCATTGTAACTACTAAAGACGTAAATATGGAAGTTCTGTATTTAGAATTATCAATAGCAAAAATATATTAATTAAACCTGACACTCAGTCGCTGTCTGTACATATTTATAAATAACTCAACTTGTTCAGAACGTAATAATTTATCTGGCGCGCCGACAGTGACGTAACATAACTCGTATATTAGCTCTCGCTTAGTGTTTGCTAATCTGCGAAATTGATATTCAATTTCTGATAAAATTACTTATCTTTACCATCATTAATTTGGGCTATCCAACAAACACGCTTACAATAGTTTTTCAATATTTACCCTACCCTAAACATCAACAATACATTTCCAGCTGATTATCCTGAATGCGCTTTCTCTCTCTCCTTTATGCTACATCTGAGTGATAAGAAGTAAATAGAAAATTAAGTTTAGCGCTCTCATATGACTCGCTCACATGCTCAAAACTTGCACAGAATACAGAATAAGTTGCAAATTTATCTGCACTCTTGCAAGCATACTAATTCAATCAAGCACTCTCAACAAAAAGCTCAACCTATTTGCAAAAAGCTCTAATTTGCAGAGATTTTCCTCTCGAGAGCATCTATTTTCCCAGAGTTTTCCATGCTCTCCGTTCCTC
The DNA here is from genome assembly GCA_963969285.1 of Odontomyia ornata. Classification (NCBI taxonomy): domain Eukaryota; kingdom Metazoa; phylum Arthropoda; class Insecta; order Diptera; family Stratiomyidae; genus Odontomyia; species Odontomyia ornata. The sequence goes on along the minus strand of OZ017740.1, from coordinate 30,268,421 downwards.
TTCCTACTTGATTGTATAAGTTGTGTGTTACTCGTATATTATGTAGAATTTTCCAATGAGTAAAGTCATGGCAAACAGAGAACATCAGATATCAGATGGTACTATGTATATGCTACCGTCTGAAAAGTCCTAAAACACGTTTGTGCTCGACAAGTGTCTGCAAGAAAAGGATCAAATAAATAGCAAACGAACTTTGGAAGCAGGTACTTTTTCACAAAGTATGAAATAAGGGAGACCGGCGTTTATAAGCAAGCAATAAAAATTATAATATGGTACAATTGAACGCTACCCAGGATGAAGCGTGTTTAGGAAATAGTCATATAAGATAAAACTGTGAACCAAACTAAATCTACCCATTTGGATAACGAAGCGCAATTTTTTAAGGGCTCTGCATAGTGAGTTATATAAAGCTCTACAGATTTTTCGTCCCACCTTTCGGCTTTCTCATACGTCACTTCAAGTTTTCTCAAAGTCTTCAAAACCTGTAATTATCAAACTGTATGGAAATGAAAAATCTAATGGCTTGAAAAAAGCATTCAAAAATTTTTCAGAGGGATCTCGTCAAATACTGAAGTGACTCTCTTAAGTATTTTTCTATAGGAAGTAGTCAGCAATATCTAATGAAATAGTCTCGGTTTCAACATCTAGAACTTAAAAACCCCTTTGGCACTACCAGCCGAAGGGGCAAATTTTTCGTAGTCACCGTAAGTTTCGATAAACAAACAGGCTTAAATTTTATTATAGTTTTAGTTGCAACGTGCATAGCATTGAAAATTTATTTACGAGAAAGTATTCTTTGAAATACCTTTATTATGATTCAGTTTAGAGCATTTTTGGAAGTAGTGTTGATTTTGAATCAAAATAATACTGAATTCAATTGAAATATGCTGAGAAACATGGCCGCTATAGGTAAGTTTGAACTGTTGAAAATATATTTAATGGCATAACTGCCATCTTAGATCCTGCTCACAAAAGATCCACATTTTCGGGTATTATTAGATTTCATGGCAATTGATCATACACGAACATTTTTTTGTGGTTCCAAAAAGCCTTCAAACCTTGGAAATTGAAATTCTTTCATTTTGAAAGTCAAATACTGTTTAAGAAAAATCTTTTTAATATAAATGCTACTTATACTAACCAGTTCAAAACTTCTTCCTCTTCTCTTTTTAGCACCACAGCCCCTCTCGAGCCTTCACTTCCTGCAAACAGCGCCTCCAGCTGTCTCGGTCCATTGACCGCTTCCTCCAATTTCGAAATCCGAGCAGCGATGAACTGTCTTCGTCGATCAAGTTGGACCAGCGTTTGCCCGGTTTTCCCACTGGTCGCCGGCCTTCAGTTCTCCCTACGAACACGTTTTTGAGTATCCGTGGTTCGTCCATACGATTCATGTGGCCAGCCCATTGCAGCTTCAGCAGTCTTACAATCGTTTCATACAGTTCATGGTTATATCGAATTTGCCATTGGTCCCCATCTGGCTTCGCTCCGATTATTCGCCTCAGGACCAGTCGCTCAAAGGCGTTCAATATGTCTGTGAATGCTCGGGTTAGGGTCCATGCTTCACACCCATAGCATGACACAAGTCTTCTCACAGATTTGAATACTTGGAACTTTGTTTTCCTGTGTATGCAGCTGGTCTTCAAGATCGTCAAAACTGCATAAAACATTTTATTTGCGAGCTGTATTCTCTGGCTATTTCGTCTCTTTCATTACCGGTTCACCTACATTTTCGATACTGTATTCGCCAAGTGTGATATTCTGTGTATTTAAGGTATTTTTCCTTGACTGCGTCATGAGCTTTGTTTTATTTCATCGATCTGTAGCCCTACTATCTTAGTTTTGCTTCGCTGTCAAGTTTCAGGAAAAGCTCTTTGGCAGTTGTTAACGACACTGACAAAATGTTCATATCGTCCGCATGGGCTTCTACTTTGCTTGACTTGTATAGTAATGTACCTCGTGTATCAACAGGTATTTTCGTTATGACGTATTCCAGAGCTAAATTGAATAGCAATGGGGCCAGCCCGACTCCCTGCTTTAGTCCGATATTTGTGTCAAAGGCATCGGTGAGTTGGTTATTGATGCGGACTTGCGAGGTTGTTGACGTCATTATCATTTTGGTGAGATGGACTAATATGGCTGTGATGCCAAAGCAAAGCATTATTTGGAAAGTATGTTACGATCAATACTGTTGTATGCTTGTTTAAAATCAACAAAAATTTGGTATACGTCTATGAATTCCCAACATTTTCCAAGTACCTGCTTGACTGCGAATAGTTGGTCTATTGTCTATCTACCTGCTCTTAAACTACCTTGATACTCTGCAATGATACTATTGGTGTATGACCCGATTTTATTTTCTAAGATCTTTGAAAATATTTTGTACTTCGTACAAAGTAGTGATATGCCTCTATGATTGTCGCACTGTAGCTAGTCACCTTTTTTGAGGATAGGGAAAATAATTGATAGGCTCCACTCTTTCGGTATGTGTTCTTGTTGCTTTATGAAAACTACTGCCACCATATTTGATGAGCTCCTCTGTAATCTCATCGATGCCCGGCGCTTTATTATTCTTTTGGGCTTTGATGATGGAACAAACTATATCCAGAGTTGGTGGTGCCAATTGAAGCTCTCCACAGACTTCTATAGGCTCCGATGTTGTAGATCCGTGCGGAGGATAAAAGAGGTTCTTAAAATATGATGCCCATCTTTCTTTTATCTTGATTTCATCAGCGATGATGTTGCCAATATCATCACGACAGAGCGTGGTTTTGGGCTGATAACCACGTTAGGCTTTTCAATACTTTGTATGCTTGTCTTGTGTTGTTGCTCGCTAAACGTACATCGATACTTCTCAATTTGTCGTCATATTATTTTCTTTCCTTAATCCTAGTTATCTTACTCGCTACTCTTCTGAGATTTTCAAAGTGTTCTCTCCTCGTACTGCTTTTCCTACATACGTATTCTTTGAACGCCTGATTCTTTTTATCTAACGCATTCTGACACTCATCATCGAACCAATCATTGCTCTTGCGCTGAGCTTGATGTCCAATTGTCTGTTCTACCATGGTCCTAATAGCCGCTTTCACTCCCATTCAGAGCTCGTTGCTCGTCTTTAACGTTCAAAGAATTCCATAAAAATATATTCAAAACACAAAATAACAAAATCTGCGTATTTTCTAAATTTTTGGGTGCCAATATTTTAAAGATATGCGTTTAATTTTACATTATTAGTAAATATCGATCTTACATTCTCATTAATTACCACGCCAAATGACGTTCAAATCGGATTTTTTACCCTACCAAGCACAAAAATATCCAATTTTTATTGGAATTGTCGCTATCGTTCAGAAACTTGGCTACAAGATAGCCACAGAAATCTGTAATAATTGAAAATTTGACCAACCATCATTTTGGAATCTGCACTAAGACGATCACTAAAATAAAAAAATCGCATCAATATCTATCTCAGTATCAATTTTCATTTAAATCCAATAAAAATTGTGACTTCAAACTTTCGAAATTTGAGATGACGCTTTTTTTAAAATTTGAAGCCTGACCTTGAAACTTTTTAATGTTCTCTAGATACATATGGTCTCTAGGATACTGTCTGGTTTTATCAAAATTGGTGATCAGATTTGGTACCACTATTTTATTGCAGACGACTCGAGTTCGGATCTTTTCTTGTGAAATTCATTCTATGATTCAATATATCAACTTCGCCGTTGACGGTCCCAAGCCCGTTTGAGTAAGGAGAAGAGAACCTCTTGTTTCCTTGACCTATAGTGTCCAAGACTCCCCCCATCCCATACTCAACGATTAATTGGTAGTAAATGTTGTCGGGGTTGCACATTGAGTTTACTGGTTCCCCTATAATGGGACAGTTCCAATAACAATAAATACATCTAGAGCTGTGATACTAAATCCTACTTATACCTCCTTTATGGGGATGAAAGAGAGTGAAAGTCATCCCTGGAGGGCCCTACACAGTTATGAACCCAGCAGAAGAGCCTCAGAATGAATTGAACCCATAACAACGATCTCACAAACGGAAAAAAGACTATGGCCTTGGATTTTGGACTGTCAGATCACTCAACTACCTTGGTGCTGTTAAGGACTTTTACAATAGGCCAGGCAATATAAATTAAAGGTACTGGGAATCCAGGTAATGAATTGGACTGGCAATGATAGTCAAGACATGAGATCGCACTCACAATTCAAAAGTGAGAAGTCTGCTAGAAAGCAAAGATCGGGAGTGGCTTTCATTGCAAATAGGGAGTTCGAATCGTTCATTATTGATTTTAAAGCAGCCTTCTACAGAAATTCGAGTTTGGAAGGCTTCAAACAGCGTCTGAGGCCAAAAATTTCACGGAGGTCCTTGACTTACAGCTAGCTCCCATCTTATCAGACACTTCGCCGAAAACAAGTAACGAGCTTTAGATAGAATTGAAAGCAGCTATTAGGACCGCGGGAGAAAAGACAATCCAACCAAAATGATTGGTTCAATGAAGAGTGCCAAAATGCGCTGGACAAAAAAAAATCGGGCGTACAAAGAATACACGGGTAAAAATACCGCGAAGAAGAGAAAACACTATGACAATATCAGGAAAGTAGCGGATAAGATAAATAGAATCAAGAAAATGAAATTCTTTGATGACCAGTTGAGAAGTAACAATGTAAGTCAAGCGAACAACAGCACAAAACAAACATACAAAAAAGTAAAAAGCCTGAAACGTGCCTCTCACCCTAAAACAATGATCTATTCTAATTATATCGGTGATATCATCGCTGATGGAACCAGGAATAAGGAAAAATGGGCATCATTTTTTAAGAACCCCTTCGATCCTCCACACAGCTCCAGAACATTAGAGCCTACAGATGATGGCGGAGCGCTTCCATTAGGCCCACCAAATCTGAATAAACTTTGCTCTACCCTCAATACCCAAAAGAAAAAGAAAGCACTGAGCATCGATGAGATTCCAGTGGAGCTCATTAAATATGGTGGCAGCGGTATTCAAAAGGCTATCCATAAAGTCATCCAGCATATTTGGCAACAAGAACATATGCCAAAAGAGTGGGGCCAGTTAATTATATTCCCTATACACAAAAAAAGGGCGACAAGCTGCAGCATGAAAACTATAGAGGCATATTACTACTTTGTATGGCGTACGAAATATTGTCGAAAATCTTAGGAAATGAAATGGGATCATACGCCAACAGTATTATTGGGAAATATCAAGGTGGTTTTAAGCAGGTCAATTGACCATAGGCTAATTTTCCACTGTCAAACAGGTACTCGAAAAATGCTGGGAGTTCAACGCGCACATCAAATTTTCGTTGATTTTAGGCAAGCATACGATAGTATTGATCGTAGCGTTCTTTAACAAATAAAAGTTTCCTTTGGCATCTCAGCCAAATTGATTTGTCCTACCAGAATGACAATAACAAAAGTGACCTCCCAAGTCCGCATCTATAACCCACTTAGTTATGCCTTTGACACAAATATTCAACTAAAGCAGGAAGATGGGCTGGCCCATGAGTAGCATTACTGTAGAAGTTGAGCCAAGTAGTAGCCTATGCGGATGAATTCAATATTTTGTCATGATCATTAACAACTGCCAACAAACACTACCTTAAAACTCGACACCAAAGCAAAACTAGTAGTCCATGTAACAGTCAAAGACGAATACTTCAAATATACAAAATATCACACTTTGCGAATACAGTATCGAAATTGTGAGCAAAGTTGTGTATTTAGGTGTCAAAATAACGAGGGCTAGAAATGAAAGGGACGAAATACGCCGAAGAATACAGCTCACAAATTAAAATTTCATTTATATTTGATGATCTTGAAGACCAGCTGCATACACAGGAAAACAAAGCTCCAAGTATACAAATCTTTGATAAGGCCGGTATTATGCTATGTGTGTGAAGCATGGATCTTAATGCAAGCACCCGTGAAAATATTGAATGCCTTCGAGCGACAGATTCTGAGGAAAATAATCGGAGCGAAGCTAGACGGGGTCCAATGGCGAATTCAATTCGACCATGAGCTGTATGCAATTTTTGATGTGCTGGAGGTCTCAACGATTTTAAGACTAAGAGTATAATGGGCTTTCCACATGAATCATATGGACGAACAACAGGTACCCAAAAAGGTATTCATTGGGAAAACTGAAGGGCGGAGACGAGTGGGGAAATCGCGAAAACGCTGGTCTGACAAAGATAGGTTATCGCTGCTCGGGTTTGAAAATTTGAGGGCGCGGTTAATAGATCGCGACAATTGGTGGCGCGATTTATAGGAAGTGAAGGCCCAGGAGGGGCTGGAGTACTACGAAGAAGAAGGGAAAGAAAAAGAAGAAGAAGATTTGATTCCAGTTCAAACGATGAATCTTGAGTATTTCAAGATCTCCGTGTGTGTTCTACATTGTTGAAAACAGCATTCTTGCAAAAAAAATCTGAAAAATATTTTAACATAATCAGATACTCTACTAAACTAGGATTGTGAAAGCATTATCCATTGTTCCAGCAGTCTGGGCTTACTTTTTAAATTATTTGCAATACATTCGAATCTAAACAAATATTTTGTATTCTTTTTCAGGTAAGACAATGAAATAAGTAATTTCCAACTCAGAGGTAATTTATCAATATTCAATTTTATCTAAACTAGACGTTAAGTAACGTATTAGCAACATTTGGAATTATAAAGTGTTCAGTATGCTATCCTCATAAATCTAAGGTCACCGTTGAAATGTGTTACAATAATTATTATTAAGAGCCTATTTTAAGGCTAACTGAAAAATCTATTTCATTAAATTTAAGGGCAGTTATACGAATTTACTTGGAAAAACCCTACCATTATTAATGAAGATGAATAAAATTCAGCTTCTAAAGTATTTCTTATCATTGTACTCATAAGAGCCCAACTCCACATCCTTTTTACTTATGAATTGCTGTTTTTGATTGTAAATCACCCGTGTTTTACATGCTGAAATTGGAGAAAAATAACACAGATTCACTCAATATTCTCATTTGAAACGGCTGCCATTTTCTTTTACAATTACCAAAATGATGATATTATACATATAATTCATGAAACCTTCATGCAAATCCTAACAAACGAAGCCATATATTGTTATAGGACAGGAAAACCCGGACTATAACTTTCTGAAATACTATTTGATATTTTGTAAGTAGCCATCTAGACATATTAAATTAAATTTAAGAGTACCTTACGATTTCATTCAGGAAAATGTAAAATTGATAAATAATACTATTTCTAACAAATTTTTGCGGCAATTGACTTTTGACATATTTGGTGTTGTTGTTGTACTTATAAGGACTCACTTCCAAGATTTTAAATTTTCTCAGATTTAAATTGTCCAGTTGTAGGGAAGAGGGAAAGTTATGAAGAAAGTTCATTCATTTCTTCCTACCTTGCTTACCTCGATACTGATTAGATAATTTTAAGAAAATAGCGCATTGACACCTTTTATATGACATATAATCTTTCAAGAAGTCATCACTTCTCTCTACACAAAATTTGACAGTTGCTGTTACAATAGCTTCAGAAAAAACTGCTTGGACACACGGATGGACGTAAGCTGTAATTTCAGTAGGGTTGTGTATTTTAGTACGAAATACTAAAAATATTTTTGTTTTTTACAGCCTTTACTAGAACTTGTATGATCATTTAAATTATCTCGGAAGAGTTTTTAATGACTTGTATATCTTATAGCTTGGCACTTACTAGGTTTTCATTCCATGAACTGGTATCAAAGGCCTGTTCTTTCATTTGTTAAGCAGTTACTAAAGAGTTTCCTCACCGACTCTCTTATAAAGCTGCTAGAGTGACGGTTTTAAAATTTATTTAAGATCTTAACATCACTGTGTTCGATCACTTTTACGTTCAGACTTGATTCCTTTAAGGATCTGTTCTTTGTCTCCTTTTCTTCTTCCTATACATAAATGATTTCACCTAAAAACTGGTTTCGGCTTGCCTCTTCTATACGGTAATGTAATTAGAGTCATAAGGTCACAAGGGGTGTGAATTACACTTCAAAATTATTTCGATTCTCTCTATCATTTATAAGCTCCAACACTATCGTTTGCATTCTCAATTTTCAGAAATTCTAATGACAGGTACGATAGTCTATACCAGGTACTATTCGGTAGAACAGATAATTTTTTTCAATCGCCTTCATTGCGTCCCAGTGTATTCTAATTTCATTAAAACTTTTAACTGTTATTTTTAATTGCAAACCAGGGATACAAGATCAATAAGTTTCCTAAGAATTACGAAGCAATTAGATGCACACATTCATGCGTTTGCTTTTTTGGATGAGGCTTTCTTAACGGGACCTATATTCCGCTCATCCCAGGTGTACCAATTTTAGTGGGACTTATAGTTCAAGGAATTGATGGGAGTCCGATCAATTCTGCAATGAAAAGACACATAAATTGGGTTATATTGATGTTACATTATTTTAATAAGATGACGATTTTCCTACTCATTGCCGTTGAGGTTGTGGTGGATAAATAATATATAATTCAAATAACTCAAAAATATTCATTCCATACATCAAATAAACTTTACATAAAAATACTTTACTTTTGACGTATTAAACATATAATGTAAATCTAGATATGTATATTGTTTTTGAAGTTTAAAAAAAATAAAAAATATTTTTCAAATTGTATATAGATAGCCAATTAATGAATATGATTCAGTTCGTTCTCAAATATTATAAATTGTTTTGAAAAAAAAAAATATTGAAGAAAAAGTTTATCATTATATACATCATTATAAACAATTACGAACAATCGGTGACCTCGATAAGGCACCAGCGCCTTCAAAAATTCAAGACCTCCAGGCTGGTTGTATTCAAGACCTCCAGGCTGGTTATATTCAAGACCTCCAGGCTAGTTATATTCAAGACCTCCAGGCTAGTTATATTCCAGTTTTACTCTCGAACGCCTGGGTATTGCCGTTCGAATTGAATTAAATCAACAAAACAATAGAGGATACAAGAAAGAAGAAAATTTTCTCTCGGTTTACGATCGGCTGTTACAATTTTAGGATTTCATTGCAAGCCCGTTTAGTTTCTGCCTTTGAATTGTCCACGATTTCAAAATTCGTATTGATATTTGGCATTTTGAGGAAGATAAACTGTGACAACTTCCTGGTATCAGTTGTTGGATAGATGGAGAAGAAGTTTCAAAATTTTGTCATGTTCAGCAGAGAGTCGAGAGGAGTTTTTGCGTTTAATCGATATTAGGACCAGATTGTGGATATTCCTGACATAATATTGTGTGGCAAAGATCAATTGGCAGTTTTATCAAGAACGATTTGCAAGGAAGTATTACAAACCAAAACGTAAAGGAATTTAAGTAAGAGAATTTATGTACAACATTACATTCTACAATTACACACATTTTAAATTCATACATATATACCAGAATTTTTTAAATATTTCAAATATTTTTCATAATTTCTAAATATTTTTTTTTAAATTTTAGAACTTTAAATAAAATTTTAACGATTAGATCGCAGATTAAGGGTAGGATATATCCTGCGACAGGGGGGAGATATCTAGCGTAGCGCACCCAAAACCCTTAGGGATTTATTTTTGCAGGAATACTTATATTATTTTAAATTTAATTATGCCCCAAGATAATTTCCATGATGCGAGTCCTTTAGGCGATTCTACAGTAAATGCTGTTGCAGTGAAACTACCTTCATTTTGGAAGGAGTTTCCTGAAACATGGTTTAAGCGTTCGGAGGCTCAATTCGTTCTGGCTGGGATTACGACGGAGTTAACTAAATTCAATAATGTTCTGGTAGCTCTTGATCCTGAAGCCATTAGGACAGTTACTGATCTAGTGAATAATCCTTCATCCACTACTCCCTACACAACTTTAAAAGAAGCTTTAATTTCCAGGCTTTCAGCAAGTGAGAATGCGAGATTAAGTCAATTAATTTCGAATCTCACTTTAGGAGATAGACAGCCCTCACAACTTCTTCGTGAGATGAAACAACTAGGGGGGATAAATTTAGCGATGATCTTTTAAGATCATTATGGCTTCAAAGACTACCGAAAAACATGCAAGCAATATTAGCATGTAATTGGTCCAGCTCTTTGAATGATCTGGCATCAAGTGCTGATAAAATTTTTGAAGTTTCAAATAGACCATCAGTATTTTCGTTTGCAAATTCCTCCAAATCAGAACCTAATGTTCAACATCAAATTACAGAGTTAAGAAGTCAAATTGCAGATTTTACTAAGGCTGTTGGAGAATCATTAAGATTTAGAAGTCCAAGAAGGAATGATGGCCAGTTTCAAGGCTACCGTTCACGTAGTTCATCCAACAGACGCTCAAAGATTGAGGATTTTGTTGGTATCATGCTAAATTTGGCGTCAATGCACATAAGTGTATTGAGCCATGCAAATTTAATAACAAAAATTCTAAGGAGACTTTCAATAATTCAAAAAGCTAAACCCTCTTAAGTCTCCGGCGGCAAGCTTAATTAGTATTTCTTCTAGCCGCCTTCTAATTCTCGATTATTCTTCAAAGAAGAATTTTTTAATCGATAAAGGTGCGGAAATTTCCGTGATTCCGAAATCAAATAATTTGAAATTAATTCCATCGGGATTTAAACTTTTTGCTGCTAATGCATCTTCCATTGATACATATGGCAGAAAGTTATTAACATTAAATTTGGGACTTAGTAGAGATTACACATACACATACACACTACACGTCCCATTATAGAAGCAGATTTCCTTCGTCATTTCGGTCTTTTAGTAGACGTAGCTAATAAAGCTTTAATTGACCCAGTTACCAATCTTAAATCAATAGCTTCCATTTCTAAGGAAGATTATTCAATTTATCAATTCACGTTCAATCGGATGTTGATATTAATGTCAAAGAATTATTAATTAAATTCAAGTCGATTACCTTAGAATCTGATTTCACTAAAGTTCCAGTACATAATATTAAACATAAAATTGTTACTTCTGGATCTCCAATCATGTCCAAACCTAGACGTTTAGCTCCGGACAGATTAGAGTCAGCAAAAAAAGAATTTAATTTTCTTCTGGAACAAGGCAGCTGCCGTCCTTCAGACAGCAAATGGTCCTCACCATTACACATGGTTAAAAAAAGTAATGGTGAATGGCGTCCTTGTGGAGACTTTAGACGTTTAAATGCCATAACCGTTCCCTAATCCCTAATATACAGGATATTACTCATTTTCTGACCGATTGCAAAACATTTTCAACTTTAGATCTTACTATCAAATTCCAGTCGAACCCGAAGATATTCCAAAAACAGCTATATGAACACCGTTTGGACTCTTTGAATTTACCCGAATGACCTTTGGACTATGCAATGCTGCGCAAACTTTCCAGCGATTTATTAATTCTGTATTGAACTATCTAAATTTTTGTTTTGTATGTCTTGACGACATCCTGATTGCATCTAAATCAGTTTCTGAGCATTCAGCTCATTTGGAAATTATTTTTGAAAGATTAAAGAACATGGTCTTATAATTAACATTAACAAATGTAAATTTTTACAGACTGAGATAAAATTTCTTGGTCATTTCATTTCGTCTGAAGGCATTCGTCCAGCTCCAGACAAGTGTCAAGAAATTCTTCAATTCAAATTACCTGAGACTATTTTAGAACTTAGACGATTTTTAGGCATGATAAATTTTTATCGTCGTTTCTTGCCCAATAAAGCTCAACATCATGCGTTACTTAACAGTTATCTAATAGGAGCTAAAAAGTCAGACCAAAGAAAAATTAGCTGGACTCCAGAGATATTGAATCTTTTAATTTTTCAAAACAACAATTGTTCGAAGCAGCAGTATTAGCTTTTCCTAACATGGATGCTCCTTTAGCAATTTTTGTCGATGCTTCAGATATTGCCATTGGTGCAGCACTCCAACAACGCATAAATGATGACTGGCAACCCTTAGGTTTCTTCTCTCAAAAAAATTATAGTACTTATGACCGTGATTTGTTGGCGGCTTATCAAGCAGTAAAATATTTTAGATTTTACATTGAAGGTCGTTCTTTCACGCTGTTCACAGATCACAAGCCATTAATATATTCATTTCGGCAAAACCCAGCTAAAGCTTCTCCAAGGCAACTCCGCAACTAACATTTATTAGTGAGTTTACTACAGACTTTCGACACATTTCTGGGAAAGAGAATGTAGTTGCTGATTCTCTTTCTAGGATTTCTCAAATAGAAATTCCTAGTACAATAGGTTTCAAAGCTATTTCAGAAGCACAAATTGTAAATGAATGTTTGACAAACTTGAGGAAAAAATTCGAATTTAGTCAAATTAATTTGCCAAATTCAGATATTGAAGTTTTTTGTGAAATTTCTGATAAAACTATCAGGCCTTACATTCCAGAAAAAATTTCGTGAACAAGTTTTCAAAACTGTTCACAATTTAGCACATCCTGGAAAACGAACTACTCGTCGCATTATTGCAAGCAAACATTTTTGGCTTTCATTAAATAAGGATGTTGCAAACTGGACTCAAAGTTGCTTAGATTAACAACGTTGCAAAATTTCAAGGCATAACAAAAGTGAAATTAAGACTTTTCCATTGGTATCTAAACGCTTCAAAGCAATTCATATGGATATTATCGGACCACTTCCTTATTCACAAGGTTTCACATATTACTTGACAATTATTGACTGATTTTCAAGATGGCCAGAAGCTATTCCCATGACAAATATAACAGCTCAATCTTGTGCGGAAGCTTTATGCAGTGTTTGGATTGCACGTTTTGAAGTTCCTGAAACCATAGTTACTGATCAAGATAAACAATTTGAATCACAACTATTTGGCGAACTAGCAAGAACTCTAGGTTTTAAGCGCAACCGTACTACAGCTTATCATCCTCAAGCTAACGGTATGATCGAAAGATGGCATCATACGCTTAAAGTGGCCATTATGACACATAATAATCCTTCATGGACCAAGAGCTTACCTATTGTGATGTTAGGTTTGAGAAAAGCAATCTAAGAAGATCTTAATACTTCTCCAGCAGAGCTACTTTATGGAGAAAATATCGAAATTCCGGGTGATTTTTCAATTCCATCATTTGATAACCAAATACAAAACGATTTTGTTAAACATCTGAAAGTTGCTATGTCGGTTCTCAAACCTATTCCGGCTGCAAATCATGGTAATAATAACCCAAAAATTATTACAAAATTAGATACATGCACCGAAGTTCTAGTCAGGGTAGATTCGGTTCGTCCATCGCTTAAACCACCATACCAAGGTCCTTTAAGATATTGCGAAGAAAAGAAAAATATTTCACTATTGAGATTGATAATAAAGCATATAATATTTCGATAGATCGATTAAAACCTTGTTTTTCCGCAATTAAGAAAAAAGTAATAAAAAATAATGGATATATAGAGACCAAAAAAGTATCGTTTGACATTTAAAAATAAAACAAGATTTATAATATGATATTTATGAATGGCAAACGTTCCAATAAGTCTCAAAGAATGATTTTACATTAAAATTAAAAAATTAACACGTAACAGTTAACTAATCCCACATAAGTAGTTTTCCTTTTATCGCGAAATATAAATATTTCACTTGGGGGGGAGTTCTGTGGCGATTATATAATATATATTTCAAAATAATTCAAAAATATTCATTCCATACATAAAATTTACTTTACATAAAAATACTTTGCTTTTGACATATTAAACATATAATGTAAATCTAGGTATTTATATTGTTTTTCAAGTTTAAAAAAAATAAAAAATATTTTTTAAATTGCATATAGATAGTCAATTAATGAATATGATTCAGTTCGTTCTCAAATATTATAAATTGTTTTGAAAAATAAAATATTGAAGAAAAAGTTTATAATTATATACATCACTATCTGAGGCAGTATTACAAGTATTTTATTTTATTGTTTCCATCGTTATAAATGTTATAAAAAAATCATGCAACTATTAAAAATGTTAAAATACTCAAGATCCTTAATGGCACACAGACCAGTCTAAATTTAAATTAGTCAAAAAAAAAACATCAAATGAAAATTACTGAATACTATCAATTAATTGGAAATAGAGGAAACACAAACTATTACAAATTAAATATAAATAAAAGCATGTTTCAGCTGCGAAAATCACAGTAGTTGCAGATATTAAATATTAGCAGAGGGGTGAGTAATCCGAGGTGGCATACTGAGGCCGGCTAGCGCTCAGTCGTATCGTGGGTCTTCCGGGACACCCTCTGCTCGTGCTGAGCCACCTTACATATAATAACTAACACAAAAGGAAAAGGACAGGAAAGGGGAGTTCATCTTGAGAAATGAAAGATGATATTTTTAATATGTATAGGCCATTTTTATTTCAAGAAATAAAACGATTCAATGAGCAAAACAAAATCCAAATCAAATAAAAAAACCAAATTGATTACAAAAACGAAAATTAAACCCCCTTTGTTCACAAAAAGAAAGGAAATTCTTCAAATATTCTTAGGATAGAAAAAAATTTATTTTGTTATATAATATAAAAGGGTAATTAGAAATATTACTCACTCTTTGAATTGATTTCAACGTTTCCTTTTTAGGGTTTTGTACTAAAATACAAAACCCTATTGCAATCACGACCTGTGTCCGTCTGTCCGTCCGTCCGTCCGTCCGTCTGTATGTCACAGCACTTTTTCTCCGAAACTATAGAGGCTACAGCTATGAAATTTTGTAGAAAGGTCAGAAGTGGTGACCTCTTGAAAGTTCAAGGGCGAAAAATTTTTTCAAAGGCGTTTAAGGGGGGTCTCCCCATATAAGGGGGTGACCCCTCGAAAAAAAATTTTCACCATTGGTAGTCGAGTAGGGTGTCATTGGAAAGGTCTCAATGAGATCTTTTCAAAACAAGTCTTAAAATTGTCTTATAAGTACCGAGGGGGGCAGGGGAAGGGGAAATGTACGAACTTTTTGCGTACCCCCCCTCGCGATTGGACACCTTCCATCCGAAAAATCTGAAAAATATCATGAATGTAGGCCTTAATGAGTACAATGACAACAAATACATGAGAAGTCGAAATTCACTCAACTTTGTTAGTAATAGTATGATTTATCGATTTTGTGTTTTCTTGAATAAAATCTAAACAGTTCCCCTAAACTCAATAAAATTTAGCAAAGTGATGACTATTTATAAGATTGATCTTTTCTGAAAGTTTCATAAAGATCGAATAGTATTTACCGAAGTTATAGCGATTTGAATTTTCGTGTATTACTATGGAGCAATATGCCCTGTATTACTATGGAAACATATTGCTATGGAGCCATATGCGCTTTTTACCGACTTAGACACTACAGCTTTGCTAGAATTTGCATGAAAATTTCAGGAGTGATAGGTATCATGAAGATGAGTACATACAATTGAAACAAGTCGGAGAGGCAGGAGAGAGCTCCTAGCAAAAGGGCTTTGTAACCATTCTAGGATTCGAAAAAATAGGCCATGAATCGATGATTACAGTACAGAGGAGTGGCCCCTGAAAAAAAATTTCATGAAAGGTAGCCGATATGAGTATCAACTGAAAGTTCTCTATGAGAGCTTTTCAAAACAGTTCTTAAACTGACAGTTTTTGCTTCAGTGGGAGCACAGGGGGGGGGGGGGGGGGGGAATACATGAAAAATGTGTTTCCTCCCTCGCGAATGGACACCAGTGATCTAAAAAATCTGAAAAAAATATCAAAGGAGATATTTATGGGTATAACTATAATTTCACATTTTCTCCAATTAAATCGTCTTTGACATGTGTCTTGATTTTATTCGTTGCTGGTTACTGCATTTTGTAAGTTGAGAACAAAACCCTTCTGACATTAGCATAGGTCTGTCTACCCAACTTGTTTTAAATTTGGGTCTATAAAACGCTGATTTCACCCTCCTGGATTGACGTTATTGATATAAAACATATATAACCAATATAAAAAACGGACGCGCTTGGTAGTTTGTTCTTTAAATATAGCCCAAATTTTGAAAATATTCACAAAACAAATTCCGTTTGCCGAAATGGTTTCCACGCGGTACAAAAAAAATTCACGTGTGCACCATTTGTTCCTTAATCACCTCAGTTTCAATGGTTCATAATCGACTCGATCACTACAATCATTCCCATATCGTATCGTCCTTACACCTTTTCGGAAAATTCACGCAAAGCTCGTCTTTCACTTTTTCATAAGGAGAATTTATGCCAATGCTAATTATCTTTATCACAATTCAATTAATAAGTCTTCCCCAATTGTTAGTTCTACTTTTTCCTTCACACCGTTCACTGTTGTAGTCTCCACCTCACTTTCATCGAAACCAAAAAGCACCTTCTCTTCTCAAGAACCAAATACTGATCCATAACTCCGCAAATCACTTCAAAACCTCACTTTTATTTCCCAAAAACTAATTACCAAATCCGTAACTCCACAAAGCAGAAACTCACTTTTACTTCCCAAATACCAGGTACCGAATAAACCCAAATCCAAGAACCCAACCTCGGATTTCACCTCCAGCAAATCCGATCCCGCAAACCTTTCATCTTTCATTCCCGCTGCCGCATCTGGGTAATGTAATCGAAGTTCATTACACTTCGATTCCGCTACCCACACATCTTTCCGTACCGACAAAAGCAATAATTTCCATTTTTTCATATATGGCAATTTGCATAATCAAAGAAGCGTGTGATTAGATGCAAAGTGTCACATATATATATACGGACACTATTGATTTTGCCGAAACCCCAAAAAGAGTGCTTCCCTCCACTTGGGGAACTTGAACCCAGGGTTCCAGCAGACCCCCGGTCGAGAATTCGCGTTGCTACCGACAGAGCCATGCTCTTTTGATTTCCCATCCATCAAATTAGTAACTTCAACTCTTTCTTGATGGGCATATAATTGAAATTTATTAATAGGGAAACGTGAATAATTCTGTCAGTATGAAAAAATAAAATTTGTTAGTGGGAAATAATGAATAGAATGTTGTTAGTGGGAAAATTGAAATTATTAGTATACTCGTATATTATTATTTGTAGTTGAAAATAAGGGATAAGGGTAGGATTGTGATGATGGAGAAATAAAGATTATAGGCGAATTGGAACAATATTAATAAAAATAAATAAATACACAAAGGAAAAGGTAGGAGTGCCCAAAGGAAGGTGGAGATATTGCGGCGGCAATTTGAAGTTGCGAATGAGAGAAAGTCGGTACGCCGGAATTTGCTACAAGCACAATAAAAGAGTGTACTATCATGTCACTTCGATTTAAATGTTGAATTTTATTATTTCGCCAAACAGCAAAAACACTAGTTTCAGAAATTACTAATGGCAGCAATTCATGGGAAGCACGAAACACGCCAAGTAATCTCTTGACTCGACAAGTTTCAGATCCGAATTTCCTAACGCAATGTCTATCCTGCTCGTCGTTCAAAATTTGAGTCTCTGCTTTGTTTCAATTCTCATTTTTTGTCTCCCTCGACGAGCCTCTTGATGGCGGTAACGAAAGATTCTCGTCCATGTCGATTCTTGCAACTGATTCACTAGATCCCGTAGCAATGGTGTTGCTGCGGGATCTAGTGATTTTCTGAACTGATTTAGAAATTAAATTCTATATTTATTTTGACCGCTTTTCAGAAGTACTGGTATAAGTAAATTTGTGATTTCATTGCTCGCAACATTAATGTTAGTGAATTGAAATTTTCTTGTAGGCTCAATGAGTAGGAATCGGAAAAACTTTCTATCTATAATGGTAGCTGAAAAAGTGGCGTGGTTTATATCGGGTTAGTAATAATAATTCTAACAAGTTGCGTATCAAATTGTTCCGCACTTATTGCGTCATTGTTATTATGAAATTGTTCTTTTCGTGAAGGTCCCTCGTGTAGTTTGCCTGGGCGAGCTGCTCAATTACTACCCAGCATAATTAAATTTACGTTCGAACCATGAAATAAGAAGAAAAGAGTAAAATGCAACAAAAGTTCTCAATTGAGTCTCTTAGTAATCGATATCCCTATCCTGAAAATTCGATAAAATTCGTGCTTATATCTTTGAATTCAGAACTGATTGAATATTTTAAAACTTAACTGTCAATATTTGGAATGCAATATTTGATATCTTATTCTCTTTGCTAAGCCAAAAAAAATTTGACTTTTCCGTATTATATCTATAATTTAATGCGTAGTTTGCTCAGATAGTCGAATAAATTATTTGATAAATTTCTACTCTAAATCACAAATTAGATAGAAATGACTTCATGCAAAGAAAGTAAATGTCCCACTCTCCCATACCTCCTCTAACTTGAAAACTTGACTAAGCTTTTACAGTCAAATTTTACATGAGTGTAAAAGTTCCGCTTTTACATAGAAGGCAGCTTTAGGTTGTAGTGATACTGTGAGATAGATAGATAGCAGATTCACAATGCGCCGCTCCATTTTCAGGGCATGTTGTCAAACACATTCTGATTAGCTTTTTTCCCGTTATTTGCCACTCAGTTGACGGTGGATGGAAAACTTGTATTACCAAAAACCATCATCAGTTTGTCCATAGAGGACATGTCGATCAGCATTAATACATACAGTAGAATTTCGGTCTTACGGTAACGATTTTAATTCCATATCAAAACGCGCGAATTGATAGATGTATCTTAGCTATTTAAGATACTTATTAACTTTCATTCGTTAACCGGGAGAAACTGAAAATTTATAAGGAGGTGACAATAATTGTAAGTAACTCGATTAATCGAAACGACTTCGAAGCGGTGTGAAGTGCGAAATGTATTTACCTTGTCGTAAATTGTGAATAATTGATACGCTGGCCGTGATACGCGACGGATTAAGGAATATGTTGTTCGATATTTAGTTTTCGCGTACGCTGTGATGACAAGAAACGTGGTCAAAACCAATTTTGAATCAGATATATTTATAAATATTTTAGTGCTGTTGATAGTCCTGCTCAAAAAAAATAATAAAAAATAAAAAAAGTGGGTTATTCTAAAAACGTAAAACGACATGTGATTGTTCTAATTCAAATCATGCGGGCGCGATCGGTTAAAAAGCTTCAATTAAGACAAATGATTTGAATTTACATATAATTACCTCCAACGGCATCAAATTATCGGCGACCCTTATCGACAAGTGCTATCATAAATGCCATGTCTCTACTGTAGTTAGTGGTTGAGATCATTGTGTTTAGAAATGTGCTCATTAGTCGCGGCATGAATCGATTATTAAAAAATTAATGGTTAGGTCAATTAACCAATATGCATACATGTTATAACGCATACGAATGATAAAACTGAACCGGTTGATTGGTGATTCGCAAATTAACAATACGTGCGCGTACGGTGGACAACGTAGCGGTCAGGTGTAAAAAGTTATCTTCTAGTCCGAGCATAGATCATCTGGGATCTTTTAGCACCAATGATCTAATCACACATCGGAACAATTTTCCCATGTATGGAGAAAACCTAAAAGTGATTTGCTGCAGAGATCGAACTCTTTGCAGAATATTGAAGAAGAAAATTATTAAAAAATACCACTGAAGTGTATAATCAATTTATGAGTGGAGTGTCTAAAGTGAAAATCTAATCAAGTTAAATTATCGCTTATTTATTTCTTAATCTTCAGTTTTCTCGAATTTAATAAGATAAGTTCTCAATCGACCTCTAAGGTATATCATTTATTTAATAAATAGTCTAAGCGAAATTCATTTCTACAACATGGAGCAAAAGTAAAATTTTCTTCAAAAGGATTTATAACGACAAATAATTAAATTTCATTTTTACTCAAAATGCGACTTTCAATTAAAAGTTGCAAATCAAATATTATTTTCTTAGAAAGATTAAAGTGTACCTAATTGAAATAACATCAGATGTCTTTATTGAGTCATCAATTAACATTGCTGTGGGAACAAGTTTGTAACTTGTGAAGTAAATAAATTTTCTTAATCTGAGTATAGAACTCAAAAGCTGAAATTTAATCAGTATAAGCGGTAATTCAAAGCACATTTCTTAGACTTTTTCGAGGCACAAATTACTATTCCTTGTGTGCTAATCATTTGCCATCAATCTAATGATGGTCCATTGTTACTTTGAATAGGAAATATAAGAACAAAAGATTAATTTAGCTTCGAGAAAAAAAGAAACAAATATAAACTCCTTAAGGCACAATTCTTACCCTTCCACAATAAACCTTCACAACTTTCATTTGATTTACTAACTTTCACTTTGCGATAGCTGATTATCTTCCCCCGATACTTCAAGGACGAAAATCACTCCTTCGTAGTTCAGAGAATATTTTCTACATCTGAATCACATTCTCAGCATGACTTTGTGGGAATTTATTTAATCTTAGCTTTTATCTGTGAGATGGAAAGTAAAATCATTTGTATGATTACTTTCTTGAAAGCAGTTGAGTTTCATTTGTTCAACATGATTTTTATTTCCCACGCGGAAGTAAAAGAATTTCAGAGACGAACGAAAAGCGAGAATGATTCAAAGGATGTTCTTTTGGTCTTTGTAGGATGTTCTTATGGAAAGTATTAATTAAATTCTGATTTTATTCTTATACTATGTCAGATAAAGGCAGGGCTGAAAAATATGTATAGAATTGTCATTTTGTAAATTTATAAGCCGGTTGATCAATAAGGTCGGCTGCATATTTGCTTTTCCTCGCACGATAAGTATGTGGAAGGATAAAAATAAAAAGTGGAAGGCTTTCTTGTTTTCTTTCAAGCTTTTGTTAAAATGTAATCCCTAAGATCTGTTTCAAATTGATACATTTAAAATTTTCAACTTGAAATGCATTACTTCTCTAGGAATCCTGTCAGGAAGTCATTAACTGTAAGAATCGACTTATTATCTAAAAGAATACATATGTTGTGTGCATTTGACCTCCTCCTGGACCTCCTTATGTACAAATTGTTTCAGATTCGAAAAGTTCTGATCGAGGTCTTTCATTTGATATCCTACTCGACTTGCTTTGATGAAAAATTTTTTAAGGGCTATTTCTTTATTAAGGAGCGCCCTCTTAAAAGTTTTTGAAATGTTGACTAAAACCTAAACGTTTAAGAGACTACCGCTTTTGACATTTCCACAAAGTTTGAGCTTTGTAGCTACTATAATTTCTGAGGAAATTCGCTGCGATGCACGGACAGACAAACAGATGGATGGACAGACCTGACCCTGGAAATTTAATGAATATCACAAGACAATTGCTCTTAACTTTGTTTATTCTGTCAGCGTTTCAACCATACCCAGAAATTATCGTTTGTATGGTTGCTATCAAGACACTAAAATTTGTTATAAAACAATATCAAACTCAAATTAACAACGATTATAACATACTTTGTGATTCAATTGGAAAAAAGAGAAAATACCAACCAACACCATTCACAAATTTTTTGAATTTAACACAACAGTGAACTTTTATCCTACACCTAATATCTTATGCCTAACTCTAATAAAATTCAATCAAAAACTTAATCTTTTACTAAAAAATTTGATCAGAATATTCCTGACCTGAACATTAAACCTTATTTCTAAACATATAATGGTAAACATAACGCATACCTATTCTAATTACTGAAATCTATCCCTAGTTTCTAACATAACCAAACCATGACCGTGCCAAATACAGTTATAATGAGCTGAAACTCAAAACTATGCAAAGAAACACAGAAAAAAAATCACGAATAACTTGGACATTGTCAGCTACCAATACCTAGATGTCTCAAAAAATTTAGCAAATGAATATCTCCATTGGTATCGTTGGTCTCGTGAACTCCAATTCCGAGGATATTTTATCTTCTTATCGGTGGCCCGTCTATATATGTGATATATGATTGAGACACCGTCAGAATCAAAAACATATCGATTCATGTCCAAATACACGAATGCTTCCGGAGGAGTGAAGCCAGTAGTGAGACAAGTCTCAATATACCCATCTGTAGTGTGGAACGGCTGTAAAATCTAGGGGGCTTCACTCACAGTTACAGATCTTGCGATATGATTCCGATGAAGCCTCTATATGCAAATACCGTCTCTTATCACTTCAGCAGTTTAATAAATTCTCCCAGTCCATCTCAGGCTCTCTGCATAAACCAGTATATGCACGAAGACATTTTCTTTCGAAAACTCTTAATCTTTCCATAGAACTAGCACTCTGGTTGTACCAGATCTGAGATTTACTTTGACCTTTTGATCAATGTACCTGGAATGAAAGAATCGTCAAAGGGCTACGACTGCTGTTTGTACTTTACTGAGCATGATTTTGACATTCTCAATATAGTACAGATACTAACCGAGATGAACACCGAGGTATTGAACACAGGATTTATGTGGAACCCGTTCTGAACTACCCTCACCAGCCATATCGTGGAAATCCCTCAAATTACATTTCAGGTCTTGACTGGCCCCTTGCAGCGTTGTCCGAAACAAAATTTACAGTCTGTGTAAAGAATTATAGAATGTTTGAATCATTTTTTCAAAAGGTGAAATTGCTATTTTACTTTTATTTCACTCTTCATCTTTCATACACTATCCATAGTTTTATAAGAAATATTTGTAGTGAGATTTCGAGAAGCAAAAATAAGTTTTTTTCTGATATACTCGTAAATGGCAAAAAAGAAAATATTCCTATGAACTTGCTCTTACGCCTCTTTTGAAATTATTTCAAATATAAACATCAATTCGCTCCGAATACTTAATACTTACATTCACAAGAGAGAGAGAGTGAGAGAGAAAGCATGAAGCTGAATTCCGAAAATTTAATCAATAGCAGCATTAGCAATTGAGTGGTACGTGGGGTTCATTTTGAATATTGCTTTTTCTTTTTTGCAGTACTAAAGCTCTGCCTGAAACTGTCTTCGTTGACTAATTCAAAGCAGCGTTTCCTCGGTTTCTCCACTGATCTCCGCCCTCCAGTTCTTCCAACGAGTATCTTTTTGGGTATCCAAATTTTTGATATTATATTTGCCAAGTGTGATATTTTGGGCGATTGAGGAATTCTTTCTTAACTGGTTCATGAGTTTTGTTCTATTCTCTTTGATTTGTAACCCGACTAGTTTTACTTTGCGGCCGAGTTTCAGGAAAAGTTCTTTGGCAGTTGTAAATCATCTCACAAAATGTTGATATCACATATCTTGACTTATATAGTAATATACCTCTTGTATCGAGCGGTTTCTTTCCTATAACGTATCCTAGAGTCGAATTGTATAGCCATTGGGGCAGTCCATCTCCCTGCTTTATTCCGAGATTTTTGTTAAAGGCGTCGGTGAGTTAGTCATTGTTACGGGCTTGAAACGTCATCGACGTCATTGTTACTTTGGTAGGATGTATGAATTTGGCTGTGATACCAAGCTGAAGCATCATTTGGTACAGTACGTTACGATCAATACTGTCGCATGCTTGTTTAAAGTCAACGAAAATTTGGTGTACGTTTATGCTGAACTCACAGCATTTCTCAAGTACTAGCTTGACTGTGGAAAATTTGCCGATCGTCGATTTATCTGCTCTAAAGCTAGCTTGATACTCTCCAATAATATTGTTAACGTATGATCTGATTTTATTTGCTCATATCTTTGAAAATATTTTGTATGCCATACAAAGTAATGATACTTGTATGCCTCGATAGTTGTCACCCTTTTTGTGGATAAGGAATATAATTGATTGATTCCTCTCGTTTGGCATATGTTCTTGTTGCCAAATGTGCTGGATGACTTAGTAGATGACTTTCTGAACACTGCCGCTATCATATTTAATGAGCTCAACTGAAATCTCGCCGATGCCTGACGTTTTATTATTTTCTTGGGGTTTGATAGTGGAGCAATTTTTTTCCAGAGTTGGTGGGTTCAGCTTAAGTTCTCCGGGAATATCTATAGGCTGTAATGTTCTGGAACTTTGCGGAGGATTAAGGATTTGACTACTTTGTATGCTTGTCTTGTGTTGTTGCTAGAATTATATCCACGCTCAACAATTGGTCATCATAGTATTTTCTTTTCTTAATTCTAATTTTCATAATATTCTTTTTTTGTTCTGGTTCTCCAACCTAAAATATTCTTTGCACGCCTGATTCTTTTTATCCAGCGCATTCTGGTGCTCTTCATCGAAAGCATCGTATTTTTGCACTGGGCTTGATGTCCAATCGGCTTTTCTGTCACTTTCTCAATTGCTGTTTTCACTTCCACCCATAATAGCCTTGCCAAGCCATAGGCTTGACAAGGCTTTTATAAATAAAGGGGAAAATAAAATGTCACAACAACTAGTGTTCTTCTTTACCTATTTTCACTTTCTTAAATGCCAGGGGTTGTCATTCATACTGTGTAATTACTGTTTTAAATACATGGGCGCAAAAGCGTTCAATGTTGTTTAGCCACAATTAATAACAGAGAAAGCTTGGTTTTATTTGTTACAGACCTTATGTTCCATGCAAAAATATAGAAATTACCGTTTCCCTTTTCAGTCAATTAAAATAGTTGATTTTATCATAATTTTAATACATCTGAATATTTCAAAACTACCGTTGCTTTCCTTTATTTACTAACCAATGTTAAATGAATATCAAAAGTTATTGTATTCTGATATTCGATGACACCACTAGCACATCAATCTCGAAAACATGGATCTTCATAATCGTTTCAAGTTACATGACGTAAAATGCTTAGAATTTTGTTGTAAGATTGGCTACTCTGCTAGTACTTTTGAAATTTATCAGAAGATGTTTTTGAGAGGCGGATAACTTTAAAATGGCACTATTGTCTCCGGTGGCCGCCTATATAAAGGTTCCCGGTTGTTTTGAGTTTAGTTCTGTTTGTCAATGCATCATGAATAGACTCATGTCACAACAACGTTTATTGCATGGGCTGAAGGAAAGAATGCATTGATCCAAATTTACATTTGAATATTTGCTCAGTGATGAAGCACACTTTCGGTTAAATGGCTGCCGCAAAACAGTGCAGACTCGATCTTTGGCATTGAGATTTATTGTTAGGGTATCTCATGCCATGACCGTAATGGAATTAGAGGTGATTTGGTCAATGTCACGCTCAGCCATGTGATTATTACCTAGTTTTTCAATCAGTACCCGTTATAGCTGGGTGTGCTCTAATCCACTGCTGCACGCAGACTAATTAATTTATGGACTTTGCATATATTGAGAAAGAAAAAAATCATCTTCTGAATTTCACTTGAAACCACCTTTTACCTTGAAATGAGTATAGAGAGTCAAATCCTGTTTTCGCCAAAATATTGGATTTATTTTAGGTAAGCTTCCTTGCAAAACGTTAATCCAACAGTTGGAATGGACACCTACCATTAAAAAAATATATTTCTGTGATTTTAATGGCGCAACAGCTCAAGGCTCCCAAGGATTAATCATCTCCAATCATCACATTTTACTCCCAACAAGGGTCTGGCTTCAGCTCCTATCGGGTCCCCGGTATTCCTGCTGGACGTTTACCTTCCAATCATCACATTTTACTCCTAACAAGGGTCTGCCTTCAGCTCCTATCGTGTCTTTCCATCGGGTCCCCGGTATTCCTACCGGACGGCTACCTAGTGCTCTACCTTTAAATGTTCTTTTTGGAAGTCGGTGTCTTTCCATTCTTTCTACGTTACTCGCCCATTGCAATTTGCGTAATTTCACGCATTCATACAGCTCCTCATTGGAATGCAATTTTTTCTCTGTTCCTTGTTTCACTGGGTTCTCATTTTCCAAAACACTTTACATTCAAATGCATCCACTGCCTTTTTAGATCCGCTCACCAGGGGCCATATTTCACTTCCATATAACTGCATAGGTTTGACTAGTGTTTTGTAAATGCGGAGCTTATTTTGCTTTTGAATAACTTTGGATCTTAGATTGGGAATTATGAAGTAAAAGACTTTATTTGCGGCGTATATGTGGCGACCAATTTCATCCATTTCAGCGCATTTTCTATTCAGGTTGGCCCAAGGTAAATAAAGTTATCCACATTTCCAAGATTTTCGTCGCCTATGGCTATATTTTGTCGGACTGAAGTTTTCTTTCTGATTTGAGTCATGAATTAAGAATCCTGTTTGTTTCAGATTCCAGATTCAAAAATACTCCTTTGGCGTTTAAGATTAAACGTGTCATAAAATTGTTTTCATTAGCATATGCTACCAATTGTTTGAACTTGAACAGTAGTGTATTCGAAGTTTCCAGTGCAATATTAAAGAGCATTGGAGCAAGTCCATCTCCTTCTTTTAAGCTTGATTCCATTATAAAGTTGTCCGTTAGTTCACGATTTAAGCTCGTTCTAAGACTTTGTGTTTAGTATCGTGACCTTGACCATGCAGCCTAGTTTTGTTGGAAGGCGAAAGTCAAGCATTATTTTTTACAGTACATTCTGGTCGACACTGCTGTATGCTTGCTTGAAGTCTTCAAGGAGTTGGTGCACATCGATGTTATATTCCCAGCACTTTTCAAATATCTGCTTAACTGAGAATATTTGGTCTATTGTAGACCATCCACTTCGAAAGACTGTCTGATACTCTACTATAATACTTTTATAGAACGGCTTTTATTTTGTTTCCATGGTTTCGGAGAGTACTTTATAAGACGTACGCAGCCAAGCGATGCCTCTATAATTTTCACACCTTCACTTGTCTTGCTTTTTGTGTATACGACATGTTATACTTTTTCGCCAGTTATCTGGTAGCTGCCCCTTTGACCATATCCTACATATGAGTCAATACAGGAGGTTATTTAGATAGAGACCACCACTCTGGAGCAGTCCTGCTGGTGTTTCATCTATTCCTGGAGTCTTATTTTTTCTAACGTCCCGTACTGGTGCTTGTATTTCGTTAATAAGTTAAAAGCTACAGTCATTTTTGGGGACGCTGTGAATAGCATCTAGAAATATTGCAGCCATCTGTTTTCAATTTTGACTAGGTTGCTTGTGATTGCTCCTTGTGTACTTTTTCAAGGACTTGTTTGTGGATCGAAGCCATCTTTTAGTTAGTTAATAGGGGCATACACCAATCTGACTTCATGCAGGAATACGTTTTCGTTTATCTGTTGAATCTTGGTGTTGATGGTCAGTCGTTTCTTTTTTTGTTTCATTTTTTAGCTTGACGTCAAAAGGTTGTATTTTGCTCTTATTTCATTTTCTTTCATTCTTCGTCATACTAGTCGTTCCTACTTTTTTTGTCTGTTGCTCCAATACTTGTTTGGCTGCATCTTTTACCGCATGTCACCACCTGCGAGGATATGTTGATGTGATCTTTCAGTGCTAACATAAGTGTGGTTCGATAAACAGTTAGCCTCACTGCCCGATGGCATCTCTATCGCAAGAGAGATGCACTATCGTATATTACATTCTTGTAGATGGCTAATATCAAAATTTTAGCCGAATAGAACTTGTAGTTTTGTTTTGACCACATGTGGAAGCGGGCTTGGCCACGGATTTTAGAAAAATTGAGAAAGGGCAATATTAGTTGGTGATTCGATTCTTGATTTTGGAAGGGAAATTGCACAGCGATATCAAAGAGCGCTTGAACGTTGTGTATGATGACTCTGTTCCTGCGATGGCAATCGTGAAAAATTAGTTAGACGAGTTTCAACATAGTTGAATGACGTGACAAAAATACACAAGCTCGTATTGGCAGACCACCGATTGAAGGTGGTAGAAATAGTTGAGACAGTAGTCATCTCAATCGCGTGGGTTATATCGTGCATGAAAGTTTGGGCATGAGAAAGCTATCGGTGGGGTACCGCATTTGCTCCCTCTCGATAACAAACGCAGCCGTAAAACCACTTCAGAGTAGTGTTTGATGCTATTTAAATGCAATTTGAAGGAGTTTTTGCATCGTTTTGTGACCGCTGACGTTATATAGCTCCACTGGTACACGCCACAAACCAAAGAGTAGTTGAAACAGTGGACTTCATCCGACAAACGTGCTCCAATGAAAGCAAAGGCTGTCCTATCGGCCGGAAATGTGATAGCCACCGTTTTTTTAGGATTTGCAAGGCATGATCTGCATTGACTACAGCCACAGAGCTCTATTTTGCCGTATCATTGAGCTGATTTGACGCCAAATTGCAGAAAAAGACCCAATTTGACGAAGAAAAAAGTGCTCCTCCACCTCCAAATTGGAAGAACTGGGCTACAAACTGCTACCCCATCCCGTGGTCCCGTGCGACTTTTTTGTTTTGAAACGTGAAAAAGTCATTCGTCGGACGGAAATTTGAGGAAGTCATCACCGCCTCGGAGGCCTACTTTGCAGACCTCGAGAAAATGTATTTTTCAGACGGGGTAAAGAAGTTGAAGCATCGCTGAGCCAAGCGTATCGAGCTAAGAGAAGATTATATTGAGAAACAAATGGCCACTTTCCCAAAACTTTCGTGTTTCTTTTGTAGGCGAAGTACTTATCAGACCACCCTTGTGTACATGTGGACGTTACTGTAAAAATATAAAATGGAAGTTATTATCCAATACGTAGAAAATTGACTTCAGAATTCATTCTTAATCGGATTTAAGAATTTAAGAATCTGACTTATGAGACTTTATGAATGAATTTACGATGGTTGGCTCATTGCGCCCTTTAGTAACTTTTTGGGCCATCATCTTTTTACCGGACACTATTATAATTTTTTGTAAAAAATTTAAGAGTTCATTGGCTCATAGTTTAAATAGAAATTGGGCGCTTAGATATGTTAGAGAAACTAGTTCTATGACCTTAAAGTTTCTTTTACAACGTGACATCAACAATTTTATCCTTGACCGTGTCATTGTTACTTCATTTTCATATTAGAACCCCAGTCCAGAGATTTGGTCTCATAGTTCGTCCCAAGAACCACTCGAAACATATTATGTTGCTGCCAACTGGATTTAATTTAGTGACCTACAGCTTAAGCGGTTAGTGCTTAGCTCATTGCATTCCTAGTTTTTAAACAAGCACTAATTTAGTCATAAAATTTTCGAAAAATTTGAAACTAAACGTTACCCAAATGCTAAGCAACTTTACGTTATTGGCAAAAAATGTATTTATAACTGGGTGTAGCAGTTCAGTTACATAAGCCTGTTTGACTTTTACATTTTTACATGATCTGAGTTCAAACCGGCGTGAACCAAGTAGGTTGATCAGTTGAATACGAAAAATAATAATAAAAATCGAATATGTGCTATTTGTGGGATTAAAAAAGAAAAAAATTGATTAATAATTTTAGTTTGACATACTAATGTTATTGGTTTTACTTTTTTTGGATTAGAAGTAAGAACTAATTAACTAGAAAGTGAGTGAAAAATTTGTTTAAAAATTTCTCTATGAGTTACCTTTGAACATATAGAGCTCAAGCAATGCACCTATTTAATTTTTGAAAAGTCTTCATAAACTGAAACTCTATCACTGCACGAAAATTTTAATAAATTTCGATACAAGAAAATAGTAAATTTATTGGAGCAGTATCAACCTCTATTAGATGACCAATAAACTCTTGTTCGTAATGCATTCCTGTTTCGCCCACTACTATTTCAAAACACATGTAATATCATATTCTCTGAATTTAAAGGTATAACACCCACACAATGCAGCGTTTCACATTGAACAGAAGTTCAAAGTTCATTCAATACAGCATACCACAAAAGCTTATATCATTTCACACATGGTCAGTGGTAAAGAAAAGAAGGAAGTGACAAGTATCTGTTCTGAAGATTGTAAAAAATGTTGGCATCATACCCATATCTACCGTTAAGTTGAAAATGCTGATTTTGGCGCAGTGATAACATAAAACTATCGACGATTGCTTGTAATGTATGGCATTTTAGATTGTAATGCAAAACAAGAAATGTTCGATATCAGTGTGATAAAATTAGAAAGCATTTGTTATCTTTTGCCTTTTGTGAAAAATAGAGACAACCAATTGAGGAGGATTGCCGAAGGTAATTTTGTCACGTAAAGGTCTGCTAGAGATTTAAGTTGTGTTGAGTTTAAATCGATTGATGTCTTTTTGAAACTTCCTTAGCCAATTATAAACGTTTCACTCCGTTAATTGCATTAATTTCATGTGGGATATTTTTGATTATTGGTAGCAAACCTATTTCTTTAAAAATACCGTTTGATTTCAAAAATAAATCTCAGAGCAAAAACAAATTAAAACTGCCCTGGAACTATTTAAATTTAACGATGATCAATTTCATTTTCGTCATATCCTGCAAATTTAAAACATCTTCAATTCAATCCTATTGATTTTCCATAAAAAGAGCCGAAAAAAATTATCGCAATCTAATAGCGAATCAATCAAATTCCACTGAGTACAAACTTTCTGTGATTTTCGTTTCTCGCTCCTTCTCGCCTAACACTAAATATACTTTTCGACATTTTACTTTGATTTATGAAAGAAAATTAGAACCGGAAGATGATGTATGTGAAATGTATCGAAAGCAGATAAATCGATGATGACATGTGGTATGTTATTCACACGCCAAAATAAAAAGTTTAGATTAAAAGCCACTGAGTATCTATCAAAATGAAATGATAGATACTCTCTGAGTCACGCTCTTTCACCAAGAATGGACAACGGAAAGAAAAAAAATTGCATAGGAAAAATATAAATATCTAAATAATCGTTTTAAAATACTCACTATCAGGAGGGTATTAAAGTCATTAATTATATTTTATCACGTTTTGTCTTAACGGACATGTGATGATAAAAATTCGCGATTGGGTTTTTTATGTTAATTTCACTCAATAAAGTATTTCAGTGGCGTTTATTGGTTTGCCGGGCTAACATACTAAACCATATTTTCAATTTGAATCCGTGAACTTTTAAAATGTAAATAATGAAGTGTTGATTACCTTTATTTGTTGTATTGATTAGCGACTGCTTTATTCTCTCTCTCTCTGCGCAAAAGACCGAACTGGAACGCAATTGTGTGAAAACGTTTTACGAAATGATTCTTTGTGACGCGATTTTGTGGTTCTCTCGCCGCTATTTTCATTCACGGAAAGATTCGATAAGTAATGGCTTATTATTATCTTAAGTTATTTTCATTTATTTTGAGTATTTCAACTGAATGAGGTATTCGTCAGAAGAGTTATTTAATTGAATTATACATATTTAAGAATAATTTTGGACTTGATATTATATTGAAGGATTAGAGATAAGGGAATTCTTGATGTAGATTTTTGATTCATTTTTGATAAAAAAAGAAATCTACAAGTATTACCTAGTCATCTAACTGAGAATGGTAGAAAATTTGAGATCTGATTAATCGATTGATTAATAGTTTTTATTGATTATCAGTCGCTAAATATCGAGGAAAAACGATAAAGTTTTTTTTACCTTTTGAAGAAAAAAATTGATAAGCTACAAATTCCGGTTTTAATTTGTATCTAGTAACCAGCTTGTTTGATATTTAATAGCTTTTTTCGAAAGTCTGCCTGATTCCGAAAAATTTGGTATCAAGAATGTTGCCTATGTCACCGGATTTTCAGCTACCACTTTCCACTAATGCTTTTCTCATAAATTGGCTGATTCTTGAGCATATATTGTACAAAGGAACAGATTTTTAACTTCTGTTGCAACCTCGGAAGTCACCGCAGTTGCAGACATTAAGTATTAGCAGAGGAGTGGGTAACCGGGAGTGGCATACTGAGGCATACTCAGTTGTGTCGTGGGTCTTTTGGGACACTCTCTGCTCGTGCTGAGCCAACTTGCATTTAATAACCAACACAAAGGGAAAAGGACGGGAAAGGAGGAGGTCATTTCAAGAAATGAAAAATATAGTTTCTAACATGACATGACCATTTATTAAATTCAAACAAAATAAAAGAAAGAATTCTACAAGTGAAATTTACAAATTTTAACTCCCCTTTTTAAAATTTATGCAAGCAAAATACAATTTATATACAATTTAATAACAAGAAAAAAAAGGAAAATATAACTTGAGATAAATTAACAGTATATGTATACAAAAACAAATTCAAATAATTACTTACACTTTCCTTGTTGAACTCCAAGCGGTCGGCGAAGAACAAAAGAAAGCAATTCGGGGCATCTTAAACTCAAGCTTCAATTTAAAAATTACTGTGAATAAAGTCCAGAAATTAAAGCGCAGAACGGCCACTTTTTGCAAGACGCTTATTCAACTTTCTCCACTAATTCATTACCCTTCCAATTTCATCCAATAGGATACTTCCGAATTCAACAAATTGAATTTTTTTCACAAAGTGCTTCACGGAAACTTTCCTCTTTCTTTTTTTTTTTTTCTTCTCGTATTTTTTTTAATAAATCAAATTAGGACACTTTCCTACTTCACTTTTAAACGCCCAATATAAGAATTAAATTTTAATGTTTTTTTTTTGATTTTATTTTCTAGACAATTTCGGATTTGAGTTATGCTGGATTATTTCTATTCCCGGTTCAATTCACTTCAATCCACACTCAACTTCACTCGCATATGCCATAAGCAAAGGTTTACTGGTTTTTATTTTCAATTTCTCACGTTTGTAGTTCAATATCACACTTTTTCACAAAATCAAAATTGGTCCCCTTCTTCTTTGCAAACTCCATAACCGAATCTCTTCTCCTCGAATTCACGATTCGGCACCACCAAACATAATCCCTTTTATCTCCCAGTCAAATACTAACTGCCCCGATTCAAGAACTCAATCCTTTTTTCATCTTCCATTAACACTGCCGCATCTGGGTAACGTAATCGAAGCTCAAAACACTTCGATTCCGCTACCCACACATCTTTTTTTTTGTATCGACAAACGCAATAATTTCAATTTTTTGCATATATGGCAATTTGCATAATCAAAGAAGCGTGTGATTTGATGCAAAGTATCGCACATACATACACGGAAACTATTGAATTACGCCAATACTCTGAAAAGAGTGCTTCCCTGCGCTCGGGGAACTTGTACCCAGGGTCCCAACAGACCCCCGGTTGAGAATCCGCGAATCTACCAACGAAGCCACGTTCTATTGATTTCCCATCTATAAAATTAGCAACTTCAACTCTTTCTTGATGGGCATGAAATTGTTATTGATTAATGGGGAAACGTGAATAAATTATTGTTAGTATGAAAAATTAAAATTGTTAGTGGAAAATAATGAATAGAATGTTGTTAGTGGGAAAATTGGAATTATTTGTATATGTTATTTTTTTGTAGTTGAAAATTATGGAAAAGGGTAGGATGGTGATGATAGGGAAGTAAAAATTATAGGGAAATTGGAAAAATGTTAATAAAAGTAAATAAATACACAAAGGAAAAGGTAGGAGTGCCCAAAGGAAGGTGGAGATGTTGCGGCGGCAATTTGCAGTTGCGATTCGGAGAACATCGGTACGCGGTAATTTGCAACACTACTTCAACTAAAAAAGTTTTACTTGTCTTAGCTGACATTTGCTTTTTTTCAAACTAGTAACTAAAAGTGGATTTATTGCAAGAGGTCCAAATTTATAAATATGTACAATGCTACTTAAAAAACTGAAAATAAATAGGATAGACAAAACCATGCTCATGTCAGAAGAGATTTGTATTTAAATACGAATAGCTTTAATTCCATTAATATTTCATTCGACCCTTATAGTTTCAAACGGTTTTCAATTACGACTTGAAATAAAAATTGTATTTTTGTTTCCGAAAACCGTGTATTTATTTATTTACTACAGATATACATTTTGTCCTAAAATCTAGGATTCTTTCAGTGTTAAATACTACTCTTAACCTAGTGCTAAACTATTTGTACAATTCATTTTTACCTGAGTCATCTCTTTAAAATATATTTTAAACTTTTGTGGAGAGCATTACCTAGATTTTGATTCAATTTCTTTATCAAAGGGATGTTACTTATATCTATAGTTTCCTGAATATTGGTTTCATTTATTTCATATTTTTTACCAGTTTTACATATGTCTTTTAAATTTTTTCCCATGGGATAGGGTTCATTTCGGTCGTATGTCTTGCTATCATTGATTTCTCCTTGTTTAATTTTATTGCTTCCCCTAGATCAAAGTCTTCGTAAATATTCTTCAAACGAAACCATAGCGCAGCTTGTTTTATCTACGAGGGCGGTCCGATAAGTGCTTCGCCTCACGGCTCGATGGCGACAATATCGCAAGAGAGATTCAATAACGTATAGTACACTATTGTAGACAGCTAGTATAAAAATTTCAGCCAAACCAAACTCGGTCTTTTAACCGCGTGTGGAGGTGGCCGTGTCCCCAGATTTCAGGGTAATGGGGAATGAGTAACATCGGTCGGTGACTCAATTCTTCTTGAAATCGCGCATTGGAATCAAAGAGCGCTTGCAAGCTGTGTATAGTGACTCTACTCCTGCGATAACGACCATGAAAATTGGTTTAACGAGTTTCAACGTAGTCATGCGTCGGTTTTTGATGAGCCACGCCTAGATGCCTAAAAACGGCTCCCAAAGTGGGAGCCGTTTTTAGGAATCTAGGACAAAAATCCACGAGCTCGTATTGGCAGACCGCTATTTGAAGGTGCTTAAGATAGCTGAGACAGAAGACATCTCAAAAGACCGCGTGGGCTATATCCTACATGAAATTCTAGGCATGAAAAAGCTGTCGGCATGATGGATGCCACGTTTGCTCATTTAGAACAACAATCATAATTATGAGATCACTTCAGAGCAATGTTCCGAAGGAGTTCCTGCATCATTTTAAGACCGTCATTGAAACACGACTCCACTGATACACATCAAATACCAAGAGCAGTCGAAATAGTGGACTTCACCCGGCAAACCTCATCCGAAAAAGGCAAAAACTGTCTTATCGGTCAGAAAGTTGATGGCGACAGTTTTCTGGGATTTGCATGGTGTGATCTGCATCAACCTTCTGAAGAAGGGCAAAACGGTCACAGCTCATACCTCCACTGTTGCCGCTACCAAAACGGACTACAAACTGCTATCCCATCCACCATATTCTCTAGATTTGGCACCGTGCGACTTTTTTTGTTTCCAAACTTGAAAAAGTCACTCCCCGGCCAGAAATTTGACTTGAATGAGAAGGTCATCACTGCTATGAAGGACTACTTTGCAGACCTTAAGAAAACGTATTTTCCAAACGAGTTAAAGAACTTGGAGCATTGCTGGGTCAAGTGTATCAAGTTAAGAGGAGATTATGTTGAGAAATAAATTGCCACTTTCCAAAATTTTTCTTTTATAGGCCGAGTACTTATCGGATCTTCTCATATTCTTTGATTTTATCCTTCTCGTTGCCGGGCCAATTTGATAGTTTTTTACCGCTTTACGGAAAATTTTCATGCATCCCCAAAAACGCAATGCTACATTGTATATTTTCTTATTTGTAGCTTTCTTCTTTTTTGGCGTAGGATATTATTTATTACATCCGCTGCATACCCACTTTTAGCCGCTATATCTGCGATGCACTTTAGCTCCTTATTAAAATTTGCTTTGCTTATTGGTACCATCAGTAGCAGTGTAGCATACTATAGTATGCTGCCATTTTGTGCCGATATGGGCGATGAGAAGACCTAACTATTTTTCTTTGTTTACTAGTTGTCTTTCTATGTATTGACAATTCTATTCTATTGCTACTTCTTGTCAACATTAGATCTAGAAATGGTAGTTTTCCATCAACTTCGAACGTTAATTTGATTTGCAGATAAAGTTTGGACAATTTATTTTCAATTTCTGCACTCTTCATTATTGCTACGATGCCATCATCATATCTTCTCCGAGATTGTGGAAGCATATTTTCTTCTTCCATTCTCTCCTAGAGCGCTGACTTATATCTTTCTGCTGAAATCGGAGATAGCGAATTACCCATACCTAGTCACCGTGTTGTTTTCATTCATGTATGCACTTGCTAGTGTTAAGTATGCTTTGTACTTTTTTTGCCACTCTGTTTTTTATTGAATCCTCTCGAGCCATATTTCAACAACGCCCCCACATCAAACGACACTATAAACTCATCTGCATTCGTTTTTCCATCTTCTTCATTCTGTTAACCGGTTCAATTGAATTTTTGATAGTATTTTTCCCGTTGATTGCTCCTAGTTGGCTATTTTATAAGTTGGTAAATTTGAGTCCGCAATAATGTGCCTCATTTAGCAACCTTCTCTATGCACTTAAGGCTAACTCGTAATCCTTAGTATTTTGGGATTTGGCACTTTCAGGTGACTCTTACTGCCTAAAGTGGTTTAAACTTCCTTCAGCGCTTTATTTACTCGTTTAATTGACATTTGAATGGGATATCTCCGGAGCTTAAAATATCCGCCAGCATTAATTTTGTTTCGTACTAGTTCATCGTAATATGTCTTATCCATGATTGAGCTACCAAAAGTTTCATACAGCTCATGGTTGTATTGAGTTTTAAATAGGTCCCCGTCAAGCTTCACTTCAGTTATTTGCCTCAGGGCCCGTCGCTCAAAGGCGTTCAATATGTTTGGGGATACTAGGGTTAAGATCCATGTTTCACACCCATAGCATAGCACAGTTCTCTTCATAGATTTGTATACTTTAAGTTTTGTTTTCCTGGTCATCAAGATCGTCGAAACCCAATAAAATGTTCTTATTATTTCAGCGCCCAAATATACAAATTCGCCCGCATTTTCAATATTGTATTCGCCAAGTTTGATATTTTTGGCATTTGAGGTATATTACTTCAACTGCGTCATGAGTTTTGTTTTATTCTCATTGATTTGTAGTCTTACTAGTTTTGCTTCGCTGTTGGATTTCAGGAAAAGCTCCTTAGTGGTTACGACTATGACAAAATATTGATATTATCCAAATTGAATAGCAATGAGGCTAGACCATCTCCCTGCTTTGGTCCGATATTTGTGTTAAAGACGTCGGTGAGTTGGTTATTGACTCAGACTTAGGAGATTGTCAACGTCATTGTCATTTTGGTAAGACGGACTTACTTGGCTGGGATACCAAAGCAAATTATTATTTGGTACAATGGGATACGATCAATGCTGTCGCATGCTTGTCTAAAGTCAACGAAAATTTGTTGTACGTCTATTTTGAACATTCAGCATTTTTAAAGTACCTGCTTGACAGTGAACAATAGGTCTATAGTCAATCGACCTACCTAAAACCACCTCGATATTCCCCTACTGTTGGCGTTTAATCCGATTTTATTTTCTAAGAACTTTGAAAATATTTTATACGCCGTACAAAGCGGTGATATGATCACACATAAGCACATCACATTGATAACTGAGCTCTGCTATAATGATTTTCCTTGCAAAAGGAAATTTGCACTTTCATTAATTTTAAAGGATGTCTGCTTCATCAATTTGATATAGACTTTTCAATTTTGACGGAAGGCGTGAAAGACCGTTGACGTTCAAATGATTTTCTGACGTTTTATACTTGATATCCTATTAAAAACTGTTACGAGTGACCCTTATTTCTCACCGTACCACCTGAAAGTTGCCCTCGCGTATACTATTCACGCAAGAATGTAAGAAAACGAAGAATTTATTTTGAGTACCGGGATCGATTAGTCACCGGTTTAAAGTTAGGGATAATTGTGAAATAGAGAAATTTCAGATAGTTGTTCGAATCGGAAAGTACTGTTTAAAGTAGAGTAATTAATCGGATGTATGTAACTAGTGGGTAAGTAAGCAAATAAATCCACTTCCACACCAGACAAGGAATAGGAAAAGTTTCCTCTAATGGGACGCCAGAACAACGGGAACAAATGGCCATCGACTGCGGTTCCCCTGGCCATGTAGCTTCAATTTTCTGCGCCCTTGAACATCAGGACACAGAAACTGTCTTGGCGTTGCTTTGTGGTGCAACGAAATTTTGAAGTTGACGGGATATTGTGGCGGTGGAAGTTTACAGGATATATACCCAGTATCGGGTCACCAACAGAACAACAAATCACCTATATGTGCCATGAAACACACAAAGGGTCGGAGTAGTTACATACAATGGTAAAAATATATAGGGACATAAAAGGAGCATATCAGCATAGATTACGGCGACAATAATTATAACAACTGCAGCTAACAATGATGTTAAGATCAATACAAATTCAAGGAACTAGTGCACTTGTCCTACTCATCGATAAAACTCGTTTAGCACTTCAAATCAATCGAAAACATCCTGTTCCCGTACGACAATGTTACGAATATAACCGCGTATGATGGAATATGCCACCAGCTTTTTGTTTTTTTTTTAATAAATTTTCTATGAATAAATAAGTAAACATTTACGAATGTGCAAGGTGAATAGAAATTTTAATTTTAATTGCCCAATATGCCAACAGTTTGTGTGCTACTGGTAGATTGCGCACAGCTAGAAGAAAGTTAATTTCCACCAATGAGAGTTCATCCGGCTCCCGTTTGAAATGAATTGGCGAGGGAGCCGGGGACAACGAAATCTCTATCATTAACAGAACGACTATTGGCGGCGACGGAAGAAAGAAAACGCAAAAAAAATTGATCGCGGATTTAATTCCCATCGACGGCAACAGAAAGATTTAAGTTAACGAAGCCAGTTTTTTTTGAATTTGTGATAAAAAAAAGGTTCGAATCGGTGGCGGCCAGCAAGTACCTGGAATTTTTTTCCCCAGCCCAAGGACACACTCCAAAAAAATTTCGCATTCACGAATTAATAAATAAACTATGGATTGACAGATAAGGAGGCCGATGTAAATACTAAGGGTTGAAATTGCCAAAGCAAACAACAAACTGGGCCTGGTGAAAATAGACGGGACATAGGAGTATTTCGTCTTTACCGACAATACTTATGGTCTTCAAATAAGAGTGCGGTATCCAGATGGAAGCGTTCCATTTTTATTCCTTGTAAATTCATTAAAAATTATAAAAATGCGTTTCTCTTTCAGTTACGAGAAGGAAAAAAAAAAGATGAAAGACTTATCTCCCTGCACACAATGAAGAAATTTACAAGCGTACCCGTATAATTCTCAACTTTATATACAGAACTAATTCGAACTACCTTTATTGGAAATACCTTTGCTGAATTGAATCGTAAAAATGAAAATGTTAGACATTATAATACCAAACCAAAATACACACTTGTCCGTATATTGTTGTTAATTTATACTTCATGTAAACAAACACGCTTTTTGCATTTTGTTTAGCAACAATTAATTTACCTCGACGTTTACTCATTTTGCTTTAATTATTTAATTAATGATTCCTTTTCTTTGTTTCTATTAATAACCAAAGGGGTATTTACCCAACATCCTTGACGAGCGCTCGTAGATGGTGTGAGCGATTGATAATAATTTTGACGAGTGTTCAATGCTTTCGTAAATATGAGAATAATGGCATGCACACTGAATGTATTAATTTAACATTGACTTTATAAAACAAGTAGTTACATACATATAATCAATCCGAAAAATCTTCTTTTGCAAGTTCAGATTTATCGTTTTTTTTATAAGAACTTGGATTATACTTTCATTGGACTTAATATTCACGTGTTTTTGTTATTCATATATTTAGAAAAAGCATTATCAGGGTTTATCGTATATAGCCGATTCTTTGGTTTGACAATTTTCTTCTAATCTTCATTGCAACAGCCGATACTGACTTTTCTGACGAAGTATTCATTTTTCAATTGACTTGTCTTGGCTCAATTTGACTTTTAAGGACATCTAACCTCATGTGGCAGAAATATACACAAAGAAATCTACTGCACGGCAACAAATTACCACGACCTCGAAACTCTCGCGGTAACACTGATAATTCGATTAACCACTCTTAAATCGGGGCTCATGATTATCTCCGGCACACTTCACATAATCGTCAATTTGCCAGTATTACTGCGCACTGTAATTTATTACTCGTATGTATCCATAATCCGACAACCGTGTTTTATTTTTGCAAATCGTGCTTGCTTTTTAATAAACCTTCTTCATGCACAACTAATGACACTCCAAGTAGTTTTGCATGCAGATAACCTATTCACTCTTTTGTTATGCACAACAAACAATTTGTTTATCCAGACACATTGCAAGGAACGCACACTTTACTTTCAAAGCACCGAAGGTGCGCTGATGCTGTGGGCTGAGTAAATACAACAAACAAAGCGATAACTTTCCTTTCGGAATCTGTTTGTATGCAAAACATACAATATATGTTAAACTATGTAATTCACACGATTGGCGAATAATACTGTTTGCTTTTTTTGTCGTTGATCACCAAAGTAAACTTAACACGAGAAAATATTGGGGTAAAGGTTAAAACTCGTTCTTAGTTCAGAGTGTCAAGCTCTACGATTCGGACAAGTTGAAATTGCACTGCAATGTTTTAACGCACTAGATAGCAATGAAGGCTACTGAATCTGATTAAAGTTTGAATTGGAACGCAAAATTTAACGCCAGTTTCATCACATTTCACTACGAGAGAGAGAATTACGTAAATTGCACACGCATATCAGTCACGATGCAGCATGACAGCTCCTTTCTGCCTGTCGCAACGGTCTGTACTGTCGTCGTCATTGAAACGCAAAACACGGTTTTTGTAATGATTTCCTCTCGAGAAATAATTGGTGCTAAAATTGATGAAAGTCACGAAGGAACTGTTCACGCGCACTTTTCCACTACAGTAAATAAATTCGTGGACTAACAGAATTATCAGTTGCCTCAATTCTGTATTAGATCGCGCTTTTTTCAAATCACCCGCGGATGGCTAACGATTATTCAAAAGTCAAAAAACGAGTCCTGTGTCCAAGCAGATCTCCCTACTTGCCACGATCGGCAACAGAACTTGTTCTCCTGTCGCAGCGGGAATTTTTGATGAGCCCACTCATTTATCAAATGTAGTTTGCATTGCGGGACAATACAATGTGGTAAGATGCGTCACAAAGGCTTTACCCTGTCCAATTTTAGTTGTAAATTTAGATAATAATTTTTTTTTTTTAATTACAATTAATATTGCATCAGCAGTATGATCGAGTTTGAGCAATTTGTCTAGGTAACTGCTGGATTATTACAAATTTCTTCAATTGTGCTCTGGTAAAGCTTGAAGAAAATGAAGAACTCACATGCGCTTCTTGAGACACCGTGGCATTTGCAAAAAAATTACTGTTTGGTGTGGTTTTCATGTCGGAGGTGTGATTCGGGAGTATTTCTCCGTGGATGAAAATGACCGTCATTTTGCTGTCAATGGAGAGTACTATCGTGTTATGGTGGAGGATTATTAGTAGCAGAAATTGGATGAACTTGACATCAATGATATGTGGTTTCAACAAGACAGTGCCACTAGCCACACAGCACGCCTCACAATCGATTTATTGAAAGAAAAATTTGGTAAACGTGTTATCTCGAGAAGTAGTCCGGCGAAATGACCTTCTTGTTCATGCGATCTAACGCCATTGGATTTCTTTTTATGGGGCTATATGAAGTCACTGGTGTATGCCAACATGCTAGCAATTTTAGACGAGCACAAAGACAACATCCAACGTGAAACTGCCAGCGTTCCGGCCGAAACGTTTGCCAGACTGGTGGAAAATTGGGTCTAAAGAATCAACCGCTGTGAATGGGCTCGAATTCAGTTTCTAAAATGTAAGGCTTGCACTACACCTACAATAAATTTGAACCCAATATCTCAAATATTTATGTGTTTTATTAATAGATAAAATTGTTATGTCCTTAATGGAAAACCCTTTAAATGCCAATTGGCAAAATATTCACTTTAGATTGCATTGCAAAGATTAGCATAGTATCCAATTTGGAACTAGCTAATTTCTTACGTTTACCTAGTGTGGAGTAGAAAATAACAGATTATTTTTGCGGACATAGACGCATGGGCTTTTGTTTTAATTATCATAGATGTGTTACTTATCATCATATAAAATTTCGCTTTTTGACTAACTTTTTGATCGCTTGTTGTACACCAAAATTATTTTACTTAAATTCATTTTTATTCGAACTTAAATGTCACTTCTTCGCGTAACAACTCTTGTCTGTATTACTCTTATCATTCTCCTATCAAAACCCAGGCTTCTATCTTTCTATTTTTTAAGTAAAGAGCTTTCCAATAAGTTGTGTTATTTTGAATAGCCCGCTATTTCGGTAGATGTCACTTTTGAAACTATCAATTTTTTGACAGTTGACAAATTAAATTATGTCATTAATAATAATGGAACGCTACACCCTTTAACAACGCGTTGAAATTATTAAAATTCACTATAAAAATCGTGAAAATTCGGTTCGTAAAACTTGAACATTTTTGGGTCATCGTGAAGCACCTTGTCGGACTGCAATACAGAAACTCGTGGAAAAATACGAGTTGTTAGGATAACTTAGCGATGTGAAGAATAAAACCCGTGCACGTCACTCAAAAACAGGCGAGAATATTGCTGCTGTAGCCGAAAGTGTTGAATAAAACCCAGGTTTGTCCATTCCTCGTTGTTCTTTGGAATTAGGCATTTCACAAACGTC
Source organism: Odontomyia ornata (assembly GCA_963969285.1). Taxonomy (NCBI): domain Eukaryota; kingdom Metazoa; phylum Arthropoda; class Insecta; order Diptera; family Stratiomyidae; genus Odontomyia; species Odontomyia ornata. The sequence continues at coordinate 30,226,011 of OZ017740.1, read as the reverse complement.
ATTACACCGTATTTTCCATAAAGATTTGGGTCTTAAGGCTTATAAAATTTAGTGAACACAAGAACTTAAGCCGGTCGATCATCAACAACGTCGTGTCTTTGCTGATTGCGTCCTTGAAATGCATGAAAATGATCCGAAATTCCATCGAAAAATCATCTTGAGTGATGAGGCCCATTTCCATATCGATGGCTTCGTCAACAAGCGAAATTGTCGCATCTGGGGCTCGAAAAATTCAAGAGTTATTGTTGAAAAGCCTCTCTATCCTCAACGTATGACTGTTTGGTGCAGTTTATGGTCCGGCAGAGTCATTAGACCTTACTTTTTCGAAAATGAGGCTGGAGCAACAGTCACGCTGAATGGATTGCGCTATCGAGAGATGATTAATGATTTCTTATGGCCGGAATTGGATGATATTGATCTGGACAACGTTTACTTTCAACAAAACGGCGCTACGTTCCACACAAGCAGCGAGACCATTGATCTTGTACGGGAAAAGTTTCCGGACTATGTTATCTCTCGACGAGGTGATCACAATTGGCCACTGAGATCTTGTGATTTAACACCTTGTGACTGCTTCCTTTGAGGCCACGTGAAAGAGAAGATCTACGCCAACAGCCCAGCTTCGATTCAAGACCTAAAAGATGAAATTCGTGAGGCTATCGAGGACATAGGGCAGCCACTTTGCGATTTGGCTATGGAAAATTTCATGAAAAGGATATGGTCCTGTAAGCGTGGCCGTAGTGGTCATTTGCCTTATGTTATTTTTTTCACCCTTTTTCTTTATAATGAAATAAACATCCGATCATTTATATTAAATGGTATTTTTCTAGTGATTTCAAAATAAAACCTCCTATTGGGAAATCCCTATAGAAATCAAAAGATTCTACAGATTCCTCTTCTCGTAGTAAAAATTAATGTGATTCGATTTCCATTCTCACATTGTATAGAAAATAAGAATTTACATAGCTTTGATCTTTCTAACTGCTAGAAAATAGTTCAAAGTGTTTCGTAGTACTGTTCTTGTTTTCCGATGATGCATTCATTTTTGTTAACACGGTGACAGTAACTCTTGAGATTCTTGTAGCATATAGCAATATAAATTGAAATATCTATTGAAACCATTCTCTTGATCAGCCAGGAATTGCGATAGTGACTATCTGATCTCAAAGAGTCCGATAAGACTAGGCTCTTGAATATAAAGTAAGACTTATTTATGTCTAAAACAGCTTCACAATCATAGTAAAATTTGAGTCTTTCGAAAATCTCATCAAAAGTTGCAGGTAAATACTTGTAGACAGTGCAATAACTCAATGGTTGTTGAAGCCTGTCAACATTCAATCTCGCTACAAATTATCTTTATTAGTTGATGCCTGTTTAAGCTTTTGATCGGCTAAAGTGATTGTAATTAGTTACATTCCCAGGGCCTAGCCACCTTTCTTGAAAGAAACATTTTTTTTTCACCTCCAAGCTTTATTAAATCAAAATGTTAAACTTTTTCTGATATTTTGGCTTGGCAGCAATTAATTGTGTTCAATATTAAATTTAACATTTAATCTGTAGTCTCTTCATTTGGCTTAAAAAGGATACTGTTTCTCCAAAGTAATGACTTCTATATTCAGTTCAAATTTGCTTCAATTTTTCTTCATTAATTCAAGTCAGTGATCTAAGCATGCCTGATTTCAGGGAGATAACACCTTATTTAATTCATTTCGTGCAAAAGGAGATCTGATTCCACAGTTTTAATCGATTTGACTATTGAAGATATTGGTATGATCGTATGAGCCTAGGAAAGTTGCACGGCGTTTTATCCGAGTTCATCATCAACGTTTAATAAGCAGTCAATAAACAAATATAGCTGAGTAGCTTTAAACAAGTTGGGTAAACAGACCAACGCTCATGTCAGAAGGGTTTTGTATTCAATTTACAAAATGCAGTCACCAGATCGAATCAAATTAAGAAACATGTTAAAGACGATTTTATTGGAGAAAATATGAAATACGAAGATCATACTGTTATTAACAAAGTTGAACGATTTTCGACTTCTGTAGTTATACTCATAAATATCTCCTTTGATAATTATTTCAGGTGTCTAGCCGCGACGGAGGAAACTCATTTTTCATGTATTTCCCCCCTGTGCCCCCACTGAAGCAAAAACTGACAGTTTAACAACTGTTTTGAAAAGCTCCCATGAAAACTTCTATTTCATACTCATATCGGCTTCGTTTGATGAATTTTTTTTCAGGGGCCACTCTCCTGTACTGTTATCATCGATTATAGAATACACAACCCTTTTGCTAGGAGCTCTCTCCCACTTCCTTGACATGTTTCACTTATGAGCATTGATTGTAGGTACTGATCTTCAGTCATTCATTAAATTGAATCAAGTGTTCAAAGCATGCACCTTAAACGTTGAAGTTGGGAAAAAATAACTCAAAATTATTCAATCTTCGCATTTAAAACAGCCACTATTTTGTTTTACGATTACTGATACCTCTAGCTGAACCGATTCTCAAAGATCTACATAGCACCTATCATTCCTGAAATGTTCATGCAAATCCTAGCAAAATTGTAGTGTCTGAGTCGGTAAAAAGCGCAATTGGTTCCATAGCCATATGTTGCCATAGTAATCAATGCAGCGCCTATTGTTCTATAGTAATACAGGAAAATTCAAACCGCTATAACTTCGGTAAATATCATTCAATCTTTATGAAACTCTCAGGATAGATCAATCTTATAAATAGACATCGTACTGAATTCCATTGAATTTAAGGGTACCGTTAAGATTTTATCCAAGAAAACATAAAATCGATAAAGTGAGTGAATTTTGACTTCTAACGTATTTGTTGTTGCACACACCAAGGCCTACATTCCTGATTTTTTTTTAATTCGGATCACAGATGTCCAATCGCGAGGGGAGGGACACACATTTTTCGTGTACTTCCCCTCCCTGTGCGCCCCTCGAAGCAGATTTTGCCAAAAAACTCTCTTTTGAAAAACTCTCATCAAGACCTTTCATTTGATACCCATATCGAGTACCTTCAATGAAATTTTTTTTTCGGGGGATCACTCTCCTATATGGGGAGACCCCCTTAAATACCTTGTAATTTTTTTTTTAATTTAACTTTGAAGAGGGCACCACTTTACACCTACACAAAATTTGATGTTTCTAGCTTAAGTAGTTTCCGAGAAAAAGTGGTGTGACACACGGACGGACGGACGGACGGACAGACGGACAGACTGGTTGTGAAACTAGTAGGGTTTTGTAAAATTATTTTACAAAACCCTAAAAAGGTTAAAATCATCAGTCCTCAAAGCTGTCAAAGATTGCAAGATGAAAGAAAAATATTCGAAAGCCAAATGGAAACAATTTGTAGTTGAGTCTTTACATTACGTTGAGCCAAAATGTTTAATAATACAGTGGCAAAGAGCAATTGTGAAAAGTCTACTGAATTCGGTGCCTTTTAGGAGGAGAAAAACCTTTAATAAATTCAACAACGCAGACCATATTTTCAAAAAACCATTGATTTCAAATGATATACGATTGGCAACATCCTTCTATACTAACTACCAAATGGAGCTAACATAAAAAGGCTTAAAAAAATTTGAAACAGGAAATCGAAGCTAGAATTAAGAACGAAACGTGAATGAGTAACAGTTTTATTAACATAATTAGATATTAGTATTTTCGATAATGAGCTTGTCAACACAAACGATTACAACCGTTATCTTCCTTATGTTTCCCTGAAAACCATGAAAGTAAAAATGTTCTCGATAATTATCATGCAAGGTGTGTGTAAGAATTTATTTACACATCATTAAAAACACCATTGAAATTCACCTGTTATCATGCACGGTTGTCTAGAGTAATCACGACTATGACATCACATTGATTGGCCAAACAAAATTTTATATCTCCATGTATCGAATATTCTCCGAAGATAAAATGAATTTCGTTCAATAAATCTAAAATAAACACCTGATACTGAAAAGCGTTCAACAAGAATTTCAGAAGAACCCGCAAAATTCTAGAGTTTAATCAGCGTCGCCCCATCCGTTACCGGCAGTATTTTTGAGTTTGATATCTAGTAAATTTATCAGTAAAACGTGCGTAAAACCTTCTCTACATATGCCAATACGTTGTCGGTGCGCTTGTAAGATAGAACCGTACAAGCAATTTTCAAGTTCTTTATTGTTCTTATTCATTGGACTTTTCCTCCTGTCACAATAAAAGGCTCCCACCAAGTGATGATACGTTCCGAGCTGTCCTTAAACCAATTTTACCACCGACTGCTATTGAAAATACAACTCAACCGTTTTATCGATTTCCTTCACAGTAAAATAGGTGGAAAAATCACTTGTTAAGTAATGACAGTGGGAGCTCCGGAAAAGTGATGAGCTAGTGTGTAAAGATACAATCTCTGATGAGTGTTTCAGGCGCTACGAGAATTTATGGGTCCATAATTCTTTTCGTAATCTCTAATCCTTGTACACGTAAAGTAACGAATCGATAAAATTCAGTAAGAGGAAGGGAAACAAGGAATGCACCGATAGCAGATACGCTGATAAGCATAGATAAGCAATGAAACGCTTTGGCGAGCTTTCAATGCCAGGTCGGATTATTAGGTATTCTCCTCGAACCACTCAAGTGCAAAAGTCCATTAATATAAGAAACACTGATCTGCCACGGACGGACTAATGCCATCCGACGCTTTTCTTTGCTGACATTATAATAACTCAACGATGTCCATCATAAATATTTCATTTCTTTTTATCAAACTAGTATTGGCACTCTCCTACTTTATATCTTTGTTTCTCCTATTTAGGCAACAAGACTACTTATGTGCCAGATACTTTCAAAATGTTATTACACGTCCACATTATTGTTTGCTTGTTATCTTTCGCAGAAGATTGGATATTGAATATTCTGCTTCAATTGTGCAGAAATGGTGTTGAGTGGAAGGTATACGAGTATAGTTAGATTTGGCTGTTATTTCTATTGGCCGCCCACATTGTTTGCTCTCAATCGAATCAAATAGAAAATATCTTTATTTTTGGGTCATGCTATTGATACTTTGTGTAAGACAATATCTCGCTAGGACATGTGATTTGGATTAATTGGGTTTATTTGCTCGCGTGTGGTCATTTATCATCTGAGACATGTGTATGAAGCGGAAATTTTTCACCGTTTTGCTTATTAAATTACAAAACATTCATTCAAACGAAGATTTATTAGTTTATATCTTTTGAATTGCCGAGGTTTTTTTATAAACATGATTTCATTCTTATTCCTAAGACACAGAGCAATCAGTCAATCAATTTGACTCCATTAATGTCCATGATTAAAAAGGGATGAAATTACCATTTTATCAATGAAATCTTAACCCTAGAGTACTAACATAATATTTTCTTACGTTAGTACTAACATTCGCCAGTAAGGCAACTTTTTCAAAGAAAATATTTTTTTAATGTTTGAAAACAGTTTTATTGAAGAAATTATTTGGCTGTAAAAGAATATAGTGCAGTGCATAAAATCTAACATAAATTAATAAATATAATAGGGGCACCGGTTAATTTATGCGGTTTTTTTTTCAAAAATTGAAGCTTTATTTTGTAAAGAAGGTTACAAATTTAATATTCAAAGTATTCTCCATCGCTACTATAACTTTTTCCTATTTTTTGGCAATTCGCAAATCCCCTTTTTGAAAAATTCGACCGGCTTCTTCGCTATTCATGAATCGATCCAATTTTTGACTTCTTCATAATTGGACAAGTGCTGGTGAGCCAGGCTTTGTTGCATTGATCGAAAGAGATAGTAATCGAATGGCACAAGGTCTGGACTATACGGCAGGTGGGGTAGGACATCCCGTTTGAGTGTTTCAAGCAAGGTTTTGATGACCTGTGCAACATGTGGCCGAGCATTGTCATGTTGCAAAATTACCTTGCTGTGCTTTTCTTCATATTCCGGCCGTTTTTCGCGCAGTGCTCGGCTCAAACGCATCAATTGTCATTGGTCGACTTCTTCTGTGATTGTTTCATTCGATTGCAACAGCTCATAATAGATCACACCCAGCTGATCCCATCAAATACTCAGCATAACCTTCAGGTCAAGAATATTCTGAACGGCCGTCGATGATGATGCATGGCCGGGGTATCTATACGTTGCCTGACGTTTTGAATTATCGTAATAGACCCACTTTTCATCGCCAGTGACAATCCGATTCAAAAAACTTTTTCTTTTGCGCCGTTGAAGCAGTTGTTCACACGTGAAAAAACGGCGTTCGACGTCTCTTGGCTTCAATTGATACGGCACCCAATGGCCTACCTCCCGGATCATTTCCATTGCTTTTAGACGATCGAAAATGGTTTGTCGAGCAACACCAAGTGATTTTGCAAGTTCTTATTGCGTTTGGGATGGATCTTGGTCGAGCGATGTCTTCTGTTTGTGATCTGCAAACTTTTTTGGCTGTTCGGGCCGTTCATCGTCCTCCAAGTCAAAATTGGCACTTTGAAACCATGCAAACCTCTTCTGGCTCGTACGCTCAGCTAGAGCATGCACACCGTACACTTTCACCAAAATACGATGACTTTCGGCAGCCTTTTTCTTCATATTGAAGTTATAAGAAGTACTCCCCGCAAAAACACTTTATTCGGCACAAAATTCGACATTTTTAGAGATTGTTGTTTACGCTTCAGCTAAATGACACATACTGGTTTTGAAACTATATGACAGTAGCTTTCCAACACATATTTGGAAAGGTGAATCACTGAAATAGAAATCAAACTACGCCATCTGTTAGAAAAACGTATGAATTAACCGGTACTACTATTAATAAAGACAATGTATTAATTTTTAATATTTATAATGAACACATACTACAGTCACTTTTTCATGGAGATCGGTTTTTAAAAAAGAAAGTTTAATAAATTAATTCACAACTTTCGGAGTCAATTTCACATCATTATTAAAGCATTGAAATGATCTTTGAAATGAAAAAATTATTTCCTTGCACGTTCAGGTTCACCTTGCAGATTAAATTGAATTTGAGGGTTTTTAAGGTGCATTTTATAGCATTCCAAACAATTTGATGTCGTATGTTCCATACAATATGTTTTATTACATGAGGTGCATTTGTAGATACTCATGCGTTTTGTTTTCGTTGGAAAAAAATCGCAAAAGGCTCTCTTGCCTTTTTTTTACTGCGAGTTGGAGAGAATTATCCAGTTGATTTTCGGAGCATCCGATTTCTACTTGTATCCAATTGCGAAATCTTTTGGACATATTGGGTTGTGCTTCAAGACGTGTTGAGCTTCAATCGTGGCATAAAGTCTTGCTCAAGTCTTTCATCTAATTTCATTTGGTCATTGGTTTTATATGAGAAGCTGTACAATTGGAAGCATATATTACATAACTATTTGAAATTGAAATATGTAAAATAACAAAAAACATACAAAGGGGCCAACATTTATTTTCGCGGCTGGTACTATAGTGAGCACACATTTGGTCAAAAGTGTCCACCACTCCTTTTGTCGCATTGCACGCCTTGATTATTAAAGTTTTTTTTTAGATATTTGACTAATGGCATGCTCTTCATGCATAGCCGACAGTAAATATCCGTCTTATCAGATTTCGGCTTGTAGCTGACCAGAGTGAGTTTTTCATGGAAAGCAAACATGGATGTTCCCACAGGATGGGATGCGATATGTTTGAATTGTGTAGGAATTTCCTTCTAGTTAATTTAATTTATATTTTTCTCCAAGTAACCACTTGGCCAAAGGTACAAAAGTGAAGCAGTTATCAGCAGTAAGGTTTCGATTCGTCCGATGTATTGTTTTTGTGAGCAGCTTACAATAATATCCAAAGGCTCACTTGTACGCTATTCTTTCCTAGGTGGGCAGCTGCAACAAACATGTATTTTGTCTTTACATAGCATATTGATACGATTTTTATACCATATTTAGCGGGTTTATTCGGCATAAACATCCTGAAAGATCAACGTCTGAGAAATGAGAGCGGTTGTTCGTCTTTTTTAACGTAGGTTCCAGGTTTATACATATCTCTGCACTGTTTGACAAACAACTTCCAAATATCTCTAATCGGTGCAAATTTATTTGATCTTTTTCAGAATGAAGACATTTTAGCAAAAACTCGAAGCGATCTTTGCTTCAAGGGTGGTATCAAAGAGCTCCGAGGTAGGCAAATGACTATTTTTCATCACACCGCTCAAAACAAGAACACCAAGTAGAGCTTTGTGTTAATTTTCCGCGACTGGTGTAACTGTTGCATTTTTTACTTTGTACCTACTTGCTTTGACTACAATATCCTCATTAGTTTGCTGACGAATAATATCTAACATTTCCGTCGTCAAAAATTTCCTGAAACATTGAATTGGCGTCATGGCGCTTTTTCCGTTGGGCCAGGTACAATATGAACGACATTCCTGGCTGGTATTCTTTGTGAGTTTTTTTTAACAGAATTCGGTGTTAGATTGCATTAATATAAGTTTTTCTAAATTAGACTAATTGGTTACAAATACTTTAGTATTACCAACCACTGTTAGTTCCTTATTTATTATATTTTCTGGGCTAACAAGGTTATCTGTTTCGCCCCAACTCTCCTGTGAATTCCTTTCTCTCTCCAGGTGATCTACGATATCACTTTTTTCTGACTCCAGCTCTTTCAACCACTGAAAAATTTGTTTTTCTGATGTCATCCCGCTAAAATATAATAACGTTACTAATAAAATTGCAAAAATTAACTACCTCTTAATATGAAAAAAGTTCGCCTCACAGGGACTTAAAATAAGAGCAACTCAATAAGCCAAAACGGAATGTTAGTGCACTTCTGCACACATGCTCGGACAGCACTAGACTGAGTCGGCATAAGTGATGGCTATGATAGTAGCAACTGCTTGGGAGATATCGTAAAAAAACGATTTTTTGCCGCCTCACAGGCGAACGTTCGTTCTTTAGTGTTAAATAAGGAATTATATGTATGTATCGTAATGTTATTGGTTGGTTCAAATTCAAACACGTCGGGGACCAGGATGTCTGATGAGTGAAAAAAACCAAATAAAAAGTCGTTGAAAAAACTTTAAAAGTGCCATTTTACAAGCAGCATCAAATATAAGGTATTCATTAGGACTTTTTATTTTAGGTACCAGGGGTAGGAAAAATGTACGGAAAAATTCTTTGCATCCCCACACCTGAAATAAAACAGAAATACTAAATAAATAGCTAAACAAAAAGTAACGTACCTATAATGGTGGGACTAATGAAGCCACGCATATGACGTTAATAAACTAAGGAGTAGTGAGCAAAACACGTCTTTTTGACTGAGCGGGCTTCAGTTCATAGCAGGAAGTCGTCTAGATGTGGAGAGCGTTCCATCGTCTGCAAAAATTTTATATACGTCCAAAGGTTGAAAATGGGTCCAATGGGTCAGCGGCTTAGAGGAATTGTCTCAAAAATTTCGGAGAGAATAAATAAAATAGCGGCTATTTCATATAGGGGGATTCATTATGAAGCTTGATTTTTAATATCAAATAAAAGGCGTAAAGTTGAATTTTATAGTAAAAATTTTATTGTGAGTTGAAAAAACGATCTACGACATTTACTTTTTAACCCTCTAACGGGCACGCCCGCCTTAAAGCGGTTTCAGTAAAATGTCGTTAATGCACGCAAGTGAGTTTTGCTTGTAGTGAACACGCAGTTCTGACTTTTGTATTGAATGCACCCATACACTGATGCAGATGAAGAGATAGCCGTGTTTTGCTTTCAAATGTTCTAGTAAGTTTGTTGTGAGATGCCAACTGAAATGAACAAAATACAAAAAGATAGTATTCAGTGTTGGAAAATAAGTATAGGACCATGTTTATCTAACCAAACAATTTATTGGTGAGTAAATAAAAGTGATTTTGGTGAAATAGCTTATAAACAAAACTAGCTTCACCTTTATTTTTGCTGCTCACTACTTATAACCACCGTTTGGAGGCAAAATCTTTAGTTCTTGCTCATTGCCATTTTGTACTAAGAAAAAATATGAATCAAAGAAGTGTTTATTGTTCTACAAATAAAATTGACTTATCCAAAATGACGGCTGATGAAGAATTCAGACCTGTCAATGACGGCACCACCGATGATGAAAATAATGAATTGGGATATGATTTTGATGTTGACCACCTGGAATTCCCTGGCTTAGCACACCAAACTGATGAATGTATTGAGTAGTTAGATATATCTCTTGATGATGAAGTAGCTGAGATACCCAATAACAAAAAAATCTCTGACAATCTTCAAGTACCGATTTCAGTGGTATCCATCAATGCGGCACCATCAACGTTGACTTCACTTACATCAACAGTAGCGTATGTACCACCTTCATGTTCAACAGAACCATCCAAAGCAGAACTACCAAGCTGACCTGCACTATCTACAATCTTCATACGACGTAAGAAACCTAATGAACCTCTCCCAGAATTTGAAGAGGATGCCGATATTTCTGGAACCAATGCTGATGGCTTTACTGGAACTATACATGAACTTACAGGACTATTAAAAGAGTGCAAAGCAATATTATGGTGCGAAAAGTATTTACAGCAACATAAAAATGAAGTGGTATTCCATGGAACTGCAAATCTTCCATTAAGTTTTAACGAATTGGAAACACCTTACCAATATTTCACGTACTTTTTTACCGAGGAATTTTTTGACAAAATTTGCAGAACAGACAAGCTTATACGCTCGGCAGCATTACATTCAAATAACATTTTCAGTTACAGCTTAAGATATTCGTAAATATTTTGGCATATTGATATTCATATCAATATATCGATACCCAAGTGCTGCAGAGTACTGAAGTCCTTATTCTTTTGAGCCGATTTGCACCGCAATTAAATCCAAGCAATTTTATCTGATTCGAAAATATTTTCACTTTAATGGCAAGTCCAAAGAAAAAAAACGGGGCAAACCTGAATTTGATCCATAATACAAAGTTTGGTGAAACATTTCAGCACACGCTTTGAAACAGTCCCTAAATTACCTCGATTGTGTGTAGACAAGCAAATTTTCGTATTCAAAATGGTTTTTATTTTGCGACAATTCCTGCCAGCAAAACCCCATAGGTGGGGGCTCAAACTTAACGTGCTCTGTGGTACCAGTGAATTTTCCTATGATTTTGAAATCCATACTCGTGCTGGTAGCAACACTATTTTGCCTAATATTCCAGATCTAGGCCCAGTGGCTAATGTTGTCGTACGGTTGCCGCAAACCATCCCTAATTTCACCAACCACGCACTTAATTTTGACACTTTGCATACCACATTGCCGCTGCTAATTTATCTCAGAGCCAGAGGAATTTACTCATTAGGGAAAATTTGCTCTGGTCGTCTTCCTAATTATAAGCAACCTCGCAATAAAGAGCTTGCAAAAGTAGAGAAAGGTTTCTCTGTTGAAGATTTGGCGACTGTTTTATGGAAGGACAATAAAAACGTCTGCTTGGCTTCTTCATATGCCGGGATACTCTCGTTTAAGAGCGCAAAGGATATGCAGATATCTAAAGCAGCTCAATTTGATCGAACTACGAAAAAATATGTAGAGATTGACTACCCGACTATTATATGTGAGTATCATTACCACACAGGTGGGGTTGATCTGATGGATGCTTTGCTTGGAAGATATCGCATCCGCTTGAAGACCAAAAATGAATTTTACGATTATTTTACCATTTCATCGATGTGGCAGTGGTAAACGCGTATTTATGTAAAGGTTGAAAAATATTACAATCTTTATTCGTTGTAAATGGTTGTTACAAAATTCAATACTTAGGAAGAACGAATTCAATAATTAAGAAGAACGAAGCAAAGTAACGTCCATTCGCGGCACGCGCTCATAGTCGAATCTCTTCGACCATGTTGCAGGTGTTGATATCTCCGCCATCAGTGTTGCCACCCAACTCGGCCCTTCCTGATTGTCATCCAACCCGGATGAAGTGTCTGGCCATGCCTTCATTTTGTCAGTTACTGAATATGTCAGGATTGGTCTGTAACAATCCCCCTACTTGCCGAGTCGATAGCGATCATGAGCACTCTTTCGTATTGCCTATTTGTCCGAGGGACGCCGATAAATTTCAAATCAAGCTCTATATTGTTGTCTGCGCAATATCTCTTGAACGAATTGGATGTGAAAGCAGGTGCAATGAATTTTCTTGCATTCCCGAACATGGCTGATAATATATCTAACTTCTTGATCGTCTCCTCCGTTGATGTTGACTTCACGGGAAAAAGCCAGGTGAAGTTCGTAAATGCATCCACGACCATTGAAATGTAATTGTAGCACTTTCGCGTTGATAGCATTTATCAAGGTGATGCAGGTGGAACGTATCGAGAGATACTTCCCCCTTAGGAATAGGATGAAGAATGCCTTCCTGGTTCTCTGTCTCCCTAGCCAAAACGATGCACTCTATATAATTTTCGATACACCGTTGAATCTGTTCAATCCGTGGTATGAAGAACTCACTTTCTATCAATTCACTGACTCTTTTGATTCCAAAGTGCCCTCGTGCATGGAAATGTTTTATTACGTACGAATGATATCTTTTTTCAGCGTCATTGGTAGTGCAGCTATAACAATAACAAGGGTGCATCTTTTGATCACTTGGCTATCTCTGTAGTAGGATTGCAACTAGACATTCCTTGCTCGCATCTGTGTGAAGTTTTATCTCAGCGCAGGGAACGTATAGACTCAGCACCCGCCTACTGGACAGCGCAACCTTAATATCGTCGAACGCCGCTATCTGCTCCTCTCCGAACTCGAATACAGCTCCGTTTTTCAGCATCGAACTCTATTGGCGCATTCGCCTTGCGTATTCAGGTACAAATTTCCTGAAGTAGCTTGCCAATCCGCAGAACCTCTGCAGCTGCAATGCTATTCTCGGCTGCGGAAACTTCATAACTTTGTCGATCTTCAATGGTGAAGGCTCGATTTTTTCACCACAGATTGCATAGCCCAAATATTCGACACTTTCTTTTAAGAAGACGCATTTCCTCCAATTAGATTAAATACAGTTTTCTACAGCCACATCTAATACCCCTCACAGTTTCAGAACTCCTTCATACGCGTCTATGGATGGTATTATCAGGTCACCTACAAATGTTAATACTGTTCTGTCCCTTAACAAATCTCGGAGAATTTCGTTAATGAACCAGCCAAACGTATTGCCACTTATACATAGAGCAAATGGCGTTTTACAGAACTCATATTGACCGTCTTGCGTAACAAACGCGGTATACTTTCGACTGGATTCGGTCACAAGAATATGAAAATAAGAATTTTTCAAATCAAGTGTCGTATAAACTCGTGCTGACGCCAATCGATCAAGCTGGTCCTCAATGATCGGCATAGGGAATAGATCTCTTACAACTTTACTATTCAGGCTACGGTAATCTATACAGAGCCTATGCGACCCGTCTTTCTTCTTGATGACGACCACTTGACTTGCAAAGTCGCTCGATGATGGCCGTATTACACCTTCGTTCAACCATTCCTATACTTGACCTTCAACTACGGCCTTTTCTAAAGGTGCCAATCACCTTGGGCAATGGTATATGGGCGTTTCGTCAGTCAGCGCTTTAACAGTCTCAATACCTGCCTTCTGTTTCTCCTTCGGAGTGTGGCTTTCCACCAATTTTTGAACAACGTCTTTGAGTTTGCTCCGAAAGTTGAAATCGTTTTCCCCGTGGTCACATGAATTTCTCATCATCCAGCTGTCGTCGTTGACTAGATTAGTGATTGCGTTCAAGGCCAATTCTTCAACTATTTGCACGAGTGGCCTAATCTTCACATACTTTGGCGTAATAGTGTAGTTTACCGTCTTCGACCGATTATTATATTAACACCCATGGCGTTTGTTAGGATGATTTAAAGTTCAATAGCAAACACTATTTCTTCGATTCCGATGTCCATATTTACTCTCCCGATCGAGTGAGAAATTGCGTTACCAAATCCGCAAATTTTTATGTTACTTAGAACCATACTCGGAACTGCTCCTTCTAATTCCTGCCACAATGCGTGTCAAATTCCTGCCACAGCGCATCAAATTCAAGTCACTATAAGTGTCTACTATCGCCATAATTTTTCGGTCACCGACTTTCACTTTAACAACGTTTTCATCTCCCGTGAAACGCTCAATGAAATTCACCGTACAGGTCGGGTTGTTCACACCTTTCCTTTGCGGGCATTGTCTCGATAAATGTCCATACGTTTCGCATTTAAAACACATATTTCCTTTGTCTTTATCCGGGCAATCACTCAATTTATGCCTCATCCCGCCACATGAAAAACATCGCGTACTTTCGTTCAAAGATCGTCCATGCTGTTTATTGTCACTGCCGTCTTTTTTTTATGGGTTTTTAGCCTTGGATTTTTCTTTCACCTTCACATAGATATTCAATTTCGGTTTTGGCTCAGCGATCGTTGTCGCCTCGTACAGGATCGATTTGTTCACTGCGTCGTCGGCTATACTATCGGATACACATACTCGCATATGGTGGCTTCATCTATCTTCGGGGCCTTTGCTATGCGCCGCATCTCTTATGCGTATTCTAACAAGCTTTCCTCTGACTTCTTCGTACGTTTGAGTAATTTTCTATGTACTTCCGTGGCACTGAATTTTCTATCGAACTTGGCACATAGAGCAAGTTTTAACTTGTCCCAACTATCCAAATCGTTCTCGGCGAATATTCATTTCCACGTGATTCCTGTTAACAACTTCTTCTCGTAAAGGAATTTTTGCAGTTCAATCCAACCGACGCTCTTGCTAATGCATTCCAACTCTTTGATCCACATGGAGATACTTTGTCCGTTCTCCGCACCGAATTTTTCAATGCTCTCTTTCAATTCGCCGAACGCGTATACCCCACTCGGTTCCCGGCCCGCACTCGCTGCCGCTGTGAGATTTAGAATCGGTGTTGATGTTCCTGCTACAAAATTCTCAACAATTGTCTCTTCAGCCACGACTCGCCTCATATTGTCCGCCATCTCACACATTTTGTTAGTTACCACGGTATTTTGTTGTCGAATTCCACAATTTGAGCAGCCAATTCTTCTTTTGTCCCACTTTCTTCGAGACCCTACATCGAGCACTCTCGCACAAGTCCATTTTTCATGTACCGATCAAGCTACTCTCTCACTTCCAATCTTGCACGTGACATTCTCTTTCCCCGTCCCTCTTTCTTTTCTCGGTAATCAGAAAAGTTCACACACCAATATTGTTGTGTCTCTCTAGACAGGTAACAGCTCACACACACAGGCAATATCACTTCAAAAAAGCTTCGCCGATCAATATTGAGTTCGGAACCTAAACAGATGAGATTATTAATCAATGCTCATGTAAAGGTTGAACAATAAAAAAATCTTTATTCGTTGAAAAGGTTTGTTACAAAATTCAGTATTTCGGAAGAACGAATTCAATAATTAAGAAGAACGAAACAAAGTCACGTCGGCTCGCCGCACGCTTTCGTAGTCGAATCCCTTGGATCATGTTGCAGGTGACGATCTCTCCGCTATCAGTGGAGCCACCCGACATTTATTAAATAAGCTCATTTACGGCATGTCACCCTCATTGCCAAATTTTAGAGCTAAATTAGCTTCTGTGCTCTGGGCAAATGAATGAAGCTCCGAAAAAAGGACCCGGCAGACCTCACTTGTTTCACAATAAGATGAAATGCCAGAGGTAAAACTGAGCAACAAAACATACAATCCAGAGCCAGATATTCGATTTGATGGTTTAAATCACATGCCAAATTTTTTGATAGGAGGGGTAAGCAAATGTGCAAAATTAAGGGTTGCAAATCCAAAATGCAGATTTTTTGCTGTGAATGCAACTTGAATTTGTATGTATCGTTAACAAAAAAAAATACTACTAAGAATCCCATACAAAATAAAATTGATAACTATTACTTTTGTTAATGTCATAAATAAATTTCTTTCACCTTTATATATTTTTCTTATATGCAAGTATGTATTTTTTTCATAACCGAGCAGGTCCACCTTTAGGCAGGGTGCCTATTTTGGTACCTTGAACGTGGGATATTGAAAAAACTAGATTTTCAAATTAAAATCTGTTTATATGCACAAAATACACCCTTTCAAAAAATTGTCTGCCACGGCTGACTTGAACAGTAGGCCATCCTCTCTGGCCAATTTTCAAAGACATTATTGAGGGTTATGGGGCCTATCTTAGCAATGGTTTGTTGAATATTCAATTTCAGTACTTGAATCACTTGTAAATTTTCTGTATAACATTAGTCTTTCACAGCGCCCTATAAAAAAAGTCCAACGGTGTCAAATCGCAGCTTTGAGGCGACCAGCTGACATCGCCAAAGCCGCTGATTAAACGATTTCCGAATTTCGTGCGCAAACGATCGATTGTTTGATGTGCATGGTGCACCATCTTGTTGAAACCAAAAGTCCGTCAAGTCCAAATCCTCAATCTCCGGCCACAAAAAGTCAGCGATTATGCCTCTGTAGCGGTCACCGTTAACCGAAACAGCATTTCCAACCTCATTTTCAAAGAAAAACGGTCCAATGATGCCACCACTTCAGAGTCCACACCACACTGTCACTCGCTGAGGATACATTGGCTTCTCGACAACCAGGTCTGGGGTTTCCAATATGCGGTAGTTTTGTTTATTCACATAGCCGCCAAGATGTGCCTCATCAAAAAAGATGGTTTTTTGAGAAAAATCAGAATCCAGTTCGAGTTGCTCGAATGGCCACTGCGAAGCGATAATTCGGCTTCAATTTTTGAGTCATTTGGACCTTGTAAGCAAATAATCTGAGGTCTTTGTGCAAAATTCTTCTCGAGTTGATGTTCTCAGATTGAGTTGCACACTCTCGGCTACAGTAGCTTCATTCTCCGGGATGCACCCCGTACGAGTACGGAGACCATGAGTATTGTCGCCAATTTGCGTATAGTAGGTGCAGTAGGTGCCTCATTTCGGGCAAAACTTCTTTTCAAAAAACGCACTGTTTAGGCGACATAACACTCACTTTGGAAATTATGTGTAAATCGATTCATTTTGTTCCGCAGAAGGTTAATAATGACTCACCAATATAATTTTTAGGGGGAAACAGCTGTCAGTGTCAAAATAACATGTGGTTTCAAAAGAAACTACTCGATGGCCCACCCTACTTGTATATTGATTGAATATATATTGAATGAACATAATATATATTGAATGACTATAATGAATTACCCTTTATAAGAATATGAGTAAATTTGTGCTATTTTCTCCCGCCCTAAGTTTGCATTTGATAGTTTGGATATAACACCAGAATCCTACCTATGAGGGATTTTATTTGAAAAAAAGTACAATGCCCTATTAAAATTACTACCAGTCTGTCCATCCGTCAGTATGTCACAAAAAGTTATCTTCGGAGACTGTAGGATTTGGAGTCATCAAACATCTTTTCACAAAGTTTGATAAAATGGTGGCATAATTTATGTTTCTTAGTCAAAAAATAGAAAATTAAAAATACGTTCAAACGATTTTACGGTCAATTTAAATTTGAATTGTTTCAATAGTTACGTAGCGAAGCTTTCTCCATACCTTACATTATGTACAAAAACCTTCTGATTGGAGCATAAGTCTGTCTTCTCGAGTTAAAAAAAAAAATAAAGAATGGCCTATTGATTGATTGAAAAACTTCTGCACTTTTGTCTGCTATTTCAATTGCTTACAGAAAAGCATTAATATAATAGGATAACATCCTTGCAATACATCAAATTGCTACAATTCCAATCAAATATAAAACATTTTTTTCGTCATAGCATTTTCTGCTTCGATACATTTGCTCATGTGTAAAATATCCTATAGTCCAAACGGAAATTGAAAACTAAGCCAAATAGTGGAAAATTCTATTGACCGGAAATGAAACAATGTTTACAGTGATAACGTGTTCGTTTCTGGTCCTTAGAAGAAAACATTGACAATTGATTTTGTGACTTTAACCATGAAGTAGTGATCCTTGGAACTATTTCTTATTATGTTCGTATGTAATTTATTCTTATTCCTGGAAAAGAACATATTTTAGTTTGATTCAACCTACCGTAAGGTCCTTGAACATTTAAACTACTCAAGTTTCCACTTCGTTCATAAAAGTTTCAAGAACCACCTCTGCAGCTTAAAAGTTTCGTTGTATGAATTTTCTTCAAGTTTTATGAGAATTTATGTGAATAATAAAGGACAAGTTTGCAAAATTGCTTTGAAGTGACTTCTGAGATGATAATGGCGCTGAAATGAAGAGCTTTTTGAACATCTGTTCTGTGAAGACACCAAAGAAACTGATGATGAGTGAAAGAGTTCTGACCAAGTTTCTATGAATTTCTAGGAGTAATTAATGAAGGAAGTTTGATCGTAAATGTAATGTAGTCATAGTACTAAAAAAAGTATATTTTTGGAAATTTGCACTTCATTTAATTAAATGTGTGAAGTCCTGGAATTTTCGAGCGTCGACATTGCATAAGTTTTTGTCAGATGCTTTGCAGATTTTACTTGCGAAATTTTAATTTAAGATGCAGCATTACATTGTAAATATATTTTTACAGAAAACAATTCTTGAATTAATGAGTCGATTAGATATTGCATTAAATGTGGACATTGTTTCTTATTTATAAATTGCACAAAAGTTTAGAGAAATCAGCTTTCACCGTATCTGGAAAATTGGCGTCTCTGACTAGTTCGTTAATAAACGGTAATGTAGTACCGTCATTCGTCAATCAGTCTAAATATATTTCTTAGGTATTTTAGAAGGAAATGGTTAATTAAATAACAGTAATTTCCAATAATTGCAATTTATCATGTGGATCTCAACCATTAATAATAAAATATAAAAAATCCCCAATTTTCACTTTAGAGCATTAACAACAGCTTCAATTTTCCTATGTATCTAAATATCTAAAATTCATCCCGTGCCATCTCTATTTCATCCGTGTCCACATAACACTTGACTGAATATCGTAAGCAGATATCATTAGTGTCATTCCCATTAAACACAATGGGACGAATAAAATTGATGTTGAGCTTTAAGTGCGAAAAATTATATCACTCCTTCCTCGTTGATCGAGAACAAGTATCCCGTTGACGCCAGCATTTTTCTCTCTTTTTCCAACACACATCGGCAGTTAGCTAGGAATGGTCTTGACCATCAACGATTTTTCAAAGCGGACAATTTGCTTTTCCAATTTCACATTCTCCAGTTGAAAGGATACTTTGCTCGCTTGTGTCATAGATTGCAATTAAGTGGAGGAATAGCAAAGTAATAGAAATAAGTGGTTGGAGAACACTTCCCATGCTTGTACAATTTTTGAATTGTCCACCAATGATGGCTGGGAGGAGTAGCTAGTAAGGATAAAATTTCCATTCCTTTTCATTCATATCCTTATTTCATTTGGATCGAGTTTTGCAATGCCGACAAGCGATTTATAGAAAATCGTTAGCTCTGTATAAACTCTTCAATTTGTTCGCGCTTAGGTTTTCTCGCTATCATTGCACTGCGGAAGTACGGTGTAAAATATCCTGAGCCATGACGCAAGGGAATAAGGGCACGGTTTGTCTGATGACAATGGTGCCTGTAATATGAAGAGTAGTGTGAAAATATCGTGAACTGTATAAACGCGCTGTACATCAGCCCACCGAGAAAGTGAGGACAAGTGTGCGTATGAGTATGTTGCTAAGTAAAACAGTGGCGTGGCAGCGCTTTACTATTTTATGGTCTACTAACGATAAAATACGAGTATGGTGTAGCCTTTCGGATTTGAAATAGAAGTAGTAGCATAGATTGCCAGCAGACTGTCACCCATAACATTATGTCATATGGAACGCACATTTACAAGGAAGAAACTCAAGTTTGCGGAATACTATTGCCATTGCTTGAAATTGGGTCAAACAAAAGAAAGGAAAATAGAGGAAGGAAGTTAAAGTACATATTCATATGGTAGACTCAATGCAAGTGAAATACATGCAACCAGCGTATGTGGTAGAATTTTGACATGGAAATTATTTAAAATATGCATGTTCATGCGGATTAAATGATTTAAAATTGTTTTCTCGACACAGAGTGAAACATGATTGGTTAAAGCTTTGGCAACATTGTAATGCATATGAAATAACATGAAGCAATAATACAAATGGAAGAACAATTTCATGTTAGAAATATAAAAACAATTGGAAACGATTCCACCATGTAAGAACTGGCTTATTTAATATTTTATAAGAACAAATCAAATTCATCATCAACGGAGTCAAAGGCGACGGTGATTTATTCAATACCATTCGTTATAAATTTTAAAAGAATATAAAAAAATTCTAAATTTATACGTTATCAATGAAACACATTTAATAAAAAACATGTTGTGTAGACAGACTTATGCTCATGTCAGAAGGGTTTTGTACTCAACTTACAAAATGCAGTAACCAGCAACGAATAAAATCAAGAAACATGTCAAAGACGAACCCCTTTGAAAAATTTTTTCACCCTTGAACTTTCAAGAAGTCACCATTTCTGACCTTTCCACAAAGTTTCATGGCTGTAGCCTCTATAGTTTCGGAGAAAAAGTGCTGTGACATACAGACGGATGGACGGACGGATAGACGGACACAGGTCGTGATTGCAATAGGGTTTTGTATTTTAATACAAAACCCTAAAATACGATAGCAAATGCAAATTAATTAAAATTATTACATATTTTTTGATTCAATTGGATAAAGGAGTATTATCATCAACGGAGTAGTCAAAATAGATGGCTGAGCTTAAAAAGCTCAGACAATTTAATAGGCTTTTTTAGTCGATTTTCACAAGTAAAAAATTTAAAATTTTTTTTTTGTCCGTAGCACTACAGCCCCTTTCGGGCCTTCGCTTAGAGATAGTTAGGGTATCTCGTTCTCATGATCGAATGTATCGGCACTCCACAAGGTAATACGATCATTATCACGCTTTGGCCACGTGTTTGTCCACCCAGCTGCAATACGTTCTGAATTTAAACCAGCACCTATCAGAACTGAATCTCGTTGACGCCAACAAAACTTGAACCAGAGACTTTCAACTTACAGGCATAGTGCTCTAACCACTACACCACGCGCACTATATTTAAAAATTAGTCCACTTTTAAGTACCCGAAAATGGATGCAATAGCTTACACGGCAGCTGCGCCAAATTGATCTTTGTTTTTAATCTTGGTATTATGCTTCTTAAAAGATAATCTTCTATTGCCCTTAATAAATAAGGATTTTATTTAAAAAGGCTAAATTTTTACATTTCCAGCCCGATTTAATCTCGTAAAGGATCAAACCACTTAAAACTAATTGCCATATTTATCTGTTAGTAACTGATTTTTTTTTCTGTGTTCAAAAATATACTATAAATTATAATAAATTTGAGTCCAAGCAAAACATATTCTGATGAAAATTGTAAAAGATTCTTGTATTGATTAAATGATGGAGGTGGTTATGTATAAATCATTTTTTTCTTCTGGTGATACCAGATTAGGTGTTATCAGCGTGTATTTAGACTTTTTTTTCTTGTGTGATAATCCAGATTAGTTTCAGATCGACACTCATCTAGAGGACACAAATATGGTTCAAAAAGCTGTTCGATTTTTCTTATTGTTAGAAATATCTTGCCTAAGTTGTGGTTATTCAATTTTTTGACTGACGCCACAAAACTATCAGCAAAATGAGTCAACTGTGAATTATTCAACAGCCAAAGTCTTAATCTCATCATGACTTATTATGTAGCACTAGGGTTCAACTCATCCAGGACTATGGCTTTTTGGGTTAGGAATAGTGCCCTTCAAAGCATTTAATTTTGTTAAACGATGATATTGATTCGTTTTATATTAGGCATGCACAGAACTCACCCGAAACAATCTCTTCGTATAAAGCCCTTAACATAGGAATGGGCACTACTCTAGACCCAGGCAACGGTAGTACCAGATCTCAAAGACTACCATGAGGGCAAAGTGTTCGAGCAGATACTGCACACTTGTACTGCAATATAAATTTGCTGATTAGTGGCTCTTTGAATCCTTGTTGGTTTATACTTTAGGGAGGATTAATGTAATAAAATTTTGGATCCTCATTTGTACGGAAGATGCATAGATTACTTTTGCCTTCTCTACAATGAGCTTTTTGATCATGTTGCAGGAATGTTTTTTACTTTCGTTCTTTGCTCCAAACCCTACTTATAAATTACCAGACTGATTTGGCCTTATTACCTTAATCCCGATTCGGAGTCGTCTAGATTTGCAGCTCGTCTGACTTTGTGTAGCATTTCTGTATTAAAGAATTATCCATTGGTTTCAATAGCAGTAAGTTCCTTCATGGTCTTCACTTTGGTTTAATTTGTATTTTCATCCTTGTATTGGATACTCTCTCGATTTCATCTTTGTTGTGAAAGTTAAAACTCTATGCATTGGAAACGTTAACCATTTTGGCCATTATTCTGGCTGCCTTGGAAACTTTTGCCTCACATAGCTATTTGGTTGTATAATTTATCTTTCCTCCTTTTTTTCCATCGATTAAGCTACGGGCTATCCTCTCACTGGCACTTGACAAAAGAACTACTGGCGATTTTCTAACTGGCTCAGCCCAGAGATCCTCTCTTTCAACCAACTGTATCTGAAGTATCCGATGTGATCTACCAGTTTTTCAAGACTCAGGACTTCTTTTCTGATAATCGCCTCAATAATTTTCTGTACATCACAAGTATCTTCCATTTTCTGGGAACTACTCTTGTTTTCCTAATGAGTTGCTATTCATGAGAAGGGTTAAAAGTGATTACATAATCTAGCTAAAGGTAGATCCTCAGCTCTTAAGCTCTTCAACATAGGTGTTTAAGTGGTGATAGGGGTATCAATGGATGATAGCTCCAACTCGGACTAATTCAGTGTACACCTTTCCTATTTATGACATGGTCGACGTAGTGTATTTCTTAGGGTGCATATTGCTTGCACCGCAGCTTCCAAGTTCAAAGCTTTGTGCTTGTGGTACTTCTGCTGGGCTATTAGCTTACCCAGCTATGATGAATGCGGATTGAAAAATCAGGTAATAATCACACCGTCAAGCGTGATATTGACAATATCACCTTTTTGAATACCGTTACGATCAAACAATGAGCGTCTTAATATTCGTACATCGGGTCCCTTTTCAGCCACTATCTTTTTTCATATATGTGGTCACCTTATTGGTCCCATGGTCTAAAGAAAGCAAAGCTTGCGTCCAAATCCTCTTTATAAGCATTACGGAGTCCTAGCAATATAGTTGAAACTGAGCTAGGCTAGTTGTCATTGTCTTCGTGATACATGATAGATGCGTTTAAGGTTCTGTGCCAACGCTCTGCTAACCCATTCGATGCTGGATTGTATGGCAAAATTTTTGTACGACTGTGAACTAGTAAATAACCGAGCCAAGACTAGGGCGAATTCGAATTAAGAGCCTTAGTCTATTGTGATGACTATTGCAGTACTCTGAATTGTGTGACCCAGTTGGAATAAAAGGCAAGTGCGATTACCTCCGCAGTTTAATCAGTTAGCGGAATGGCTTCTGGCTGTTGAGAAAACCTATTGACCATGGTAAAATAATAGCAATATCCCTCCGAAAGTCTTCCCAGTCCCGCAATGTCTAAATCGACTTGTACACAGCCCTTATCAGGAACAGAAATGTTTTCAACGCATTTTTAATGTGCGTCTCCATTTTAGACCATTGACATGCGAGGTAAACTTGGGTGAAGGCACGTACGTCCTTCCAAATCGAAGGCCAAACGTACTTCTTTTGTAAAACGATTGGCATACAACGTGCTGGCGGGAGGGAAAACCTGTGAAATGTGTTCAAAATACGATATCGAAGCAATTTTGGAATGGAGGGCTGAATTATGTCAGCCTATAAGTTGCAGTATAGGTTTCCATGGTTGTGGTAGTGCTGGACATATAAGCGTAGTACTATTTTCAGCCAGTAGCTTTAAATGTTCCATTTTCGATTGTTGCTCGGTAACTAGTATTTGGAAGGACACCGCTGTAGGCATAGCGATGGATTGGCTTCGCAATGAAGTATGTGCTATATAATGTTTGCCTTCCCAGCCAAGTGTGCGATGTTGGTACTGAACTATGAAATGTAGCTTAGGTGCCTCACCAGTAGCAGAAGTGGTTTACACTGCAGTAGATTGCTAGCGACTCTCGAGCATACACGCTAAATTTGAGCTCTGTATCAGTGAGGTTTCACTGACGGTAAGCTAACGGCTTCTATTCATCGTTAATTTTCTGCTACAAGGTCGATCCAACTGCAATTCAAGTAGTATCTGTGGCAAATTTTAATGGCATTTTGGGTGAGAAACTCACAAATAGAGTTTCCTAAGCTAGACTTTGCTTGGTGCCTTGAAGACTTGAACGCCTTGAAGGCTTGAATGT
The DNA here is from genome assembly GCA_963969285.1 of Odontomyia ornata. Classification (NCBI taxonomy): domain Eukaryota; kingdom Metazoa; phylum Arthropoda; class Insecta; order Diptera; family Stratiomyidae; genus Odontomyia; species Odontomyia ornata. Next base: position 30,201,554 of record OZ017740.1, on the reverse strand, counting down.
TTTGAAGGTTTGAATAGTTTTCTGACCTAAGTATTGTGGTTCTATCATCTTTTTTGAATTGCATAGGTTACTATTTAGCGGCGCTTACAATTTACCAGCATCTTGGATTAAGCTTCAATAAAATTATAGCAACCTGAGAAATCGGTACCGGTCTTTGGTTGTCGATATTAGCTTGTACTCCAGGGTAGCATCGTCTTGTAAATATGGAGGAGAGATGCCATATATGTAAGTGCTCTGCCCTAAGTACTCAATCTCTTCCACACTGAAGATACACTTGTCTATGTTGACTGCTGTTCGGTAGTTATTTAAATGATCGAACATGATTTTTATATGTGCTATTCCGTTGAGCTAGATGCAATCAATATTTCATCCAAATAGCAAACTCACAAATCTAGTCCATACAACTCTTGGTCTATGAAGCACTGAAAAGATTGAGCAGCATTTCTGAGCCCTAATGTCAACACGCTTAGCTCAAACAAGCCAAAGGGAATTTTTATAGCTGGACGTGCCAATAGACCGAACTTTTTATGGTAAAAGCATATAGTCACAATTCACAAGCGGTATTTGACTTTCAAGATTTTTTTTTGCCTCAATTTGATTCTCTGGACTGGTGAAAATAACCAAATTTTGGCCTGGTGTGCTATCGTTTCACATATTCGAATATGTTATAGCTCTTCAACTTCTAAAATATAGTTGTAGCCATAAAAATATACTGTAGTATCTAGCCGGAAGATATTCATATAGATTAAAGGGTTTGATTTCTGATAAGCTTCAAAAGTTGTTCTTTAGGAGAAAATTGATGCAGTTTATGCTAGTTGGCAGATGAAAAATAGAGGCATATTCGGCATTCTGTAAATGCAACCTTAAATATACTCTGCAAAAATATTCGACCCTGACAGCAATCAAATGCTTTGAACTTGCACAGCTCATTTGCTTTTATGCAAAGTTGTTTCAGGCAACTATGGACACTCTAGAGAAATTTGAGACGCGATAAAATTATGAAACTTGAGTGTAAATTACTCAGGCTTAAAAATGCACTGGGCTTAGTCTGAAAGCTTCTCATTAGTACTTTTGATTTTCTTTTCACATAAAAATCTTTAAAAAAAAACAATTTTTGAGTTTGTTTCATACATAAAAAAACCTCTCTTTGTAATTTTTTCTATACTAAACCCTTAAGAAGTTCGAAATTAATATTTTTATATTTAGTTTGAGATTTATATTATGCAAAAAGTTAGACAGATCGACAACTAAAAAACCATTTCAATGAGGTTCTCCATTGGGATAAAAAATCCCTAGAAACGCATATAGATAAAAAATCCCCAAGCATTGCCAGTATTTGATTTGAACAACAATTAATACAGCTTAAAAATTAATGTTATTAAAACAAGTATAAGTATTGCATAGTTAAATTATTTCACAACAAATACTGAAAATTTCTACATTAGGGTACAAAATACCCAAACCTCTCTGAACACTGAAAACGTAATAGTTTGCGTTATATAGTAGATAGAGTGCTCACCTCATAAGGTAAAAGTCCCTGATGGAATCCCTTTGGTGACAATGAGATTTGCCCCGACTGATTCTTCGGACGGACTATAAGCCCGTCTAGTCGTAATACGTATTGGCTTAAAATTAAAACGTATCGTAGCTATGTAAACAAACACACGGCCAAAGCATAATACTGACCATATCACCTTTTCGAGTGCCGATAAATAAGATCAAGATAATGATATACTCTAACTTTCTCCAAGCAAAGGCCCGAAATGGTGGTGTGCTGAAACTAAATAAAAAAAAAAATAGAGAATGAGACACACATAATTTCTCTCCGCAAATCTTTAGAATTTTCAAACATACCTAATTCAATACTTTTATTTACTCTCTTATTTCTCAATAATATGAATGTCGAATTACTTCTAAAATCACAAGCAAGGAAAAATTTCTATGGTCACCAGAAACCACACAATAAACTTTGGATAAAATTACATAGCACAACAACCTTATATGCTTGACTGAAAAAATCAATACCAGTGCACGTTTTCAAGAGTTATTGCTGCGGAAATTCAATGTTTATTATAAATTCAAAAGAATGGCTCTTAAGATATCCTTGTCCATTGTAAGAGCTGTAGACTGAAAATTGAAGTTCGCTGTATGGTTGAATTATAATTTATAATTGACATAGTGCGGAAAAAATCTTTACGCAGCGTAGGTTGTCGATATAAAAATATGGAAAATTTTTGGGGAAGAACTTATAAAGCGTTGTTTTTTAATGATTAGTTTGTGTCTAACCAGATATGTATTCCAGAAAAGGTAATTTTATTTAATCCTGCACTCAAAGAAAGAAGTGATTATGGAAGGAATAAGTTTGTAAAATGCCTTCGAAATTCAGTAAAGACAACCTTCTAAGATAATTAACTCTTACAATAATTCCTCTTAAAGTAGTCGCATTTTAAGCGTATTCTGTTGTAGTCTCTAAATTTTTTCTGGTTTGGAAATCTTAAATCTTACTCTTCTTTAAAATTCTTTAATCATTCCTTAAGCACATCATTTTTCCAAGTAAAATGAAATTCCCATCAAAAGTTCATTAAAGAAACAGTAAATCATGTCTTAAGATACTTGGAACCTAAGCTTGCAAAACTTTGCCCAGCAACGTTTATGTTCCATCAAAGTAGCAAGCCAAAGAGGGTTGGACAATGATTCTTCCCATTTTTTTCAAGAAAGGATTTATAATGCTTACCTCCTCCGAGCCAAGTTTTTAACCCAAGAATATTTCACAGCTTTAGAATATATTCTTTAAGCTTATTCCATGGAAATATTTTTCAAGCATCGTCTATTCAATTCGTTTTTCCAGCAGCTTGACGTATTTGCCGATAATAATTGGAGAGTTTCGTGGAAGACCTGAATTTTTCTGTAATATTTTTTCAATTTGTTGACAAATATGATACGCTTATAAAAGCTGTAAAGAGCATTATTATAGATGGATTCTTTTTCGGAAGAATTGCAAATTAAGTTGATTATTCGGATGTCTTTCAATTCTCCCAGTGAGCTTCTGGTCGCTATCACACATCCTTTGTAAACGTATTTAAGAAATGATGATTTCTTCGAAGAATATTTTATTCTCAGATGAATTTTATTGCAACATAATATTTTGGCACAACATGATACATTCTGCGACAAAGCACTTGAACTTATAATATGTTTCACTAAGAAAAACAAGTTGGGTTCAACCACACGCGCCAGTGATGTATCTTATAATAGTTTGAACGAATTCCCTCCGATACAATTAAAATATATTTATCGGCAATGCAATTAGTATAGTAGTACTATTAGGATTGTGAAATATGTTCTTATGAATTAACATTCGTTCCGTCTTGTACAAAATTATAATGATAGCTTGCTGTCTCCCATCCCTTACCTTGATAATAAAAGACGGTGTGAAAAATTGAACATTTCTTTCATGAACTCTAATTACTTGCCATTTTCACTCTTGATTGTTTGCTCTGAGTTGACATATTGCTTAGTAAGCCAAGAGATTTTCTGCAAGCATCTTAGGGAGAATATCTATCATTGACCGAGCCAACTAATTCGTTCTTTAGCTTTGCGCGGCCCGCGGCTGTAATATGTTTGATTTGGACAATCGCCAAAAATTCGCGCATCACCAATAGAAAGATTCTTAGTTGAATCTTTTGTCTAGATGCCACTTAATTTTGTTATGTTTCGTGAAGTAAAATATTACTATGAAGAAAAATTATTATTGGATCTTATGTTGGCGGAATCAAAACAGAGAATTTAATTTAATATCAAAGGTCAAAGACTTCTGAATAATTTTCAAAATCAACTGAATGATTAATTCTCTATGAAGACTAACAAAAATTTAGTATACAAATACACCTTCGTGGATAAGCTGATGCTAGCCTCTTTATCTAGGATATCTAAGGACTCATTCATTGGTTATTTGAATGTCTTCTATGCTGTGGAACATAATTTTTTTCAAGTAAGCCATATTTGAGGAAAAATTCGTATTCAACCATAATTGAAATTAAAGTTTACTTCACTAATATTCAAATTTTACCACTAATATCCAATTATTACGTGAAAATGACTTTGTTTAAGTTTCTGGTATTAAAATTCATCATCATTGCTCTTCTGAAGTCATGTAGAAGTTTCTGCATAGGCTGAAAAGAGACGTGCTCATTATGTTCAATCATTATTTTATAATCACTACCAACCACATACAAAGCACAGCAAGCAAGACGTGACCTCAGAAAAGGTAAGGTAAGGTCCTAAAATAGCTTCTGCTAGTATTCCAGCAGAACTACTTCAGAGCGGGGGTTCCATCAAAGTAACCTTCTGCATAGATGAATATGCAAAATGTGACAAAGTAGCAGTTATTATATGACTGTTGACGCACTATAATATGTCCTGTACTCAAAAAAAATCCCCGTTGGCAGCACCAGCCGGAAAGGTAAATTTCTCGTATGTAGCGTAAGGTTTCGAAAAAAATGGCTTATCTACTACTGGACTTCTTATTGCAATTTTTGTAGCACTACATGGGTATTTATTAACAGAAAGGATCTGCCGCCGTTCGTATTTGGAGACCCTTCATAGAGGCGCAAATATTTTGCTAATTAAATTGAGTTGCACATGTATGGATCACATATTGAAAATCGGCGGGTAATAAATTGTTATAAACATATTTATACTCGTCTCGCCCTTCTCACATTTGCTGTTTATACATTTGACAGGGGTTGTCGAACAAAGGTGAAAACTTTTTGGCTTAAATAGCTCAAATAGTTAATTTCAAAAGATTTCCATAAAAGTTTAATTAGCACTTCCATTGCCATTAATATATACATTTTCGATTCTTTTCTGAAACATCAGGGGCCGTTATTTTGAATTTTTATTGAAAACGGCTGCTAAAATTATTAAGCTGTAAATTTTCGAATTTTTTATTTGTCATCCGATTTGCATAATTAAATTAAATTAACTTGCCTTAATAACTTATAATTTCAAGTTTCATCGGAATCTGTTGAGAAACTTGGCTGCTAGAGGGCTACAGAAATAAAAAAAAATGTTTATGTCACCCCCCTGTATGGGGAGACCCCTTAAACACTTTAAAATATATTCTTACACTGCAAATTTCAAGAGGCACCACTTATGACCTACGTAGAAAATTTCCTCATTCTAGCTCATGTGGTTTGCGAGAAAACTTGTGACACACGAACAAACGGACGGACGGACAGACAGACAAGTCGCGATTTTATAATTTTTTAGGGTATTGTTAAAAAGATTTTACAATATTTAAAAAGTATTCTGATTTATAAATACGTTCAAGATAAGTCATTTGAAACGTTTCCATGAAAAAAATTCATTATTTCAGTTGCTACAAAAATAGCGAATAGCGCTTGTTCCTGACCTTTGGGGGCCACCACTTCGAATGCATGCATTTGATTTTGGACAATTTTAAATCTCTGTGGGCTAGGACCTCATCAATCAATGTGCCAAATCTCGTTCAAATCGGAGTTTCACACTAGACAGGGCAAAATAATTCAATTTTTAGTGAAAATGGCAGCTTAAAAATATTGGGTTTTAAATTTCCGACTTTTTTATTTTTCATTCAATTTTAATAATTTTCTGCATTGTACAAGAACATAGTACAGAGATCCATAATCTCAAGTTTCATCAAAATCCGCCAGAAAAACCTGAAAAAACCGCATATTTAAAACGCCGCCATTTTGAAATTAGCTCATGCATGGTCACCAAAATATTAAAAACTGTAGATCGAAGTAATGCCTATCTTGAAATCAAGTTTCATATATATCAGATTAAAATTGCAACTTTTAGAAGCCTTTGAAGTTTTGAGTTTCAACTGGCCGCCATTTTGTTTTTTGTGACCTGACCTCCAAATTGTTCAGGCAATACTTAAGATACTCATAATTTCTATCTAAATGCTGAATTTCATGAATATCTGTTGAAAGCTTTGGCCACTATTACAACAACAAAATTTTGCACGTTTTCCGACCTTTTAGCGGCCGCCATTTTGTTTCTGCCGTACCGACTTTGGATTTTTTATTGTGAGATTCATCACATACATCAGTGAACCTATGTACCGAATTTCATCCAAATCGGAGCTACACTTTGGTCAGAACAGAAATCACGATTTTTCGTCTAAAATGGCAGCCATTTTGTTTTTGCCCAGCTGATATAGCTGGTTCACAAACTTAACCGAGATATTAACCCAATACACTTTTTCTGAAAATTTGGTGAAAATCGGAGCAAGATTGCAACCTCTAGCGTGGTCACAAATTTCGTTATATCCCATATATATATATATATATATATATATATATATATATATATATATATATATATATATATATATATATATATATATATATATATATATGTATGTATATATATATATATATATATATATATATATATATATATATATATATATATATATGTATATATATATACATATATATATATATATATATATATATATATATATATATATATATATATATATATATATACATATATATATATATATATATATATATATATATATATATATATATATATATATATATATATATGTATATATATATAAATATATATGTATATATATATATATATATATATATACATATATATATATATATATATATATATATATATATATATATATATATATATATATATATATATGATGCTCTCCGCAATAGGTAAATTTCTCTCGAGAAATTTACATAAAAGGAAACAAATTAATATGTGAAAATTATGAAGTCATTGTTCTATAGTTTACGTCTCATGAAGTGGTCTCCAAAATCATAGAAAAATATTAAAGCCGTATTATCAATGTATTATGAGAAATTGTCTATGAGGCTTTTGAAGTGAATGATTGACAATAGACCACATATTCTCAGTAAAGTATGTATTCAAAATTGTTGGGAATATAAGAACGACGTGCACCAACTCTTTGTAGACTTAAAGCAAGCATATGACAATGCCGACAGAAGTGCCCTGTACAAAATAATGCTTGGCTTTGGCATTCCAACGAAACTAGTCTATATGGTCAAAGTCACGATGGCAAACACATAGACTCAGCTCAAGGTTAATAACGAACTATTGCACTGGGACATATCATCATGAAGATATTTGCCAAAACTCTGGTATATCAATATTCAACTACACACAATTGGTGGTGTCTGCTGATAACATCAATAATATAGCACGCTTAATCTCAGATGCCTAAGGAGCATTTCTAAGCCTAGAATTTGAAGCAAACCAAATAAGCCTACGAGTGTATGGAACATAAACTACACTCATCACTCAACAAAACCTAATCTTGGGAGACTTTAAGTATGAAAAGGTGAGCGAACCTGAATAGAAGAAACGCCAAAAAAGAAGAAGATTGAACGTTCCATAAACGCTGCAAGTAAAACGTACTATCCAGTACTTCCCATTCTAAGGTCCAAAGTTGTGCACAGGCAAAATAAGCTCCATATTTACATATCGCTAGTTGAACCTGTATTGTCATATGGAAGTGAAACATGGACCTTAATGTGCGAATCCAAAAAGGCAGCGGACGTATTTGAACACAAAGTGCTCCAGAAAAAAGATGTCCCAATCAAACAAGGAACACAGTGGAGACTACGTTACAACAATGAGTTGTATGAATTATATGATGATCCACCTGTATCTGAAAATGTAAGAAAACTGGTAACGTAAAAGAACATTGAAGAGCAGAGCACAGGGTAGACATTTGGCGGGGATCCCGTAGCCTCGATGGCAAAACAGGATAGAAACTAACAGTAAATCCTTCTTGGAAAAAATCAACTGACGAATAAGGTCGCAGGGCCGTGATGATTGGATGAGATTAATCCTGGAGGCCAAGGCTTGGCTTGGGCTATCGCACTATAGATGATAAATATTTAAGGGAGCACAAGTTAGATATCGAGTGGCTAGACATTGAACTTGATCGAAAGATTTAATAAAAGCTGACAGCACATCCTTGCTGAGAGTAGTCAACTGCCGAACGAGTGGTTAGAATGCTACTTTGAGTTCCATCGATGACAGTGAAATTTGTTTTTAGTGGTTCCTTGGACGGACTATAAGCTCCCTCAATGCCAAAGTCAAAGTCGGATGCACTTTATTCAACACTAATCGTTATAAATTTTAAAAGAATATAAAGCGAATCCCAAACAATAATAATATGAAAACGTTATGGCCCAAATGGTTCCCTAAATTTATACGTTATCAGTTAACACATTTGATGAAAAACAACCATAGCAAATCCAAATTAATTCAGATTATTACATATTTGATGATTCGATTGAAAAAAGGGGGAAAACCAACCAAACTATTCTAAAATTATTTATAATTTTAACACAACAGTGAACTTTGATCCTACACCTAATATGTTATAACCTAATTCTAATAAAATTCAATCAAAAACTTTATCTGAAATAATATTTAGACAAATGCTATCACAATCTTCCTAACCTAAGCATTCTAGATTATCTCTAAACCTAATATAATAAACAAAACATATATCTAACGTATCCCTAATTTCTAAGAAACTCAAAGTAACAAAAAGCAAAATAATTGAAAACAAACACGAACAATTTAGACACTATCATTCGTCACCAATACCTAGATTGCTCAGTCTCAGCTCGATCAGCCCCAACGCAGCCAGCAAGTGAGTATCTCCATTGGAATTATTGATATCGTCAACTCAAATTTAGGCGATATTTTATCATCTTATCGGTGGCCCACCTACATATACACGCGATATATGATTGGGACGCCGTCAGAATCAAAAGCATATCGAATCATGTCCAAATACATGAATGCTCCTGCAGGAACGAAACCAGTAGCGGGGCATGTCGCAAATATACCCGTGTATTGGATGAAATGGCAGTGAAATCCAGGGGTTTTCTACTCACAGTTACAGATCTTGCGATATGATTCCGAAGAAGTTTCAATATGAAAATATCGACTCTTGTCACTTTAGCAGCTTGATTAAATCTTCTATTCGATACATAATGCTTCCATTCCATCTCAGGCTTTATGAACAAACCAGTACATGCACGAAGACATTTCCTTTCGAAAACTCTTAATTTTTCCATAGTAATAGCACTCTGGTTGTATTAGACCTGACATTCATATGACAAAACTGGTATAATCAGGGTCTTTTAATAGATAATTTTGACCTTTTGATCAATGTTTATGGAATGAAAAGGTCGTCGAAGGGCCATGGCTCCTTTTTGTGCCTCACTGAGTATGATTTTGACATATTCAGTAAAGTACAGATACCGATCGACATGAAAACCGAGGTATCGAACACACGATTTATGTGGAACCCGCTATGAACTACCGAAACAAAGTTGTTTCGCACTTCTGCACATTGATTTTGATTCGCCAATTGTCAGAGTAGAAAAGCACACCATTGAACATTTTTTGAAGGTTGTTCTGCACTATTGTAGCTTTTCGGGCTGGCGCATTGATGATCAGATCATAAGTAAACGCTACCAATGGTTGCGTTGGTGAAACGTTAAAATCAAAGCCGTTCAAAAACTTGCGAATGAATATTGACAACAGCGGATGTTCCCTTTTATAGACCATTTAAGACCTTGAATTTGCGTATTTTTGTCGGATTTCCATCAGTTACAACAAATGATTTCCCATTTAAAATATTGCACATCATAGCAACAACGTGTTTGGGAACCTTTCTTGAAGGGGTTTAAAAACTAGTCCATCGTACCACACCGTATTGAAGGTGTTCTCTATCTCAATGAGACACGCTCCAACACATTTTCTGTTGTTGAGTTCCAACAGATGTCTGAGGTAACTTTGTTATCGCATGCAGAGTTGAATATCTGGCACGAAAACCAAATTGGCAATTTGTTTAGTATCACTTCAAACTGCTGATGTTAGGCACCAAGCTGATTGGCCAATAGCGTTTAGGACTCTTAGGCTCTTTTCCTTTCTTCAAGATCCGAAATACCTTAGACTTTTTTCACACATTTGAGAAATATGATTTGCTCAACATGTTGTTGGACAATATGCAATGATTTCTAGTAGCCACCTCAGGCAAATTTCGGAGAGCTACGTTAAGAATACCGTCAGTACCATATGATTTCTTGTTGTTTATCCTGCCGAATATGAAAACCAAGTCTTCATGGCTGACAAAATAATCAATAAGATTCAGGCTCGGTAAGAGGTCAGATATTAATGTTTTATTGAAATGAAGAAGAGATTCGCAATTCGCGATTTTGCTTCAACGACCTCTGAAAATATTTCATTCTCTCTCAGGGTTTGGTAGATGAACCAAATCAAAATGTGTTCCAATCAGGGAAAGTTTATGCAATCCATCACATATGATTCTGTTTCCATTTCTACCCGAAGTCGTACTATCATTTTCGAGAAGATTTATCCCATCACAAGCGATTTCAAGATTCGATATCTTTACTTGAGACGTCTTGTCGAATAAGCTATCCACTTTCATGAAAACGCTATCTAGGTCGTGTGGGCTAATACCCCTCAGTTTTCCCGCCCATTTAGTGCTAACCTCACTCCTGAAGTATGAACGGATTAAGTTCCGGACATTCTTCAGGTGTAATTTCAACAAAGCCAACGAGGGATGGCTGTAGTCCGAAAATTGCCGATAAATATTGTTGATGCATGTGAAAAGAAGACTTTTAAATCTTTTCAACCTTGAAATGGTTGGTGTTTCATATCCTTTCATATTGTTTCGATTTTTAATCTTGGGAACAACTTTCTCAATCGTTTCCAACGTCAGCTTCTCTAACTTTGACAAATAGAGATCTATATCATCGTTAGTTAGATTCCTGTCATAAGGAAATATGAGCAGACATTACCACCATTAGAAGGAGGGCATCGCTTCTCGTAATCCTGATTAAACTTTTTATGAAACGTACGCCAATCCGCTTTTTTGAAATTCAACCGATGAGTTTCATGTTGAATTGGAATGAGGAAGACATCATCCCTTTGATGATTGGTTTCCATTACAGTTGCGTTATGGTCGCCATCGTAAGGAAGTATCTACAGTTTCCGTTGAGGACTATTAAAGCTGAATCTAAGCCTTGTGTCAGCAATACTGAGGCCAAAATATGAATTTGTCTTAGGGTATGTTTCGAACCCAGGAAGTGAAGGCCCAAGAGGAGCTATAGTGCCTCGAAGAGAGAGATGTTGGGAACTCCGACCCATATAGATTGCACCTGTATTCAATCTGATCCTCTGCTATCCACGATTTCATTAACACACCTCTTGGATTATTGTTGGCACTCAGCAATGATGTATGCTTGGCATTCAGATCACCGGCATAAGTAAAATAATTATGCAGCCTGTTCGATTAATTCAAGTCTTCTAAAAAAAGAATTGAACTCATCTTTGAACTTAAGAACATTTCGATCTGTTGCGTAGGCAGAGATAACGAAGAGGTTATCCCCACCTGGCAGTGAAATCTTGATAACAGGCACTTTAAGCGATTCAAAGTTTTTGAATTCAATTTCATTAATATATTGGAAAAAATAGGGTCTTCAGACCAATATCCCGATGCCACATCCCCCATCACCGTTTACCCTATTGTTTCTTACGAATTCGAAATCATTGAATGTCATGGAGAAGCATGAATTGAGGTGGGTTTCAGTGAGAAACGTGATGTCAGTTTATTGCTTAACAATGAATTCAAGGAGATAGTCCTGTCAATGTAGAGTAACAATGGAGTTGAAGTTAATCGAGATGAGACGAATCCCATCCATGGTATACGACTGAATGATAACCTATTTTGAAGCATTTAAAAGGCCTAAAGGCTAGAAAATAACGTTAATTTTTGTATCTTGTTTATCGATTCTCTCCGATAAAGAATAAGGTTGCTGGTAAATTTTGAAAAGCGGCTCCTTATTTCTACTTACATTATTTGCAGTATTTTCTGCAGGTCTTTTAGCGGCAAATGCCGGATAACCAAAGCCCCCGCAGTTAACATAGTATAATTTTTCTTCAGGCTCCGTCCGAGCCAAATTATACTCACCGGGAGCATGAATGTCTTTTCATTTCACGCATCGATAGTGCATAGCGCAGTTGGGAGCTAAACGACCAAATCTTTGACACCGATAACACTGGTTTACTTCCCTTTTCTTGAAGCGTTCCCGCTTCACCACTCTGAAATGCAAGTACCTTATTTATTGAAAGGCACTTGGACTGCTTTTAGAGGGTTTTCCAATAAGAGGTGTTTTTTTGAATATCCCCCTATTTCGGTAGTTGTCACTTTCGAAGCTGTCACTTTTTTGCCATTCGACAAGTAAAAACCAAGCAACGAATAAAAATAGAACGAAACACGCTTCAACGACGCATTGAAATTATTAAAATTCACTATAAAAATGGTGAAAATTTGGCAGAGACGGTTCGTAAAACCCGAACATTTTTGGGTCGCCGTGAAGCACCTTGTCGGACCGCAATACAGAAATTGGTGGAAAAATTTGAGCTGTTGGGACAACTTAGTGATGTGAAGAATAAAACCCGAGCACGTCACTCAAGAACAGCCGAGGATATTGCTGCTGTAGCCGAAAGTGTTTCAGAAAACCCAGGTTTATCCATTCCTTGTCGTTCTTTGGAATTACGCATTCCACAAACGTCATTACACCGTATTTTGCATAAAGATTTCACACAAGAACTCGAGCCGGTCGATCATCAACAACATCGTGTCTTTGCTGATTGGGTCCTTGAAATGCATGAAAATGATCCAGAATTCCATCGAAAAATCATTTTGAGTGATAAGGCCCATTTCCATCTCGGTGACTTCGTCAACGAGCAAAATTGTCGCACCTGGGGCTCGGAAAACGCAAGAGTTATTGTTGAAAAGCCTCTCTATCCTCAACATGTGACTGTTTGATGCGGTTTATGGCCGGGCGGCGTCATTGGACCTTACTTTTTCAAAAATTAGGCTGAAACAACAGTTACGGTGAATATATTGCGCTATCAAGAGATGATTAATGATTTTTTATGACCGGAATTGGATGGTATTGACCTGGACAACGATTATCTTCAACAAGACGGCTCTACGTGCCACACAAGCAATGAAACCATTGATCTCTTGCGGGAAAAGATTCCGGACCGTGTTATCTCTCGAAGAGGTGATCACAATTGGCCACCGAGATCTTGCATTTAACACCTTGCGACTTCTTCCTTTGGGGCCACGTGAAAGGAGAGGTCTACACCAACAGCCCAGCGTCGATTCAAGACTTCAAAGATGGAATTCGTCAGGCTATCCAGGACATAGTGCAGCCGCATTGCGATTTGGCTATGGAAAATTTCATGAAAAGGATATGGTCCTGTAAGGATAGTCATGGTGGTCATTTGCCAGATGTTATTTTTTACTATTAACGGCATACTTTTTTCTTTACAATGAAAGTAACATCCGATCATTAATATTAAAAACCGGCATTTTTCTTTTGATATCAAAATAACACCTCTTGTTGGAAAACCCTGTATTTGAAATCTGTGCTAAGCCATATAGTCAATTCTTCTTTTCTACCATCGATATTCTTGCCGCAAAGGTTTTAATGAAAATAAATTCAATTTTCGGTGCAGCTTCCTTGAGCACCTGAAGAAGATCAACTGTATCCTCTCCGCAGTCCAACCCCTTCGACAAAACGGTCTGATTGTTTTCACATTCTGGGGTTTATGTGAAGTATGGAACCGCCCCAGATTTCAGTGCATTATTAACTGGCCTAATACTAACTAGAGATTCCGTTCTAATAGTTAATTTTTCAGCACTAACCCTTTTGATTTTGAAATTGGTTAGTTTATTTTCGGCTGCCAATAGCAGAAACATATATTTTCCGCTTTGAGCGAACACGTTAATTGGGGGAATTTTTAGTGCATTTTTAGAAGAACCAGCAGAACTGGGAGCTGGTTCCTTCTCCTCATTTTATTTTATAAATAATGAATAAAACTCACATCGTTGTTTTGATTAGAAGGACCTTCAATACATTATTCATTTTCCATTTCTTGTTGTAGTCCATCTTACGCTGCATAAAAGTTTTGACTGTCATTAGCTACTCTAATAATTAGATTTTTTTCTGGAAAAGCTGGTTTTAAGGCTTTCTTTGTCTCGGTTACCTTATTGATTGCTTTAGCGGCTCTGCATGTTGAGTCTTCATCCCTCTTTTGAAAAGATCTTTGAGGGATGGTGGCCTAGCCTTAATTCTTGATTTTCATATCGAATTCAAATCACTACTTGTTGGTTTTCAACTATTTGGGTTTTTCGTCCGCCACGTGCGGAGCTTTTCTAGTTATGTATCCTTTTATTGACAATTGCCGCCAATTTCATATTGCTAGTCTCTCCGGGTTCCCCCAACGGTGGAAAGCCCTTAGGCTCCTCCATACCAGTAGCCCCGAATTAGTCTTTGGATGATTTGCTTTTCTTGACCTATATAAGCTTTTTCCAATAAAAAGCAAAATATGCTTTGGACTGACTTTTGAAATATTAATATAATTTTTTGAAAACTTGACAGGAGCGTTTTAAAAATGTGTCTTTAAGCAACGAATGCTAGACGAAGAATTCTGCGCTAGTCTTTTGTCTTTCTTTTTCCCAATAATTCAATTACTATAGTAATGACGAGTATTTTTAGAAAAAGGAATATTAATTCCCTTTTCTTTTCACGTTTTTAAAGTTTAAGAATGCCGATACTTGGTTGTTTGACTGTTGGTGGGAATTTGCACTAAACATTTGATTTGTTCCTACTTTTTTATATTTTAATCACTGTGCATCCACATTGCGTCAATTTTAATTTGCATTCATTTGATTTCAAAAACACTTCAGTGTCTATTCCCTGTGAAAGAGTCCGTTCATTGCACTCATATTGCAATTATATTTTTTATCTTCTGACTAGTAATCTTGTCTGATTATTTTTACAATAACCCAATAATCATAATCGCAACGATTGTTTTCTTCAGTTGCGACTGGCCTCTAAAACTTTTAATTTTTCTGACTCCGCGATTCTGCATCTTTTCGCTTTTCACTTCCGTCTCAATCAGGTTCCCGCTTCTCAACCGTCACCATTCAAAACTCAATTCAACCTCCCTCCGAATCCAGACTCTATCACAACCAATCCCACCCCGCAATCCTTTAATTCACAATTACCACTGCCACACCGATATAACATACTCGAAGTTCAACATCTTTGCCATTTCAACAAATACAACAATTTCTATCTGCATATATGGCGATGTGCATAACTATGATAGCGTTTAGTTGTATGCAAATCGTCATGTACATGGAAACAATTGCTTTTGCCGAAATTTAAAAAAGTGTTCCTGCTCTCGGAAGAACTTAATCCCAGGATGCCAGTGAATCTCCTGATTGAAAGTTCACCGCACTAGCACAGGAGCCACCTTCTAATAATCTCCCACTCATCAGATAAAAAATAAATTTCGCATGCCTACGTGGATGTCGTTACAGTGGGCACAATGTATAGGTTTGTTGATTTTGGAAGAGAATAAAATTTTGTTCGTAGGAAGGAAGGAACGAGATTTTGTTAGTAAAAGGTATAAAGTGAAGTTTTGTTAATGGGAAGTAATGAATGAAATTTTGTTAGTGGGAAAGGTAAGATTGTTTTTGTAGTTAAAAACAGGATAGGAAAGGTAAAATTAATATGACAGAGGAATAAAAAGTAATGGTTAATGATTAAATGTTTTTTTTATAAAAAAACTAAATTAATAAAGAAAGACGTATTTATACCCAAAAGAAGGTGGAGAGGATAAGAAGGCTAATTAAATTTGTGAATGACAGAATACTGCTTCGGCCAGAATTCTCACAGCAATCAAAAAAATTAAGTTCAAATCTCAAATTTCGAAATGGCGGCTAGGCAAAGCTCGAATCTTCAAAGCCTTTTAAAACTAATAATTTTTATTGAATTTCCCTGGAACTTAATAGTATGATGGATATTGAAACGGTTCAATTTTTTTAGTTTAGTACTGCAGTCCCTTTCTAGCTTTTGCTGAGCGATATTTAGAGTATCTCATTATCTTGATAGGCACTCCACAAGGTACATAATATGGTCAGTACCATGCTCCATCCACCACGCTGCGATACGTTCTGGTTTTAACCCAGCACGTATCATTACTTAATCGGCTTATATTCTGCCCGAAGAATCACTCGAGCTAAATCTCGTTGGCGCCAACGAAACTCGAACCAGAGACCTCCGGTTTACGGGTTGAGTGAATTTGGCATTTTGAAGATCATCTTAGGGCGGTTTTTGAAATGGCGATGAATCAAATATGCGATTTTTTTTTTAATTTTTGTGGCTCTCCAACGGCTAGGTTTCTCAACGAATTCTGATAAAGCTCAAAATTGTAGGTGATCGAAGCAAGTTCTTTCATGCTGCAAAAAATGATAAAAATCGGATGGTAGGTAAACTAGTCAAAAACTTTATATTGGCTGCCATTTTCGTTTAAAATCGAATGTGTTTGTTCTGTCCGGAGTAAAACGTCAATTTGAACGATATTAGATACAGTTGTTAATAAAAGTCTAAGATGGATACCTATTAAAATGATTAAAAATCGAATGCTTAAATTCAAAATGTAGGGCGACGCAAGTTCCGGGAGTAAGCAAAAATCGTTATTTTGGCAGCAACCAGAGTTTTGAATATATTTTCATGAGAATTTTTTGAAATGGCTTATTGGAGAAGCATTTACACTACAAAAAATGTTTCCTTAAAAATGTTTGACTTTCTAAGTGGTGGTAAATTAAATTAGTATTTGCTTACAGTTAGTAAAACTGACGATACCTAGGAATAATTTTCCTTTCAGACTGGTGTCAACGGGGATTTTTTATTAATTTTCTTATTATTTGATAAAGTTAATACTCAATGCATTGCGCAAATTTGATTGATTTCTACAAGCTTATAGTACAACAAACTTTAAACTGCTTGGTTATGACAGACACCAAAGAACTTCACTAACCTACATCTTCAAACTTAATGACGTTCAATCATATTCAAGAAAACACCCCCAAGCTACCGAGCAACATCTACCAATTCCAACCATTTAACTAATATTTCTGCAGCCAGCAGACAATCAATTATGCTAATTAACACAAAAGCTTCTACCGCAACTCTGCATACACATGTAAATCGCCTTAA
The DNA here is from genome assembly GCA_963969285.1 of Odontomyia ornata. Lineage (NCBI taxonomy): Eukaryota > Metazoa > Arthropoda > Insecta > Diptera > Stratiomyidae > Odontomyia > Odontomyia ornata. The sequence goes on along the minus strand of OZ017740.1, from coordinate 30,184,383 downwards.
GCATCAATTATGTTATCACATGAGTATAAGTTCTGCTTTGCGTCGTTTTGTTGTTCATACTTTTAACATGCAACGTTTGTTGGGGGTTTTTGAATGTTGTTCGTTTTCCCTTTCATAAATAGAAACACATTCAATTGACTGCAGGCATAAATTATTATGCAGCGTTCGAAAGGGTTAAAACACTACACACATGGTTTGGCGCAGTCTAAGGTGTTCGCGTGTAAATGGATTGAATAGAATCAAATCAAAAGCTTGAGATACGATAATCGATATCGATTGGCATTCTATGGGTTCATTTTATATCATTAAACGCCGGCAAGTGAGCTGAGCATGATTGGAGATAATAAATCAAACATTTAAGCTAAGATTAGAATCAATTGAAATTGAATCCATAAGTGGATAATTTGCATTCTGGAGGAGTTATTCGTATATCGCAAGCATATGATTGTAATTGATACTGCATAAAAAATTTAAATTTTGTCAACGCTTTCGTTGTGTTTTCATAGCTTCAGTGTTTATTCTAGAGTGTAGTTTGACGTAAGTTTTCAAAATGGTGCCAAAATTCAGTCAGATTACCGAACGCCATAAACTCGAGCAATCGGTTTGAAGAGTTATTGAAGGAGAGCTCCTTTAACCGGAACTTTGAATTACCTGTTGTGAGCTATTTATGATTGTCACATTCAGTTATTTCAAAACTTCGAAGTTAATACGATTTTTCAAGAAATACCACCATAAATGTTCGATGTGTAAATGACAAAGTACAGGAATAACACTTAGATAAATTTATGTAGATAAATCTTTGGGAAATTGGCAATACAATTGTGTGCACTGCAAGCATAATCGTAAGGAATAATTAATGCGGGAATTTTATGCAGCTTTAAAGGAAATAAATTATATTTGGGAATCATAGGCATAGATTTTTAATGAACGTTTGCTCCCTTGTTATTTATTTCATTTGAAAAATTGATAATTTATGATTGATATATTTTATTGAATATGCAGATCGTCATATATCTCGTAAATAATTTGAAATTAGAAATGTTAGGTGAGAATGCATCTCAAGCTCGTGAAAAAATTTGTGGTGTCTACCGTCAAGAAACTTTATCAACAGCCACAGCCAAGAAATCGTTCGCTCGCTTTGGTTCTAGAAATTTTGGAGTCAAAGATGCACCTCTCCAGGTCGCCCAATCACTGAAAAAGTCGATGAAATCTTACAAAAAATTGAAGAAGACCGACACATAAGCAGCCATGACATTGCTTAGAAACTGTATATCCATCACCAAACAACCTTGAACCATTTGCGTAAGGCTAGATACACAGAGAAACTCGACGTTTGGGTGCCGCATGAATTAATACAAAAAAAATTGATCGGCCGAATTCCCATTTGTGAAATTATAATAAAACGGGACGAAATCGAGCCATTTTTTAAGCAAATCATTACGAGCGATGAAAAATGGGTGAGATACGAGAATGTCGTTCGAAACAAATCATGGTCAAAAAAAGGTGAATCATCACAAACGACTTCAAAGCCAGAATTGACACCAACAAAAGGATATGCTGTGTGTATGGTGGGATTGGAAGGGAATAGTTTATCATGAGGTTCTAGATCCTGGCCAAACACTCAAAAAACCCAGCATGAATCGATCAATAGAAAGGGCGTTGTCTTCCATCATGACAATGCCAGACCACACACATCTTCGATGACCCAGGAAAAATTGACAGAGCTTGGCTAGGAAATTTCGATGCATCCAAAGTATAGTCCAGACCTTGCACCACCAGACTACCATTTGTTTCGGTCTCTGCAAAACTTCCTTAATGAAAAGAAATTCACTTCAAAGAGGAACTGTGAAAATAACTTGGCCAAGTTTTCGCCGACAAATTACAGAAGTTCTACACAGATGGAATAATGGCTCTACCCGAAAAACGGCAAAAGGTCATAAATAATATGTACTTAAATAAAATTCATTTCAAATAAAAGAAATATTCAATCGAAAAATGACAAAAGAGGCTCAATACTTTTTAGACTTACCAATATTATAAGTGACCATCAGGAGTTTGCCCAAAGTTAATTGTAGGTGAGGTCTTCAGAGCTTTCAGGCCCGTAAATTAAATTAGTAGCGTGTCAGATCGAACACCCAAAGTATCTTTTCAAGCTTGCAATATTTAAATGTCATCAATTCATGATATTTCTAACATAACATAATATAGAGCAAGGTTCCTACCATTACTTCAAGGCCATATAAAAAAACAAGTTTGATAGAAAGATATGCGATGTGCAGACATCAATGATGAATGAATTCGATCAACTTGATCGACATCTATAACAAAAATACACTTGATAAACCATTGTCGGTCGTATGAACCAGCCGCTATTTCGTTGCAACATCACGGACAACCATGGACAGAATGAAATCTTAATGAAATTTTTGTAATTCACCCTATCTGAAAATTTGAAGACTATCCAAAGTGTAATGTCTTGTTTTAGGAAAAGCCCAAATGGTACGAAAACCAAACAAGTTGGGTAGACAGACCTATGCTCATGTCAGAAGGGTGTTGTACTCAACTTACTAAATGCAGTAATCAGCAACGAATAAAATCAAGAAACATATCAAAGACGATTTTATTGGAGAAAATGTAAAATTTGAGGATCATACTATTATTAACAAAGTTTCACGAATTTTGACTTCTGAGGTATTTGTTATAGTTATACGCATAAAGATCTCCTTTGATAATATTTTCAGATTTTTTTGATCACAGGTGTCCATTCGCGAGGGAGGAAACACATTTTTCATGTATTCCCCCCCTCATCTTCATGATACCTATCACTCCTGAAATTTTCATGCAAATTATAGCAAAGCTGTAGTGTCTAAGTCGGTAAAAAGCGCATATGGCTCCATAGCCATATGTTTCCATAGTAATACAGGGCATATTGCTCCATAGTAATACAGAAAAATTCAAATCGCTATAACTTCGGTAAATACTATTCGATCTTTATGAAACTTTCAGAAAAGATCAATCTTATAAATAGTCATCTGTTTGCTAAATTTTATTGAATTTAAGGGTACCGTTTGGATTTTATTCAAGAAAACATAAAATCGATAAATCATACTATTACTAACAAAGTTGAGTGAATTTCGACTTCTCATGAATTTCTTGTTGTTGTACTCATAAGGGCCTATCTTCATGATTTTTTTCTAGATTTTTCGGATGGAAGGTGTCCAATCGCGAGGGGGGGTACGCGAAAAGTTCGTACATTTCCCCTTCCCCTGCCCCCCTCGGTACTTATAAGGCAATTTTAAGGCTTGCTTTGAAAAGATCTCATTGAGACCTTTCAAATGACACCCTATTCGACTACCAATGGTGACTCCCTATATGGGGAGTCCCCCCTTAAACGCCTTTGAAAAAATTTGACACCCTTGAACTTTCAAGAAGTCATCACTTCTGACATTTCTACAAAGTTTCATGGCTGTAGCCTCTATAGTTTCAGAGAAAAAGTGCTGTGACATACAGATGGACGGACGGACGGACGGACGGACAGACGGACACAGGTCGTGATCGCAATAGGGTTTTGTATTTTAGTACAAAACCCTAAAAATGTTTGTGAGAAAATTCAAATGTCTATAACTTGTAGTCTGGGCAGGGTCGTGGTAAGAATGCGCACCCCGTAAGCTAAAGCGCTTTGGTTCAATGCTATTGGTGACAATGAGACTTATCTCTAGTGATTCTTTGAATTGATGACAAGCCCGTTTAGTTATGGTACATACCTGTTTGAAATCAGAACATATCACAGCTGGATGGATGGCTACACGGCATAAGAATGATATTGACACTCTATCAAGACAATGAGATACTCTAACTTTATATGAGCAAAACCCCGAAAGGGGCTGTAAATATGATTCATTTTATTGAAAATCACAGAGCTTAAAGACCCTCTCGAGCCTTCGCTTTCTGCAAATAGCGCCTCCAACTGTCTCGGTCCATTGACCGCGTCCTCCAATTTCGAAACCCGAGCAGCGATGAACTGTCTTCGTGGACCGAGTCAGACCAGCGTTTCTTCGGTTTCTCCACTGGTCATCGGCCTTCAGTTCTTCCAACGAATACTTTCTTGGGTATCCGTTGTTTGTCCATACGATTCATGTGGCCAGCCCATTGCAGCTTCTGCAGTCTTATAATCGTTGAGACCTCCGGGTCGTCAAAAATTTCATACAGCTCATGATTGTATCGAATTCGCTATTGGTCTCCATCTAGCTTCGCTCCGATTATTCGCCTCAGGACCCGTCGCTTAAAGGCATTCAATATATTTGCGGATGCTTGGGTTAGGGTCAATGTTTCACACCGATAGCATAACACAGTTCTTATCGCAGATTTGTATACTTGGAGCTTTGTTTTCCTGTGTATGCCGCTCTTATTCAAGATCGTCAATACTGAATAAAATATTTTATTTGCGAGCTGCATTCTTCGGCGTTTTTCGTCCCTTTATAGAATAATCAAAATAACAAAGCTCAGTGTATTCAAAAGTATCCGTACGAGTTTACTGAGAAAAACATTATTTTTACGAATCCTACTAATTTGATTAAAGTTCAGTAAACTTCCGCTTGTAAGGTACTTGTTATGACTGCATTTGAGCCTACGACCATGATTTTCCTTCCTGCACGGTAAACCTTAAACTTGGGGGAAATGATTCACACTCACTAAATATTCTCATTGAAAACGGCCACCATTTTATTTTACAATATCCAATGTCACTTGGTGAATGAATTTCCAAATATATCCATGATATCTACTTTTCCTGAGACTTTCATGCAAACCGCAACATGCCCGGAGTGTCCTAGTTGATTTGAAGTGCACATTGTTCCGTAGCCATGCACTGTTGTTGTTGTAAAAATTCATAACTTCTTTAAATATGAATCGATCCTTCTGAAATGATCATGACTAATTGACCTTGCAAATAATTTAATGATTTTATTCAAGAAAAGTTTTAACTTTCAAATCATACTATTACCAAAAAAGTTTGGTGGATTTTGTCTTCTCCATGATTTTTTTTTCGGTTTATATGGTCCACAAGTGTTCAATTGCAAGGCGGGAAACAATTTTTTCGTATTCTTCCGCTTGCTATACCTACTCCGTTATCAATATTGTTATTTTAAAAACCAATATGAAATCCTACTTGCTACTCTAACATTAAATCGTTACTCAACAAACTTCAGTAAAATAAAATTTGGGGGTAACATTGTTATATGTGGAGGTTCTTTTGAAATCGTTTAAAATTATTTCGGCTATAAAACTTTCATTACCCAGAAACCTCTGAGCTATGCAAAATAATTTAAGGCTCCAGCTTCTCTAATACCTGGAAAAACCTACTATGGCACATTGACGGGCGGGCAAACAGATTGTTACCGATTAAAAAGGGTTTTGTAAATTGTTTATTTTTTTTTGCAAACCACAAATTTTTTTAAATTTTGCTGTTTTGACTGAACGGTGGTGGTAAGGGTTGGAAGTGATTTGGGGACCCGCCCATGCTCATAACGTTACAAACTCGAGTCACTGCTGTACCCTGGAAATCGTGATTATGGAAATGCTCTGAACCTGAGCGCTGAGAACTTTGTTACACGGTAACTGTTTACAAGGTGGACAGCTGTTCTAATCTCCTTGATCTGAGACCCGTGGAAGGAAAAAAAAGAACTACTGAGTCTACATAGGAGAAAAATTTCAGAGAAAAAAGTATAGAAAAAGATGAGAGTACAAAAATTTAGAGCACTATGATACTATGCTCTTTATGTGATTCAGTCAAAAATCCCTCGGAGGGAACTCTACTGTAGCCTCGCTCGAGCCTATGGCAGTGCTCGATATCAAGGCATTGCATGCTTCACAAAAATGACTGGGCTCGAAAATGCCATTAAACGTTAGTTTCTAGGCTTCCCACGGGTTTCAATAAAGCTATCTAAAGCAAACACCAGGGGACAAGCCAGAAAACGTAGTATAGGGGTGAGGTCTCGTTGTGTGAATAAAATACCAAGTCCAATCCTATATAAAAATATATAATTTTTTTTCGATAATGAATGTGTTTTGAAAACAAATCAACAAATTTATTTCGTACGCCGTTCAAAGCTGCAATATATTTCTAGAGTTTTCGGACTGTAGCTTGTTACCATTTTGTGGAAAGGGACTATAATTTGCTGGCTCCACTCCTTCGGTGAATGTTCTTGTTCTAGACATGCTGAATGACTTGAAGCATAGCTTTTTAAATACTTCTTCATCTTCTTCTAAGCACTACAGCCCCTCTTGGGACTTCGCTTTCTGCGAATAGCGCCTCCAACTGTCTCGGTCCATTAACCGCGTCCTCCGATTTCAAAATCCAAGCAACGATGAATTCTTTGTTGACGGAGTTAGACCAGTGTTTTCTCAGTTTCCCCACTGGTCTCCACCCTTCAGTTCTTCCAATGAATACCTTTTTGGTATCCGTTGTTCGTCCATACGATTCATGTGGCCAGCCCATTGCAGCTTCCGCCGTCTTACAATCGTTGAGACCTGCGGGTCGTCAAAAATTTCATACAGCTCATGGTTGTATCGAATTTGGCATTGGTCACCATCTAGCTTCGCTCCGATTATTCGCCTCAGGACCCGTCGCTCAAAGGCGTTCAATATATTCGCAGATGCTTGGGTTAGGGTCCATGCTTCACACCCATAACATAACACAGGTCTTATCACAGATTGATATATTTGAAGTTTTGTTTTCCTTTGTATGCAGCTTGTCTTCAAGATCGTCAAAACTGAATAAATTATTTTATTTGCGACCTATATTCTTCGGTGTATTTCGTTTCTTTCATTGCCCGTTTTCATTATTTTGGTGCCTAAATGCATAAATTCACTTACATTTTCGATACTTTATTTGCAAAGCGTGATATTTTGTGTACTTGAGGTATTTTTCCTGGGTCATGAGCTTTGTTTTATTTCCGTTGATTTGCAGTCCTACTAGTTTTGCTTCGCTGTCGAGTTTCAGGAAGAGTTCTTTGGCAGTTGTTAATGACCGTGACATAATGTTTATGTCATTCGCATATGCTACTGCTTGGCTCGAGTTTATAGTAATATACCTCACGTATCGACAGGTAGCTTTCATATGACGTACTCCAGAGCCAAATTGAAAAGCAATCGGGCCAGTCCATCTCCCTGCTTTAGTTCGAGATTTGTGTCAAAGGCATCAGTGAGTTGCTTATTGATGCGGACTTGGGAGGTTGTCGACGTCATTGTCATTTTGGTAAGACGGATGAATTTGGCTGGGATACCAAAGCAAAGCATTATTTGGTACAGTACGTTACAATCAATACTGTCGTATGCTTGCTTGAAGTCAACGAAAATTTGGTGTACTATATGGAACTCCCAGCATTTTCAAGTACCTGCTTGCCTGTGAACAATTGGCCTATTGTCTATCTACCTGCTCTAAAACCATCTCGATACTCACCAATAATACTGTTGGTGTATGATTCGATTTCATTTTCTGAGATTTTAGAAAATATGTTGTACGCCGTATAAAGTAGTGATATGCCTCTATAAATTTCGCAATGTAGTTTGTCACCTTTTTTATTGGTGGGGAATTTAATTGATTGGCTCCACTCTTTCGGCATATGTTCTTGCTGCTAAATGTACTGGATGACTTTGTGAAAAGCTTGATGAACACTACAAGCAATTCTCTGGCCATTTTTTACTTGAGGCATGCCTTTGTCATACAAAACCTTTATTTTCACGCGCAGTTCGACACTAAGCTACGTTATTTCAGCCATACTTAATGCGATAAATGTCCCCCTTTGGAAAACTAGTAGGAATAATTGCGGGCAACACGTGTATGGTCGTTGCAAGTGTTGACAACACACTAAAATGTCAAACGCGAATCCAAAGCAATGTCCTTTTAAATCACAACTGGATGTTACATATGTATTTATTTTTGTCATATTTCTTTCGATACGTGCCAGATATGTAAAAACAAAGCCATAAAATATCTATTAGAGCAGTAATTTTTGAAACTGTCAAGAAAAGTAGGGGTACCTAATACTTTTGCACGTGGCTTTATATAGGTTTATCCATTTGGTAGTAGGAAAGAATAACCCTGCCATTTGACATCTGTCAGAATTAAATGTCATCCAAAACATGTTTTTTTAGTTGAAGGTTTGCCATTTCGAAATATGGATCGTTTAGTATTCGAAGAACGCGTTAAAATTATTGAAATTTATTTTTAAAATAATGATTCTGCTGTATCAACATTTAGGGCTTTACGAGCCGACTACGGTCGACATAATCGACGTACAAAGCAAACTATTTCGAACACAGTGAGAAAATTTGAAGAGACTGGATCGGTTATTGGTATTGCAAGGCCTGTGCATTATCGAAACATTCGTTCTGCTGAAAATATCGATGTCGTTGCTCAAAGTGTGGAGGAAGACCCAAATTTGTCGATTCCTTGACGTGCTTAACATTTGGGCTTGTCTTACGGCTCATCGTGGCGGATTTCGCATTTGAATTTGCATCACCATCCATACAAAATCCAACTCACTCAAGAACTTAAGCCTCAAGACCATACACAACGCAGAATGTATGCGAATCGGGTGATTGAACAACAAGCCATCGATAACGATTTTTCGAACAAAATTTTCTTAAGTGATGAGGCTCATTTTTCACTCAGTGGTTACATAAATAACCAGAATGACCGCATATGGGGCTCCTCAGGTGATCACAGAAAGGCCTTTGCATCCGGAGAAAGTGACCGTTTGATGTGCATTATGGTCTGGTGATGTTATTGGCCCGTATTTTTTTTTAAACGATCAAGGAAGAGCTACTTTAGTCAATTCTGACCGCTATGGACGGATGTCAACCGATTATTTTTGGAGAGAAATTGAAGATTATGATCTGGAGAACCTGTAGTTCCAACAGGACGGAGCCACAAGCCACACAACACAGGTTAATTGAGCACTTTTACAAAAGAAATTTCCAGGACGCGTAATTTCGAGATTGGATGATGTCAATTGGCCTTTGGATTTCTTTTTATGGAGCTATGCGAAAGATCATGTTTACGTGAACAATCCTGAAAATCTTGAGTAATTGAAAATCAATATTTGTGAAGTGATGGCTGAAATATTGCCGGAAATGCGCCGAAAAGTCATTGAAAATTACCTCCCGTAGAAGACATTTGAATAATGTTGTACTTTACGTATAATGGCAAGGTTTGATCTTTATATTGAATTAAAAAATTTTGTAGTTATCTGAATATTAATGTATTTTCTTTTGCATTACTTTCCCAAGCGTAAAATGGATAAGCTTGTATATGGCGATATTGTTACATTAACTGATGCCGTCTGATTCAGTGAGACCTTTGCCTTTTCTATTAAAAATATAGATATTTTCTGGTTTGCTAAAATCACGGGTGGGTATCTTATATAGGGTAATTCATTATAAGATTTGGTTTTTAGTCTCAAACAAAAGGCATAAAATTTATACTAAAAATTTTATTGTAAATTAAAACAAGAATATACGACTTTTACCTTTTGCTTTACTATGTTTAAATGTTAACCGCCATTATGCCGTAAATAGTCCGTCCAGAGGGTCCAATTTCGGACAACGCGTTCCAGTATAGCCACCGGTATCTCACGAACGATACGAGTAATGTTGGCTTCCAAAGCATTGATTGTAACTGGCTTATCCCTGAAAACCAGAGACTTCATGTCACCCCAAAGAAAATAATCTAAAAGTGTGGTATTACACAATCTGGGTGGCGAATTTACGGATCCAAAACGTGAAATCAGGTTGTCACCAAAATTATTTCTCAATAGGTCCATTGTTTCTCCCGCTGTTTTCGAAGATGCGCCGCCTTGTTGAGACTAAAGTCCACCAAAACCACGGGCTACAATTCCAGGTAGCAAAAAATCCGTTATCATGGTGCGATAGTGGTCACCATTAACGGTTACGTTCTGACCGGCTTCATTTAAAAAAAAAAAATAAGCCGATGATTCCACCGGCCCATAAACTACACAAAACTGTGCATTTCTGTGGCTGTAGTGGTAGCTGTTGAGGCTTTTCAGGTTCTTCATCAGCCCAAATATGGCAATTTTGTTTATTTACGTATCGATTGGGCCAAAAATGCGCCTAATCACTGAACAAATTCATTCACCAAAAACTCGAAGCAAACTTAAGTCGCCCGGCTTTAATTCTTGCACGAGTTGGACTTTGTATGCCCTAAAATTGAGATCGTCACGTAAAATACACTGTTGGGAACGACGTTGAATCGATTCGTAACAGGCTTCAGCTCTTAGCTACAGCCGCTATATTCTCTTCACTACGTGCTGGATGTGGTCTGATCGGTCGAGTATCATCCAATATTGTATGCTGGGTTTCAAATTTGCGCATGGTATTAGCTGTAATGGTTTCGGTAGGTCGACGATGCACACCATAAGTAGCTCAAAGAGCACAAAAAACATTTCTCACAGAACGCTGATTTTCTTAATACAGCTGAACAATTTGGATTCATTGTTGCGGTGTAAGTCTTTTCATGATGATATGTCTAACAATACTAAATAAAAATTACATTATTATTTGACAGGAGTCATGCGTGATCTGTCCAAAAAAAGCCTATTGAAAATCAAACCTCAGAATGAACCATCGTTTACTAGATGCTAAGGTACATCACCCGAATTAACGTGTTATGCCCCAATTTGAAAAAGCAACTTAATTTAATTGTTATGGCGTCCATAAAAATTGATTACCTATTCTCTCCGTATCCACCATGACATCTATTCATTATAAAAACACAACTTACACAAAGTATTTAATGTCGGATAAATAATCATTCATTCAAATTCATTCGAGAATTTATTCATATATATTGGGCTCTTTCACACGGGAATGGTAAAAACCCATATCCAAACAGGTTTCGCGCTTACGCCCTTATGTTTACACGTTGCATAGTTCAGCCAACGTATTTTTGTATACGATACACGTCTTGCGAGTGTATGTGTCAAAAGGATCATTTGATCGCTAAACGTCGTGCGGACAACATGAAGCGAAGACAGAGAGCTAAGCGACTGAGAATTGATGTTTTAACCTTGAATTGTGCACGCGGTAACAAAAACTGGAATGAAAAATGTATTTTATGATTGTTAAAGTTTGTCGATTCAAACTTCTATTGGATTTATTAAAACCTCCGTGTTTTTCCGCTTTCTGAAAAATATATTCCAAATTTAAATGTCCTTTTTAGTCGCATATTTTTCTTGTTGTGTTGTCAACTGGCTTATTATAATGTGATTCTATAAACATTATGCGTACTGTTAACTTTCTATGGATTTACAATAGGCAATGTAACTTTATTGAAATCGTGATATTCGTCGTGTTGTTTCCTGGAATTGAACATGGCCTCCGCTTTCATAAATTTATTAAATAACGCGTAACTTATCGCGTCCACGCATCCATTTTTGCACGCAAATTAAAGAAAGGCAATCGTTTCATGACGACTACCTTCTTCACCGAATGTTCAATTCGGAATGATTACCTGCGTTTGTATAAAATTTCCCCCACCAAATTATCAAAAAAATGCGTTTGTGTATGTGCGTTACGCTCGTTCACCCTACAAAATGTTGGCTTGTTTTTACCATCAGGTCCCTCAATGCCTCTCACTCGTCTTGCCCATATAACCTGTTTAACGCTCACTTTTAACGCTGCGTCTGAAAAAGCCCATTCATCCTATTCTGACGCTGAAACTGGAATCGAACCCTTAAAGAACGTATTTCAAAGTGGAGATACAAACGTTGAGCAAACTCTACAGTATTAGATATTACAAATTGAAACTCTACTGCACTAAATGTTACTATACAATTCATAAAGTGTTCAAGCATTGTACCCCTCAGCATTTTGGTAGTTGTCTTCTATTGTATTTCACCTTAATGTTGCTTATTCAACACTGAAATTGTATTACTACAACTTTCATTTCCTAATACTTTACAAAACAGTTAATTTAAGTCGTTTCAGTATGTTCAAAAGACATATGTGATATAAAAACTATAGTATGTGATTTTTGGACTCTAGAAAAAATTGCTCCAAGGTAGAAATGAATTTGGCCTCATCCCAACTTTATTACTTTTCATTAATTTAAAACTTTATTCCTTTTTATTTTAGTTTGTTAATAACTGGTGAATATAAAAAGAAAAATTAAGTGAAAGTGATTTCCAATCATCCCCAGTGCTCTTCAACTTCGGTGTTATCGGCGGCAGGTACAACCGGAAAAATCTCGTAACGCGATCGCATCTTATAACACACGTGCTCCTGCGATAACTCTAGAATTTCTCGTCGTGATTTTGATGAAAATTGCTTTCAAGGAAACAAACATTATGCTTTATTGTAACTGTCCTTGCCCTGATGTATTGTTACATAATTTATGAAAAAAAATCTTTATTTTTCCGAACAGCAAATTTAATCAAGTAACATTCGCCATTTCCTTTTCGCGAACTCCATTTCAACCCTCACGTATGTAAGTGCTTTCGCATCATTCATTGTCTTCGTTCGCGCGATGTCCCTGGAAAAATTGCTTTTCCGAGCACCTGCAGCGAAAGGTGAACACATAACGCGACGCGAAGACGGGGGAAGGAAAGAGTCAAACAGGAGTGGTGGCTTGTTTGGTTAAAAAAAAATACGTCAGACATTTATAGCCAGTGTCGACTGTCTACTATGTACGAAGCTTTCCTTCAACATTCAACAGAATTAAATTGATTCAACGTTTTGCCGCGAGAACACAGCACGTTGTTGAGGCGTAGTAAATGGGTGGCAGTTTACCTTTGCCGCGTTTATTTCACCCTTACCACGCTTTTCATATGATGTCGACAACATCGCAACGACATATGAAGGAGCTGGGTCACAATTCGCGATGAGTGGAATTTTTAACGAAAATGAACGTTTCGACATGTGAACAAGTTCGCCCGGTGGATTTTTTCCACAATAATAACTTTTGTTGTTGCTGATGCTCGCGAGATGGTTCCTTACCACTAAACCTGGCATTTTCCTGATGTTTTTGGAACTCATAAGAAAATTACGCTCACCAAAATAGTGCAGGATGGTTAAGATGGTAAAAACGTCATCGACAACGTAATTCGTATGCGACACATTACGAAAGGCTCTAAAAATAAATCACTTCTGCTGGTCGTTGCTGAAATTGAATAAGGATAACAAACAAATGATAAGCGTAGGGATGATGACTAGCTTTCGTACAACCTTAAAATGAAAATCTCGAAGAAATTAGGGTAAAGTGAAACAAAGACGAAATTGGTTTAAAATTCAAATCAGTAATTGCAAGATTAAAAATATAAATTTAGTTAAGCATTTAATACCATAAGTATGACGAACAATTAAGCATATCATCCTTAAATTAGAATTACATTAAATGATGGGTGAAAAGCAACAGGGAGGCGCGTGCCCCTCAAAGTCAGAAACGAACCCTTTTGTGAATCAAAGTGAAATGCAATGCATGCGCCCCAAGGATTTGGTGCACAAGTGTAATTCCGATCCGGGCGCGAGTTCGGTACATGCGCGATCCAGTGCCGGGGATCAGCGTTTCGATCGGGACTCGACAACGGAAAATCCTGACGCGATGACCGCGGGTGATCGATCGTTGGTTGTGGCCAGTGCTTCCGGTCAAAGTCGCCAATTGGAGCTTAGTGGTAGCGGTAGTGGTCCCGGTGATGCTGGTGGTTGCAGTGATGGTACTGTAGATATTCATAAAAACGCGAGCGAACAAACGCCCCTCTATCCGCGAAGTTTGTTTACGCGATCCCTTCGATATCCGTCCGGTGGGGGTACGACCCGCAAATGCGTACTCACTTTGGACGGATATTCATACGTTATAGGTAGGACGAAAATAACAAGTAGATTTTTAAAAAATGGTGTGTTTAATTTTCAGATATTTTTGTTTGTGTGTTTTAATAAATAAGAATTGTATTGATGTCGTAATTCTTTAATTTTTTCAAATAAATGAGCCACAAACATATTTTTGATATCTAGTATGTTAGTAGATTTTGGAATATACTTAAATTATCATCAAATAACGAGAACGAAAATTTATATAGTCTCTTGCCAAAAGGTTGAAAACACTTTGAAAATTCATATTTTGTTTATTTGAGAATATTTTCCTATATAAAAGCTTATATACTTATGGATGATTCACGTGTAGCATAAAATAATAACATTTCATATTTCAACAGGGCATGGCACCATTCAATAGTTTACAATATTTTTAGAATGTGTGTACACTGAGTACGTGAGAATTGGTTCGTTATACCCGATGTTCGTTATATCCAAATTTCAAACCAAAAACCAAGAAATATTTTTTCCGTAAGTTTATTTAAAGCAAAATAATAACAGTTTCATGAATGAACAAAATAAATATGTATGTATGTACCTCAAGATAATACCAAAAGACAAACTCAATTTAAAATTAATCCGAAATATAATATCAAATGTCCATAAATACGTTAATTCGTTACTTAAAACATTCTGTTATTTTTGTTTGAAGCTCTTGAATATTCACGTGTCTGTATAAGCTTCAATTTTTACCAATTTGTTTATAATATTTTTTGGTATACCATGAAACTGGAGAGGCTTCACGCCATTTCCATGAAATTTTTGCTCAGTACAAATAAAAGCAGGAGCACCATCTGACTGAAACACACAAGAATTATCAAAAGTGGATTTTGTTAATATACCTACTGAAGAGACAAACAAACTATCAAACTTCCTAAAGAAATTAAAACTACAAATCACATTCAAAACCAACAAAACACCTTTTAAAAAAAACTGGAATCAAAACTGATTGACACATAAATATACCAAAACAACGGCATATACAAACTAACATGAAAAGATTGTAACATTGTATACATACGCAGGACAACATAGAAACTAACGACAAGATACAATGACCACTAACAATCGTTCTGTTGAGTATGCTTACTAAACCATGTTCGATTACACAATGTTGTGCTGCTCTCTATTCGAAATGGATCAAACTTAAACCTCTATACAAACTAAATGTAGATATTCCTTCCTTGCTTACTTCTCTGTTAGCTTCAAGCTGAATCACACGCGTTATAACCAAGTGAATATTTGAATTAATTTTGACACACGGAAGATCCAAACGGCAGCACTGCTTGTAAAAAATGATTCGTGGTCGTACGACAGGGGACTCAAAATTAAAGTCATTGCTGGTGAAAATGCTCTGATTGATGCTGCATCTGTTGAAACTGTAAATGAGTAGGAGAAGGCAGACAGAAAAGCGAAATCTGATATCATATTAGCGATGAGTCCATCCAAACTCAAGTTGATAATAAGATATGTCACATCAAGAGAAGTATAATTAAAATTAGAATCCATATATCAATCCAAGGGTCCCGCTAGGAAAGCAACTTCATTAAAACAATTAGCAGTGCTTGAACATATTCGGAAGTTTTTCGACACCATCGATAATTTGGAAGAGATGGAGATTACGATTAAACCTGATCTATTAACAGTGATGCTGTTGTACAGTTTTCCGTCAAGTTTCGAGAATTTCCGGTGTGCCATCGAGTTGCGAGTCGAACTACCAAAGCCCGAAGTATTGTGCGTAAATAAAATAGAAGAGAGTGATGCCCGAAAGAACGATATTCGTACCTAGTGCGATGTTTACAAAAAAAACTTTTCAGAAACATTGGAATTCAAAGAACATTAGTGGTGATCGTGGTGGAAATGTACAAAGAAGTGATAATCTTTTTAAGTAATTGTCACCGTTGTCGCAAATATTGTCATAAAGCCAAAGAGTGCATGGAAATCAAGAAATAAAAGAATGTCGCAAAATAATCTGAGGACGTGAGTTTTTACGCATCTCAAGATATTCCTCTCGAACAAAACGCGATTGACGTTGTGTACTTAGATATGAATGAGCTTTGGTGTCTAGATAGTAGGTGTACCTCACATTTGTGCAAAAATCCTAAATATTTTGTTAAGATGGACAAAAGAAACAGCGGAGAATTGAACTTAACCAATAGTGCGTTGGCAAAAATTTAAGCAAGTGGAACAGTTCCAATCACGGCGGAATCAAACAATTAGCTTTTGAAAGTAAAGTTGGACGAAATATTACATATGCCAGATTTACGAACGAATTTGCTTTTAGTACAGTAAATATAGCATTTACGGTCTAAGAAATGACCTACTGGAATTTGGCTTGATAAATCGATAGGGGGGCATAAAAAAATTTAACTTCAGATTTCCGAAGTGATCCCCCCCCCCTGCTTTTGAGAAAATCCAAAAACATTTTGAACCGCGTTTTTCTCGGAATCTATGGGTTTTAGAGAAAAGTTTATGTAACAAAAAATGTTCAGCACATTGTTATCTACATTTTATCTCATTGGAGCAGAGTCGTCCGACTTAAAATACAAAAAGTAGGTGGCGCTAAAGTATCAAAAAAGTGGTTTTTTGGCATTTTCAATGAAAAAAAATTATTTTTTTATAATAATGTAAATGGAAAAGTTGTTCGTCATAAAATTATCTACAATTTTTCTTCAAACAATTTTTTGGTAAAACTTACCGTTAACGAGCTGGAGCTTGCCAAAGTGTAAAAGTCGTACATTTATGTGCCGCGCCGATGCGTGTATTCCATTCATTTTATCGAAACATTATTTTTCGATTAATAGACCGTAATGATTATTTAATATTCTCATTTTTAACAATAATTTTGATAAACAATTAATAATAGTAACCTTTTAGTACTGCTTGTTGTAAACGGTCAACATTGAATTAAAACAAATGTAACTGAAGGTAGTAGTAAAAGATTCACACAAAATGTGGACTAATTTTTTTTTTAATTTAAAATTCGTAACTATTTATTAATTAATTTCAAGCATTAAACTTTAAATTGTGTGATTTTATTATGACAGTTTGCAATAATCCAATTTGCATTTTCTTCAAAGATTTACATAAATTTGACTCAAAATGAACATTGCATTGGACGCAAAATCAACAAAGGTAAAATTGTTTTATCGTAAAATATGTAAAATACAAATTGAATTGAATGCCAAATCGACGAAAGTTAAATTTCTGTTATAATAAAATCACACAATGTAAAGTTTAATACTTGAAATTAATAAATAAATAGTTACAAATTTTAAATTAAAAAAAAAATTAGTCTTCACATTTTGTGTGAATCTTTTACTACTACCTTCACTTACATTTGTTTTAATTCAATGTTGACCGTTTACAACAAGCAGTACTAAAAGGTTACTATTATTAATTGTTTATCAAAATTATTGTTAAAAATGAGAATATTAAATAAACATTACGGTCTATTAATCGAAAAATAATGTTTCGATAAAATGAATGGAATACACGCATCGGCGCGGCACATAAATGTACGACTTTTACACTTTGGCAAGCTCCAGCTCGTTAACGGTAAGTTTTATAAAAAAATTGTTTGAACAAAAATTGTAGATAATTTTATGACGAACAACTTTTCCATTTACATTATTATTAAAAAAATAATGTTTTTTTATTGAAAATGCCAAAAAACCACTTTTTTGATACTTTAGCGCCACCTACTTTTTGTATTTTAAGTCGGACGACTTTGCTCCAATGAGATAAAATCTAGATAACAGTGTCCTGAACATTTTTTGTTACATAAACTTTTCTCTAAAACCCATAGATTCCGAGAAAAACGCGGTTCAAAATGTTTTTGGATTTTCTCAAAAGCAGGGGGGGGGGGGATCACTTCGGAAATTTGAAGTTAAGTTTTTTTATGCCCCCCTATCGATTTATCAAGTCAAATCCCAGTAGGTCATTTCTTAGACCAAACCTATTTTTTCGTGCTATATTTACTGTACTATTTCGGCTGGAAAAATTACTGACAAAAGTTTTATCGCTATTTTCGGTAAGGAATCAACAACAATAGTCAAACACGATGGAATGCCGATTATAAAAGTTAGTCAAATAAATGGATTGTATTATTTACGTCAAAGAAGCAACAAATTTAATTTAATAGAAAATAGTAAATCTAACACATTGGAATCGTGGCATTGGAAAATAGATCATTTGAATATCAAAGGAACATTTTATTTGTGCTTTTCATGGTCTCGGTAAAATGACTAAAGCTACATTTCCAATCAGAAATAAAAGAACTTCACTCTTCTAGATTCTACTACGTGCCTCATGATTCAACCTGCATTACTTCAAACTTTTTGGGGTGAAGCCATCAACATGGTGAACTATATAAAAAACAGGTGTCCTTCACGGAGCATTAATAATAAAATGCCCTTCGAGAAATGGAATGGTTATACGCCTACTGTGAAATACTTCAAAGAATTTGGCTGTGAAGTATTTGTTTTGACTCGAAAAGCTCAAGATAAATTTGAAATTTCTGGGTTATTCGGCAATCGAAGGCATATAGAATATGAATCACCGAGGAGAAAAAAGTGGATATTGCTTGAGATGCCAAGTTTCTCAACTTAAGAAAGTCAATCTTGAAGAACAATCACCACAATTTTTCACCGGATACTGCAGAAAATTTCGGTCAAAGTTTTGTTGACATCCAAATAAATTCTAATCAAAAAATCTCAGATGATGAAATCATCAAGGATGGTGAAGAAAACAAAATTGCTGAAGATAAGAGAAAATTCGAGAAGAAGCTTTGGCAGGCCAAAAATTATGAGTATTGGAAGAAGAGGAAGACCAGGAAAATCATACAACCTCGTTCCAATCGCAGAAGAGAATAAACCCGATGAAAATAATGAATTATTTTATTTAGCAGAAGTTTCTTTCCAAAAACCATGAAAAGTTCAGATAATGAAGAATGGATGAATTCTATGGCGATGGAAATGAAATCAATCATCAAAAACAATGCATGGATCCTAGTGTATTGTTCTGAAAATCACCGGGTAATTGGGAGTAGAGTTGTTCTGACAAACAAATATAATAACGATGGAGCCGTAGAAAGAGAAAAGCTAGAATTATTGCGCAAGGATTCTCTCAGTACCCAAGGATACATTTTAGTCAAAATGTTAATGTAACTTGCCTCAGTTTAGTTCGTTTTATTTCGGCACTAGTGGCTCAACAAGACATGAAAATCACCCAACTTGACGTCATTTCAAGATATTTAAATGGCGATCTGGAGGAAGATATTTTCGTGAAAATGTTCAAAGGAAATGCTTGAAACACTTATTCATATTGAAGGGAAATGTAGTGACACTGAACAGAAAGCTCTAAAAATGTTGAATGAATTGAACCAAGATGATAAAGTCTGCCTGCTCAAAAAGGCATTATATGGTTTACGACAAGCTGGGCGTCGTTGGCATGGCAAATAGGATAAGGAATTAAAAGATTTTGGTGTAATTCTATCTAAAAACGATATGTCGATGATTTCCTACTGACATCAAATCCAGATATAGTCATCAGCCTAGTGAAACATCTATTGAAGAAGTGCAAAGTCAAGAATCTAGGAGACGTGAAGTTGTGTCTTGGAATCGACTTTTCACAAGGCAAAAATATAATTTACTTGAACCAGAAGGGATATGTCAACGACCTTCTGAACTCATATGGGATGTATGATTGCAAATCAATCTCAACTCCATTGCATCTGAGAACGAAACTACATAAAGGTGAAAACCAATCTAACACAAAGTCTACTATACCGAGAGATAGTCGGTGCATTAACTTATTTAGTAATGTGTACTCATCCACATATTGCTCATATTGTCGGCCATTTGGGCCAATATGATTTCTGCTAGAATGAAAGTTATTGCATTGCCGCTATGCAACTCTTACGCTACTTAAAGGCATCAGCTGATATCGGTCTTATTTGAAAAGATGATCAAAATCATTGATAAAATACATAGATGCCGATTGAGCAATTTTCTTGGATGACCGAAGATCATTTTCTGGCTATCCGTTTATCTTATGATTCGATTCTCTTGCTAGAGTGAAAGTATGCAGTGACAACTGCGGAGCTAAGAAGTTGGCAGAAAATCCAGTCTATCATAGAAGCACCAAGCACATTGATGTGCGTCATCATTTTATTCGAGAAATGCTGCAGAATGAATCTTTGGAGATTGAATATATTGCAACAGAAAACCTGGCAGCAGATATAACCACTAAAAGATTATCGAAACCAAAATATGAAAGATTTATTAGACTTCTGGATCTTATTGTAAAACGTGTTATTCGCTCATCAAGAGTGAATCTTGAGAATATTTACTAAACGATGTTCGATTACGCAATGTGGTGCTGCTTGTTATTAGAAATGGATCAAACTGAAATCTCTACACAAACTCAATGTAGATGTAGATCTCTGTTAGCTTTGAGCTGAATCACATGCGTTGTAGCTAAGTGAATATTTTGTTATAATAAATCCAGTTGATTTTTACTTGAGACGGTTTTATTTCTGTCTACTCTAAAACTGTGCTTGCAATACGTTCTTATGTAAAAACGTAGATTCTAACTACGGAATGGACTTGCAAAACCACGTGCATGGGTCTGACGCTGTAACAACGTAAATGACATTATTATATAGTCTATGTAAAAGACCAAGACTTGACATCCTATAAAGGCTTGAAATATATTAACATAGAAAGATAGATTGTAACATAATCAACGAATAACTAACAACAAATTTCAATGCACTTTTCTCAGTACTAGATCATACATTCAACAACATTATAAAACAAAAACTTAAAATTCCCGGTAACCCTCTACCTGGACTAACCTATGTTAAGCCGCCCCTACACCAACATAAAATCAGTTCCTTCCATGCATCCTTCAGACACTGAAGGTGAATAAAGTGAATCACAACGCGTCCGTTATTCAAAAAGAGCAGGGCTCGACGGCTTTTCGAGTTAAAAAAGTGGTTACAAAACAACTAAAATAATTAATTATAACAACACTTATTGATATCGAGTGTTGCTAACCTTTGCTAATTTCACTGCACCAATTCTTCATGGCATACTAACCCAACGAATTTCATCAGGCATTAGGGGGATGATTCACCTGTAGGCACTATTTGAAACATCATAAAATTAAAGTTAACGATTTTAGAGTTGGTGAATCCTGTAACTATATCAATTAATGTCTTTTTTCAGTAGATAGTCTGTGCAGACCTGTGGATATTTCGCTGCGAATGCAAGTCTTGCTTTCCTCATTTTCTCTTTCTAACGGGGTTTTTTTACCGTTCACCTATTTTAATCATCAATGTTTATGGCCCGATGGGTAGTCCGCGTGGCTTAGTGGTTAGAGCACTAAGCCCGTAAGCCGAAGGTCTCTGGTTCAAGTTTCGTTGGCGTCAACGAGATTTAGTTCGAGTGGTTTTTCGGACGGACTATAAGCCTGTTCAGTTATGATACGTGTCTGTTTTTGATTTCGACTGGGTTGCCTATGGTTGCTCCTTGTGCACTTTTGCAAAGGCTTGTTTGTGGATCGAAGTCATCTTTTAGTTGTTCAACAGAGGTATACACCAATTTGACTTCCCATGGAGTCATATTTTCGTTCACCTGTTGGATCTTGGTGTTGATGGTCAGTCGTTCCTTTCTTTGGCACATGTTCATTTCTCATCGAAAGGTTGCATATTGTTCTTCTTTGGCCCGAGTTGATCGCTGAATGTATTATTCGGACACCTGATTCCTTTTCGCAACCGGTCGTTCTAATTTTTCTTTGATCGGTGCTCCAAAACCTCTTTCTCTGCTTCCGTTACCAAATCTCTTACCATCTTCAATATAGTTTTGATATCATTACTATTTTTTGCGCCTGTGGCATGTGGATGCAACTTTTCAGCACTGACGTGTATGCGAACGTTACTGAGCTATCGTTTATTTTCTGTTTATAGTACCTTGAAGTAACTGATGTTCCTTGCTTACTGCTCTTGAAAATGCAGCACCGGAATTGGACCCTTATAAGATAATGGCATAAATCTCAGAAGGTGCCTCGAAACAAGCGCATTTTGAGAAAGCTGGTGGAGAATGATCTCGTTCTCTTGTGAATTTTGCTATGTGGGAAGTGCCTAGAGGTTATTGTCAAGCCTCTGCTGGTAGTGAAATCTATCGGGCGTTGTCCATTGTCACTGGCCTCTGCATGAAGACTGTACCTTTTGGTCGTTCCTCTCTGCTCCGATTCTCAGCTTTTTGAAGTTACCGAGAACAATTTCAACTTTTTAATTCAGAAAAGCCGTCGAACATGATTTTTGGAGAGAACGGACGCGTTTCGACTACTTTGAATCATCTCCACGATCTCAAACGTCGTTTTTGAGTGAACGGATTCGTTTTACCTCCTTTGAGTCATCTTCAGTATAAAAAAAAACTACTCAAAGGGGTCGAATTGCATCTATTTACTCAAAAAAGAAAGCCAGGCCCGGCCAGAGAATTGGCCCTTTCATATCAAATAAACAGAATGATTGACTAACATTTTAATGTCGTTTAAAAGCAGTGTATCGCCAGTGCACGATTGCCTTCTATATGTGCGTGACAGTTCACTTGCCAGACATTAAATAGTTTGGTCCTGATCACGAGAAGCGGAAATCCTTTCGATAACAAGCTTGAAGTTATGGAGAATTCGTTTCAATACGCTATCAACAATGAAAGCTACTCCAAGCTCACGTTTTCTTTGTAATTTTCCATTCCCTTCCTTCATCAACTGTTTTTTCACTTTGCCATTCGCAGTGCAGCTGGTCTGTTCAATGGTCTAACATTCCAAATTCCAAAAGAATAGTCCTTTATTCATTGCGATAGCCGCTGCCATTTTTTTTCAATCCAACTGAAGGTCACCCACAATGAAAGTTAACATCCGTCAGCCTTCTTCACAGTGTTCGCTTCAAATTACCTACGCTAGCCTCATTCATTATTTTATTTAATTCTCACAAAGATAGACTACTGTAGGATCGACACCCCTTTGCGGCCACCCTAAGCGTTGTTTTCTTTTTTCACTACAATTCACCCATTTTGAAGAAGTCACCGCTTTTTGTTGCTTTGAGAAAACGGCAAATGTCTTGATAGGTGAGGGATTTCATTTTTTGAGTGAGTTTTTTCTCAATAAAGTAGAAATTGCTCTTTTCTTCTTATTGGAAGTATCAGATTTTCGTCCTATTACGCGATCTGAAAAAATGTATAAATATGCATCACTTTTGCTTTTTTGTACCTAAATAATTTTTAAAAGTTCTAAAATTCGACAAACTACTCAATAATTATTTATTTTTACAAAGATTTGAAATCCAAGCTAAACTACGAGGGTCATTTGAAAAGTTTCCGGCCTTTTAAAGAAAAACATATAATTCAAGCCAAACAAAAATTTATTTCTCGACATAGTCTCCACGTAAGTTCATATATTTGGACAAATGCTTTTCTCAACCCTTCAGGCCATTAGACCTGAAAAATACAGGTTTACACCCTCTTAAGCCTCAGTATTTGATCCTTATTTTTCCCACCCAGAAATTTTTTCAAGTTGGGGAATAAAAAAGTCACTCGAAGCTACGTCTGGTGATTAGGGTGGGGTTTGAAGCAATTCGGACTTCAATTCGTCCAAATCCGCCATTGTAACCATGCGTGTGTGGGCTCGCGCGTTTTCCTGATGAAACAGCACTTTTATCCTCGCCAAGTGTGGTCGCTTCTTCTTGAGTTCCATCTTCAATCGGTCTAGCAATGCACGTGATAGTCGTATGCTTGTTTCAAGTCTATAAAGAGCTGGTGCATATCGATGTTATATTTACAGCGCTGTTCAAGCACCAGTTTTAGTGAAAATATTTAGTCAATCGTAGATCGTCCAATTCAAAAACCGCCTTGGTACTCTCCAATGACATTTTCATAGCGGGGCTTCAGTCTTCATTCAATTACTTTGAACAGCACTTTGCATGATGTGCACAATAGAGGAGTGCCTTTGTAATTTTCAAAGCGTAGCCTACATCTCCTTTGATGTATAGGGTGTCTGATGCATTTTCGCTAGTTATCTGGTAGCTGCTCCTTTGTCCATATCCTGCATATTAATCCATGAAGAAGGTTGTGTAGATGTATTCCTCTAACTTGGAGTAATCCTGACGGCATTTTGTCAAATTCAGGATCTGTGTTCTTTTTGAGACCACGAATCGCTGCCCTAACCTTTTTCACTGTAAGTAGCGTTGCTAGGACATATTATTGTGCCTCTGGAATGCCTGCAATTTTGATGTTTGCTGTGGGTGTTGTGAGAATTTTTCAGATAAATTGCTTCCACCTGTTTTTAATCTCCATAGGGTTGCCTGGCGCGTCTTTGCAGAGGCTCGTACGTGGTGTGTATACCCTCCAAAGCTGTTTAATTTAGACGTATGCTGATCTGGCTTCATTTAGTTCGTTAATAGGGTTCATCTTTTCCTTTGATGGCCCATCGTTTCTTTTATCGGCACAGTATTTTTAATTGGTGGCGAAGCGTGATTTATTGCTCCTTATTTGCTTGAGATAATTTTTGGATGTACTGTTTGCGTGCGTGATTTCTTTATTTGAGCGCATCTTGATATTTTTCGTCGAACAAGTCATACCGGTCATTTCATGTTTGGTTTTTCTAAGATCTTTCCCGTGTGTCTGTGATCACATCTTTGGCCATTTTCCACATCATTATTATCTTCTCCCGCCTACGGGAGCGTTTTTAGTGTATCTTTTAGTGATGACATGTACTACTTCTGGCTTCACCGAATTGTCATTCAACTTAAGAATATGGTATTTTGCTATCATGGCTTTGATTTTTTTTATATTTGGAGATGATACATGGGATTGAACTTTGGGTAAGTAATGGTCTGATCTATAATGTGCGCCATCGAATAAATGTGTGTCGAGAATGCTGATGGCAGCTCGTTTTTCCATGAGAACGTGGTCTATTTGGTTATGCTTGCAGACATTGGGGGATGTCCATGTTATTTTGAGGAAATTAATATATGATGTGGGAAGCAGGTGAAGCATATGATGAAGTCCCTGCCTGACGTGAAGTCTACTGGGGCCTACCCAATTGGGGTCATTTCTGTGTGTAGGTTGTGCTCTCCTATTGTTCCTTTGTAAGCCAAGCCCTGGCTGATTTGGGCGCTAAAGTCCCTTAGAAGTATTTTGATGTCATCTGAGGGTAGTCTCTGCATGGAATATTCTAAGGTGCTGAAAAATCGTCCACTCCTGCTATTCGTTATTTTTAGTGCGAACATACCAGTAGGCCAACCAGATGTTAAAAAATGTTGTCTTGATAAGCATAGTGCAGCCCTGTTGATTAACAGCCTTGAAGCAGGTCACAATTTGCTTAGACTTATTGTCCAAGATAAATACTACTCTATATTCCTGGATACCTGTGGAACTGGCACTTGTGAAGATAGCGTGTGTTCGCATGTCATTGACATCATTTACTAGTATATTAGTTTCTTGCACTGATTTATATTTTCTCATCTTGTTCAGTAGTGGTTGCAATGCAACTGGCATATATAAACAGCTTACGATCCAGGTTCGAAAGAGTAATCCGTTTTTCGATGCAAGTGTCGTTGCCGTTTATCCGATCCAATTTAAGGCTGATTCATTGGTTTCATGGCAAGAAAATACTAGGTGAAGCATTGCCAGCGCTTTAAGTTATCCAATTTTAGCCACGGATTGTACTGAATTAGTAGAATATCAGAACAGCAAGACCTTATGGGTTTTCAAGAAAAAAGAAAAAGATTGGTATACCATAGTACGTAGCATGGAATATCGATCTGATTCAAAACAACACAGCTCTGAGTTCGATCTATGTTTTGCTCAGGGTTGCCTACTTGTTAATTGGACTTCACCACAATACTAAAATATGCATTCCTAAATTATCAGATTGAACATCCACCCCATTTGAGCTACGAGGTAAGCATTAAGTAACTATTCCTATAAATTTTGTTAATATTTGTTAACTATTTTGGATTCAAGACGTAAATAGAGTTATGTTAAGTGCGCATAGAACTAACCAATCAGAGACCACCAGAAGCCAGCCTTCATATGTTCACTTACATACATCCACTTATCAAGAAAGCAGAAAGGCAGGATGTGGTCCCGTTGATACATATCCTTCTCAACACAACGTAGCCATTGTAAGCACATCACCTATAAAGCGCTTCGCAACAGCTACCCAAGATTTACAGGATGATTATGGGCCACATACTCGTACCAATACATTAACCTCAGCTCACACATGCCAAGAAGACCAGCACAGCAGAGCACTCCAATCAGCTGAGCGACAGGAATTTGGAAACATAGCACAAATGGGTGCACCACATTCAATGATTCATCATCTAGTCTTGCCGATTTCATAGAGAATCTAGCTAACAGTCCTCATCCAACCCCTGATGTTTGTTCTCGACTTGTATGACCTAAATCTTTAGAGGAAAAGGCGCACATGAATATCGGTTGGCTCGATTTGTCACTTTCAATAATGAACTAGGGTATCCGTGACTATGACACACTTTGTCTCAGATCCAAATATTTCACATTTTTAGGGTTTTATAAAATAATTTTACAAAAACCTACTAGTTTCGCGACCTGTCTGTCCGTCCGTCCATGTGTCACAGCACTTTTTCTCGCAAACTACTTAAGCTAAAAACATCAAATTTTGTATGCAGGTGTAAAGTGGTGCTCTCTTCAAAGTTCAACTACAAAAAAATGTATAAGGTATTTAGGGGGGGGTCTCTCCATATAGGGGAGTGGCCCCCGAAAAAAAAATTCATCAAAGGTAGCCGATATGGGTATCAAATGAAAGGTCTTGATGATAACTTTTCAAAACAAATCTTTATTTGATACTTTTTGCTTCGAGAGATGCACAGGGAGGGGAAATGCACGAAAAATTTGCGTCCCCCCCCCCTCGCGATTGGACACCTGTGATCCGAAAAATCTGGAAAAAATTATGGTGGTAACTGCTTATGAGTACAACAACAGCAAATACCTTAGGAGACGAGATTCGCTCAACTTTGTTAATAATAGTATGATATTCAAATTTCACATTTTCCCCAATAAAATCGCACTGGTACCCTTAATCTGAACTAGGGTTCTTTAACTTTGTAAGTTTGATGAAAATCGAATGATATACACGGAAGTTATAGCCGTTTGAAATTTCTCCAATTACAACAAAAATAACACATGATTTTGGTATTTTATGGAGTTGTCATCGAATCAGTCGCTGCAGTTTTGACTTGATCTTCTTGAAATTTTCCAATAAGGTCAATAACATTAATATATTTGAGAATTCATGATTTGAGTGATTTTTGTCGGTTTGCAACAAAATAGCCACCGTTGAAAGCAGAAAAACAATGGAGTTTCCTATGAACGCGCACATCTCTTTGACATATTTCTTGAGGTTATTCATTGCTGGTGACTGCATTTCTGAGAAGTTGGGTACAAAACCCTTCTGACATGAGGGTGGGTCTGTTTACCCAACTTGTTTGATTTCAATTCGAAGTATGATTAGGTTTGAATTAATCAACTGAAATTGGCATTATAAAGTGAGTAGATCGATTGTATTGAAGAGGAGCTGCTAATTGTTGCTGCTTTACATTTCCAAACCAATCAACAAAGCAGAATACAACAGCTAGACTTAGGAATAAATTCCACATGATAGAAAATGACACAGATGACGACATACTGGTAAATGCCACACTAAGTGAATTTTAAATTACTTTAGAAGGACCAAGCACATAAATTCCAGTAACAAATACTCTGAAAATACTCGAAGTCAATTATTTTCTTTAATTGATACCCTCAAGCCGTTTCTCTTTTTTCCAGTTGAGGATGACTCAAAGGAGACAAAATGCGTCTGCTTACATAACAAAGCAAGACCCGACGGATTTTCAAGAAAAACATAAGAAAACACCCGAACTTACCGACTAAATGTATTTCCTGAAGCTCATAACATACAATTCACACTTAAAGGCTAAAAACGATATTTCTTCACCTATTGACACATATTTCAGCTTGTTGCCGTCCGCAAACAGATTAATTCAGTCTTCTTTTTTTTGTGGTAGGGAGGGGAATGTCCATTTACGCACACAATGTGGGACTCCCATGCTCGCAAGAAGGTGACTGGAGTACCCACTAAACACCTTCCCTGTCAACCTGAGAACCCAGCCTAGAACCGTTTGACACATTAATTCGGGCCAGTCTTCTTAGACGGGAAGGATGTGATGTTGAGACGAAGAAAACAGGACGCATGAGTCTTGAAAACTTTCTAACGATCTTGCCGTACGCACTACAACAAAAGCGTACGTATCTGAGGTACCTCTAAAAATTTCCTTAGTGTCAAGGCAATCATTCATCGATCGATAGCTCAAGGGGTAAGATCTCGTATGGGAGATTGGAAATACCTTCTTGGTTTCAGGATGAAACCGGTCAGGACGCACATTTCATGTTTTTTACTTGTGTTCACTTGTCGACGGCTGGCTACGAAATAGACTCATTGATACACATGCATTAAAAAAATGTGTATTGTATACAAAGTGAGCATGGTCGCAATGTTGGACCATGAAGATCTCAGACAGGATTCAGCTAACCTGAATGTTAAAATAGGTCACAACCCTGTTTACGACTACATCTGACCTAGTCCATTGACCTACTTTCTGCACCAGGTAGGCGGGCTGCATGATACAGCGCTGACGGGGCATTTTGCGCAGTATTGGAAAGAGCGAAAACAAGATGCTGGGATAGAGTAAATGGGAATGGTTCGCATCCGGGCTATGAAAACAGTGGATGAAGGAAATAGAAGGTCGTCAATTACTAACTTGAGCTCGTATACCTCATTTTGAAACGGTCATCGGACAATCTTGAAGAAATAAGAGGATTCGGGAAAAGGCATCCTTCTCTTTTGGTAGCAGAAGTCGACAAAGTGAACGAGGTGGTGGAAAAACTGATTGATTGGGTTGACAATTTGGATATAAATTTATAGTGAACGGCATAAGCAATAAAAAATTCATGGATCTTAAGGAGATTTGACAAAGTGATACACTTGATAATTCAGGTGGACAAAGCGCTTTTCGGGACTCATAGTCTAGGTAGAGTATATGTAACAAACAAAGATACCTTTCCTTGTTTTCCATTCTTTCCTGTTTTTCTGATTATGATTGTCAAGCAAAATATTTGACTTACATCAGGTCAAATATTAAATTTACACCTGGTATCGTTTTTGCTGAGAAAATTCTGTGCGTCACCCAAACGGTGGTTGAGTGGTAACGTGAGAAAATGTTGCTTCTCCGGAGGAAGATTGTTGGCGAGGACGAACGCAGAAAGTGTTGGGGTGAGAGATCGTTATCAAGTTCATTTCAGGTATAGTTACGGGCAGGGATTACTAGTACCTGTCGTATAAGTACGTTAAAGAAGTGTTGTGGAGGTGCCCCGGTGTTGTCTCGCGTGCAATTTAACTCCGCCATCAGACTGTCCTAGCTGAATGTGTGAGCTCACTCGGAACTGAAGAGAATGCGAGATGGTTGAATTTGGAAAAGCTAAATTGTTCGCGCTGCCGGGTCGCCTACTCACTGCCGATCTACGTTTTTCAGTCCAGAATTAGCGAGTTGGCGCCTACGCCTATCTCCGGCAGAGCGAACCGGGCCCGTGAAGGTGGACAGCATAATGCCCTTTTCGTAGAGAGAACAGTATATGATTTTACATTTTAATAAACACTCCATTCAGTTCCATGACAGTACGACATGAATTTTAACTAGTGGGAATAGAAATGCAAAAGGAAAATGTTTAGAAGCAAACACATTATTACTCCAATTTCAACGGCCCCCATTTAGTTGCAATGTAACAAAAGTCACTCGCATCACGAGTTTACAAAGGTATTGTTGTTATTCATCTTATCTGAAAATGTTAAGATCACATCAAAACTACCGATTCTGATTCGATGAAAAGTCCAAAGAATAGCAATATCGTGTGTAGTTGTTGTTAGAATCAGAGAAAATTGAAATTGCTATAACTTCCGTAAATATGATAAGATTTCCGGGAATGCTATGGAGCATAAGCACCTTCTATAAGACTAGTTAAGGATTGAACTTCAGTGAATTTACCGATATCCAAAAGATTTTATTGGAGAAAGTGTGAAATTTGGAAATCATATTATTAGCAAAATTGAGTGACCTTTGACTTCTTTGGTATTTTTTACTTGTACTATTAAGTCCTACTACTATTTTTTCAGATATTCCAGAAAGCCCTTATCAAGACCTGTCATTTGACACTACACACGACTACTTGCGGTAAAAAAAATTTAAAGTTCCCTTTCCGATATGGGAGGGTTCTCTTAGAAACTGTGAAAAATTTATTCATACCCAAACTTCCCAGGGGTCATCACTTGTGATATACCTATCAAGTTTTTTGTCTGAAGTTTCAATAGTTTTGGAGAAAAACTGCTATGACCCACAGATGGACGGACAGGTAAGCAGACAGACAAAAATAATTTCAATAAGGTTTTGTAAGTACCACAAAACCTTAAAGATGGTATGCGATTGAAGTCAATAAGCAAAAAAATTTCTCAAATCAACAAAAACAATAAAAGGACAAAACAGCAAAGTGAAGTTCATCTTATTCACAAAACTCAATTCCCTTTGTAATTAATCAGTTTATTCGAGTGTCCACCTTCAGGTATTTTGGAAGCTATTCTATTCAGGTGGGAAGTGCAGAATTTATTGTATGTATGCATGATACATTGTTGTCGTACAATGCCTTAAACCGAAATAGTATTAAAATAACTTCAAAATTAAAAACAAATTAAATTTCACACATACTCGCATACTTCAATTTTCGTTACAAGAAAGATACTTATTTAATCTTCCCATGGAACCCCTGAAGCAAGTCCTTGAAATGTTTTCCATTAGTTGGGAACATATCAAAGTATGGAATCAAGGCAACATAACGTGCCTGTAACGTTATCGGATGAAGTAACTCTTGTTTATACTACACTGCCAAAAGGCAAAGACAAATGAACATTTTCCCTCCTAACCAGGACTCAAGTCTTTATAGAATTTACGTTGAAAGTACACAAAACACAGACACAAGCAAAAGGCATTAAATAGTATACTCCATAGGCAAAGATATACCCAAAAATTTCTACTCAGAGAAGAGAATCTATCCTAGAAATAGGAAAAAAACGGAAGGAGTTGCTGTTCATGCTTCATAATATATCTGTCTGACTTAATCTATGCAAAGAATGATGATGACTGTTATGGTAATGATGTGGTGAAGTCACTTTCCTACGAATAAATAGAAGTGAAATAGTAGAAATAAATGTTCTTGTAAATGACGCATGTTAACATTGCTGAGCATCGTTTCCTTTCAAATTTTGCAAACTTTTTTTCTGCACGCATCATTGTATGTGTTTTAACGTTTTCCCAGGAATTCGTAAGAAATATGTTTGGTATGCTTAATAGCATTCACGAGTCTAGGGAAAAGTTTGCTATTTAACATAATTTTACTAGAATGATAATGTCATTTGATTCTAATTTATGGTTGTAACTAGCCTGGCAGAAAGTCATGTTTAAATAGATTAAGAGATTAATGAATCCGTTATGTTGCGATGTATTTTTTTATCGTTCATCAATTGATAATTTAGTTAGCTTAATGAACTATTATAATTTAGTAGAGGAATCAGAACTTGGTAAGTCGTACTAAAATATACAATCGTGCAAATGATCTGATGTTTTGCAATAATGAAGCAACAATTTAAGAAATTGTTCATACATGCATGGTATTTCTTTTGCATAGATAAGGTCAAACCCCCTTTAGTTACAAAAATAAACTACTTGAATTTAGGTAAAGGCTTCTGTGATAAGCCGGTATTTTTTGTCGCAAAAACGTGATTAAAATTATCAGATCCATGATTAATGTCCTAGCTAGGGCCGCAAACTGGATCACTTGTGTACTCTTTTCTTATGTGTACCCCATTTAACCACCGATGTAGCACGTAGAGAATCAATTAGTTCCTTTATTTTAGTCTAATGCCCAAAGTCAAATCTTTTGGTTGTCTTAAGTATAAATATCTTTTGGCTTTTCTGAGAATGCGGACTAAATTTCTTCTTTTCCAAAATATTACTATACTGGAGAATTGTAAATATTTTGCCCGCTGAGGTTTATGCTTTTGCTGCTACGTTAAAAATATTGTTACAATTTTGTCTGGCTCAGTCAACTTTGTTCAATGTACCTTCGGATTTGCAAAAATACATTGTGTCAGCTAGAGAATTCGTTTGGTGAAATTTAACACAATTTACGTGATCACCACAGTTAATCATATTTGAGCAACTCGTCAACAATACCAACAAGTTGGGTAGACAGACCTATGCTCATGTCAGAAGGGTTTTGTACTCAACTTACTAAATGCAGTAACCAGCAACGAATAAAATCAAAAAACATGTCAAAGACGATTTTATTGGAGAAAATGTGAAATTCGAGGATCATACTATTATTAACAAAGTTGAAAGAATTGTGACTTCTGAGGTATTTGTTTTACTTATACCCATAGATATCTCCCCTGATAATTTTTCCAGATTTTTAAGAAAAACATTTCTCATGTATTTCCACCCCCCTGTGCCCCCACTGAAGCGAAAACTGTCAGTTTAAGAACTGTTTTGAAAAGCTCGAATAGGAAACTTTCAGCTGATATTCATATCGGCTACCTTTCATGAAATTTTTCAGGGCCCACTCCTCTGTACTGTAATCATCGATTCATGGCCTATTTTTTCGAATCCTAGAATGGTTACAAAGCCCTTTTGCTAGGAGCTCTCTCCTGCCTCTTTGACTTGTTTCAATTGTATGTACTCATTTTCATGATATCTATCATTCCTGAAATTTTCATGCAAATCCTAGCAGAGCTGTAGTGTCTAAATCGATAAAAGGCGCATATGGCTCCATAGCCATATGTTTCCATAGTAATACAGGGCATATTGTTCCATAGTAATACAGGAAAATTCAAATCGCTATAACTTCATTAAATACTATTCAATCTTTATGAAACATTCAGAAAAGATCAATCTTATGAAAAGTCATCTGTTTGCTAAATTTTATTGAATTTAAGGGTACCGTTTGGATTTTATTCAAGAAAACATAAAATCGATAAATCATACTATTACTAACAAAGTTGAGTGAATTTTGACTTCTCATGTGTTTGTTGTTGTTGTACTCATTAAGGCCTATATTCATGATATTTTTCAGATTTTTCGGATGGAAGGTTTCCAATCGCGAGGGGGGGTACGCGAGAAGTTCGTACATTTCCCCTTCCCGTGCCCCCCTCGGTATTCAGAAGGCAATTTTAAGACTTGTTTTGAAAAGATCCCATTGAGACCTTTTCAATGATACCCTACTCGACTACCAATGGTGAAAATTTTTTTTTGAGGGGTCACCTCCCTATAAGGGGAGACCCCCCTTAAACCCCTTTGAAAAATTTTCCCACCCTTGAACTTTTAAGAGGTCACCACTTCTGACCTTTTCACAAAGTTTCATGGCTGTAGCCTCTATAGTTTCGGAGAAAAAGTGCTGTGACATACAGACGGACGGACGGACGGACGGACAGACGGACACAGGTCGTGATTGTAATAGGGTTTTGTATTTTAGTACAAACCCCTTAAAAATGAACGTAATCTACGAATAGATCGCCATTTAGAATGTTTATTAACTTCCTTGAATCTTCTATTTTCCAAGGATAAATCTTTAAATGTATTTGAAAATACTCCCTCTTTGAGTGATTAAGGATTTGTTCGAATTAACTGAAAAATATATCGGTTATTGTAGAACAATTTCACACGCTACACAATGATACAGTCTATGTTAAGCATGTTCGCACGCTCTAATATATTGATAGCATTTAGTTATAGCTTGAAACATTTCTTTTAATCTGCGCTCTTTATAACTTATCATGGATTTACAATTATAGATTCATAATATTTATCATATGTCTCTATAATTTTTTCCTTTATCCAAAATTAAGTCCTCCAAGCTTCCTTGTGGACTTGACGCAATACTGCTCTTATGCCAGTGAAGACTCAAGTGGTTTACTAAGACATGAAAGCCCTCAATCCACGGAGATAAAGTTCCTCATGTGAACTTTAGTGATAAGTCTCATTCTTCGTCAAAACAAACCGTAACATATTGTTACATGTACAAATAATTCTGTGAGCTACTGTCGCAATTGTTTTCACAACAATGAAGAACACGAATTTACTCGAAACCACGAGAACCCAACAAGCATGAACAACATCTGAAAGTGAGTCACTGCTCCATTCATTTGCAGTCGCTCGAATGTTCCCGCGAATTCGCCAATGTACGAGAACTGGGTTGAATGACTACAGACCGTATATAAAGGCGAGCTGAATGAATGGGGGGACGATCATTCATTCGACCGCGATAAGAACTGCGATTGTGTGTGAGAAGCGATATTATTCGAGTAGTAGAAAAGTGATTTTCGTAAAAGTGAAGTGATTTAGAAGACAATTGCGATAAGAAATTTATGGACAAGTGTTAGATTTTTAATAGTGAAAATTAAAATTAGTGAAAGTGTTAAATTGATCATTGTGCACTTTTGTAATTAAATAAACTCTTTTAACTTAAATTAAAAGACGTTGCGTTTTCACTTTCCCGGAACATTAAAATTATTGGCCGCGAGCCGAAAACACGCGACAATATATCAGCTGGGTTGCTTAAAATCATACTATTACTTACAAAGCTTAGGGAATTTCAACTTCTCAGGTATTTGTCGCTAATGTACTCATAGAGAACTAACTTGATGTTGCTTTTTAGGGTTTTTTAAAATAATTTTACAAAACCCTACCAAAATCGCGTCCTGTCTGTCCGTCCGTCTGTCCGTGTGTCACAGCAGTTTTTCTCGTAAACTACTTAAGCTAGAAACATCAAATTTAGTATGTAGGTGTAAAGTGGTGTTCTCTTCAAAGTTCCACTACAAAAAATTTTTATAAGGTATTTAAGGGGGGTCTCCCCATATAAGGGAGTGCCCCCCGAAAAAAAAATTTTATCAAAAGTATTCTATATGGATATCAAATGAAAGGTCTTGATGAGAACTTTTCAAAACAGGTCTTAATTTGGCAAAGTTTGCTTCGAGGGGCGCACAGGGAGGGGAACTACACGAAAAATGTGTGTCCCCCACCCCTCGCGATTGGACACCTGTGATCCGAAAAATCTGAAAAAAATCAAGAATGTAGGCCTTGATGAATGCAACAACAACAAATACGTTAGAAGTCAAAATTCACTCAAATTTGTTAGTAATAGTATGATTTATCAATTTTATGTTTTCTTAAATAAAATTTTAACGGTACCCTTGAATTCAATAAAATTCTGTAAACAGAGAATTATTTATAAGATTGATCTGTTCTGTAAGTTTCATAAAGATTGAATCATATTTAGCGAAGTTATAGCGGTTTGAATTTTCCTATATTACTATGGAACAATATGCACTGCATGTATTACTAAGGAAACATATGGCTATGGAACAACATGTGCTTTTTACCGACTCAGACACTACAGTTTTGCTAGGATTTGCATGAAAATTTCAGGAATGATAGGTATCATGAATATCTTTGAGAATCGGTTTAGCTAGTGGTATCAGTAATCGTAAAACAAAATGGTGGCTGTTTTAAATGTGAAGATTGAATAATTTTGAGGTATTCTTCCCCAACTTCAACGTTTAAGGTGCATGCTTCGAACACATCATTCAATTTAGTGAATGACTGAAGACAAATACCTACAATTAATACTCATAGGTGAAACAAGTCGAGGAGGCGGGAGAGAGCTCCTAGCAAAAGGGCTTTGTAACCATTCCAGGGTTCGAAAAAAGTGGCCCCTGAAAAAAAATTCATCAGAGGTAGCCGTTATGAGTATAAAATGAAAGTTTTGATGGGTGCTTTTGAAAACAGTTCTTATACTGTCAGTTTTTGCTCCAGTGGAGGGCAGAGGGGGGAAATACATGAAAAATGTGTTTCCTCTCTCGCAAATGGACATCTGTGATCTAAAAAATCTGAAATAATTATCAAGGGAGATATTTATGGTAATAAATATAACAAAAACCTCAGAAGTCGAAATTCATTCAACTTTGTTAATAATAGTATGATCTTCGAATTTCATATTTTCTCCAATAAAATCGTCTTTGACATGCTTCTTGATTTTATTCGATCTGGTGACTGCATTTTGTAAATTGAGTAAAAAACCCTTCTGACATGAGCGTAGGTCTGTCTACCCAACTTGTTTTTCAGATTTTTCGAGGGTGGGGAGGACACAATTTTCTCGAGTTTTTCCTCTACCTACTACGTCTTCTGCATTGCAATTTTAAAAACGGATACTTAGAGATCTTATCATGATCTTTCATTTGATATAATACTTGACTATTTTTGGTCAAAATATTTTTTTAGAGGTTCACATCTTTATATGGGAAAACCTCCTTTAAAAACCGGTGAAATTTTTTTTGACTACTATCATTGTGGCTTCTATAGTTCCTGAGAGAACTTGCTGTGACGCACTAACGGACGGACAGGTACCGATATTAATAGGGTATTTTAAAAATTATTTTTTACAAACCTTAAAAATTGTTTTAATTATCCGGAAAATATCATTTCTAATTTATCAATTTTTTTTTGTCTAAATTCTACCATGAATTATTTGGGAAGAATGATGGAATCTCCTAAATTAACTACAAACTTTATCTAATAGAGCATTCTCTCGTTCACCAATTTTTTCAATGACATTTTCCATATTACCTACGTCTTATTTTCAATCTTTTGCTGCTGTGACAGGATAGCAATCAAAAAACTATCATCCTATCAAAGCGGGCAAAAATTCAATTTATATCCCGTGAACTTTTCATCATGCATAAAATAAATTCCTCAGTTCATCTGTAGTACTTCAAATTACGATCTATTGGCTGGGAAACTAAATTGCCTGCAGATTTATTTTATTTAAATTGAAAAACATTTCCACATCCACCATATTTGAATTTATGCGATACAGCAGCACACATATTAAATTACTTTTCACTGCCTTGTTTTTTGGGTCGAAAGTAAATTGCAATTTGATATGAAATATATCAAGGCAATAACAAATTTACCACACTAACAATCTGTAGATAGTGGAGCGAAATTGAATAAAAAAGGAACGTTTCACTTTACCGGTGCAGATTAAAATGTAAAATGTATGAAAATAAATACCCCTAAACAACACCTCTGATTCCTAACATTTTGTGGCTACATGAATAAATTAAAGTGCATTCTTGTATGAGAGAGCATAAACATCAGTGTATTCACAAAGACTGTTGAAATATGTACTCATTTGTGTTGAGGGTGGAAAGATATTTAGTGTGATTTATTTGGCGGGAGAAGAGAGAGAAAGAGAGTAAAGTTATTCAAAATAAATATTAGAAATGTTCATAAAGTTGATTTTTGCGCATATAATTATGCATGTAGCTCCTAGACCAGTAATTTAATTTGTCATCGAAAGAAAAAATTCTCTTCCAGTTAAAATAAAATTGTTTTTTATTAAAGGATCACTGTTAAATCACTAATCGCTCTGAAAATTAATATTAAGTTCATCCCTTTATAAGGGCTTTGTACTAAAATACAAAACCCTATTGCAATCACGACCAGTGTCCGTCTGTCCGTCCGTCTGTATGTCACAGCACTTTTTCTCCGAAACTATAGAGGCTGCAGCCATGAAACTTTGTGGAAAGGTCAGAAGTGGTGACTTCTTGAAAATTCAAGGGTGGAAAAATTTTTCAAAGGGGTTTAAGGGGGGTCTCCCCATATAGGGAGGTGAACCCTCAAAAAAAAATTTCACCATTGGTAGTCGAATAGGGTGTCATTGGAAAGGCCTTAATGAGATCTTTTCAAAACAAGTCTTAAAGTTGCCTTATTAGTACCGAGGGGGGCATGGGAAGGGGAAACGTACGAACTTTTCGCGTACCCCCCCTCGCGATTGGACACCTTCCATCCAAAAAATCTCAAGAATATCATGAATGTAGGCCTTAATGAGTACAACAACAACAAATACATGAGAAGTCGAAATTCACTCAATTTGTCAGTAATAGTATGATTTATCGATTTTATGTTTTCTTGAATAAAATCTAAACGGTACCCTTAAATTCAATAAAATTTAGTAAAGTGATGACTATTTATAGGATTGATCTTTTCTGAAAGTTTCATAAAGATCGAATAGTATTTGACGAAGTTATAGCGATTTGAATTTTCGTGTATTGCTATGGAGCAATATGCCCTGTATTACTATGGCTATGGAGCCATATGCGCTTTTTACCGACTAAGACACTACAGCTTTGCTAGGACTTGCATGAAAATTGCAGGAGTGATAGGTATCATAAAGATGAGTACATATGATTGAAATAAGTCGAAGAGGCAGGAGAGATTTCCTAGCAAAAGGGCTTTGTAACCATTCTAAGATTCGAAAAAATAGGCCATTAATCGATGATTACAGTACAGAGAAGTGGCCCCTGGAAAAAAAATTCATGAAAGGTAGCCGATATGAGTATCAAATGAAAGTTCTCTATGAGAACTTTTCAAAACAGTTCTTAAACTGACAGTTTTTGCTTCAGTGGGGGCACAGGGGGGGGGGGGGAAATACGTGAAAAATGTGTTTCCTCCCTCGCGAATGGACACCCGTGATCTTAAAAAATCTGAAAAAATTATCAAGCGAGATATTTATGGGTAGCAGAAGGAGTGAAAACTGAACCTGAGAAAAGTGAAGCCGTGAAAAGCTGGGCCACGTCAAAGAACAAGCGTCAACTACGAAGTTTTCTGTGTGGTTCTGAAATGCTGACACCCTATCTCGTCGTCCATGTCCAGCTAACTGGAAGCATTGCCGACGGACTCAGGAACAGGAGCTGCGCGTTGATCGCCGAATTCGATGAAGGTTGGTCATCGGAGGAGATTCGAAATGCCCAGTTAGCCGATGAAGACATCGGGCTATTGCTCGTATGGAAGGAGAGAACTGGGCGACCTGAGTGGCAGGACGTTTGAATGCATGGTACCACCCTGAAAAATTATTGGGCACAATGGAACTCCATTCATGTGGAGGGTGGCGTACTCAAGAGGAAATGGGAAACGTTGGATGGCAGTTACTAAAGGATGCCAACTTCCCAACAGCCGAGTCCACGATGTGGTTCAGGAAATGCACGAAGGATCCTCGGGGGGCCACCTGGTGTTAACAAGATTTTAGCGACATTGTGGAAACGTCTACCGGCTCCACACTCGAGAAGACGTAGACTGGTGTCGCAGATGCACAATTAGCGCTTCCGTCAAAGGTGCGGGTACCATTTGAACCGGTCGCTGTTGATATCGTAGAACCCTTTCCCGAATCAATACACGCTGGCTGTGGCCGATTATTTCAGCAAGTGGCCCGAGTTCTACCTCATTCCCAAACAGGAAGCAACTACTGTAGCCGAACAGCTAGTCTTAAATTGGATCATTTGGATCAAGTCCGAAACGTTGAGCTGCTAGAAATATGGAAAACGAGGACAACACCGCTGCATCCCCAATCCGATGGAATGATCGAACGTTTCAACGGTGCACACAATAAACACCTGGCTAAGATGGTTGGCAAGAACCAAAGGGACTGGGACCGGCACATCGCATTATTCTTGATGGCGTATAGAGCTGCCGAACATGCATCCACGGGCCAAGCCCCAGCCAAAGTCATTTTTGAAAAAAACTATTCATCTGCCGGCTGATATAAAGTTCGGACCACCCCCTGAGGAACCCCAAATGATCTTGGAGTACGCGAGTGGGCTAGGACAACGGTTGAACTAGATACATCGGACAGTGCGAAACAACTTGAATTGACTACTGATCGCATGAAGACCAGGTATGATCTAAAGGGAAATTCTACTGGCTTCCAGCAAGATGACTTAGAGTGGCTATATAACCCACAACGGCGAAGGGTAGGTCTCCGGAGTTGCAGCATAATTGAGAAGGCCATACTGAGTTACAAAGGGAATCAATGACATCGTATATTGAATACATGAACACTGTAATCCGAGAGCCAAAGTCAAAATCATGCCAAAGCCAAAATCGTGCACCTAGACCGTCTTGCCCCATATTACATCCAAGAAGAATTAACCATAACTGGCTACACACCTTTTCGGGTCCAAAAGCACTGAGGTGGGGGCAGTGTTACATGTCCGCACAATCCTGAGAGCTACTGTCGCGATTGTTGTCGCATCCATTAAGAAGATCATGATCAATAAACGAATGTACTCGAAAGCATAAGAATTGACAAAGTAAATCCATGATCAATATCTGAAAGTGACGTCACTGTGGATATGCAGGACTGCTCGAATATTCCAAGACCTTATATAAAGCCAAGCTGAAGGAATGGAAAAAGGGATAATAGTAAAAACTGCGGTAAGAGTGGAGCGCAAACTAAAGGCGATATTGATTAAGAGTGAAGTGATTTTCGTG
Organism: Odontomyia ornata; assembly: GCA_963969285.1. Taxonomy (NCBI): domain Eukaryota; kingdom Metazoa; phylum Arthropoda; class Insecta; order Diptera; family Stratiomyidae; genus Odontomyia; species Odontomyia ornata. Next base: position 30,143,963 of record OZ017740.1, on the reverse strand, counting down.
ACACAGACAGTGGAAATATAAATTGATAGACAGTGAAAACTAGATTAAAATGCGATTTCTAAAATAGTGAAATTGATGATTGTGCATTCTTAGTAAATAAACTCTATTAACTTAATTTAAAAGACAGTGCGTTTTCACTTTCCCGGGACATTAAAATTATCGGCCACGAACCATAACACGCAACATTACGATTATTATCTATTTTGATTTGCCACCATTTTGTTTTCACAGTTTTAGAGTTTAGGTCTTTTCCGAACATAACATACATTTAAACAGTATCACGTGTTATTTTTGTTACAATTGATAAACTTTCAGTTGTCTTCAACTTAGCTGTTTGTTGCTCGATTTTTATGAAACTTTCAGAAACCACGCATTTTATACCAGAAAATTTAGACACGAATATTTGGCGAATTTAAGGGTTACCTCTTGATTTTATAGATGAAAACTTAAAATTTGTAAAATGTGCTATTATTCATCAAATTCGATGGAGTTTTGACTTGTCAGGTATTTGTTGTCCTTGTATAGGGTTATCTATTTTACGCTTAGGAAAGTAAAGCTTGAGAAAGTACATCAAATATTCAGATAGAAACAAAATGTTTTATTCAATATAAAGATTCACCTTTCTTTTTTTTTGTGGTAGGGAGGTGAAGGCATTTACGCCCGCCGAGTCTGGCAGTGTGGGACTCCCATGGAGGATACACTTAGGCTTCCCACTAAACACCTCCCCTGTCAATCTGAGAACCTAGCCTGGAACCGTTTGACACAGTACTTCGGGCCAGGTCTCGTTTTGTTACGCCGTGGGGCGCCTTCAAGCTGGGGAGTCCCTTTCCTAGCGGGAGGGGAGAGGGGATGAGGAAATTCCAGAAGAGCGATCCCCCAGCCCCAGCGTCTCCGGCTGCTGTGAGTCCCTTTTGTATTTCAGGACTGCCCGAGCATAATGTCCCACCTGGTTCCATTTGTCAACCGATTCGAGCATCACCGCAACTATATTATCCGGGGTGAGCTGTCCCGTCTCCCTGTAGAGTTCCCTTCGCAGCCTGACCCATTTTGTACACGCAAAAAATGTGTGACAGGCATTGTCCTCCTCTTCTGGGCAAAACCGACAATCGGGAGACCGTGACTTACCGATCTTGTGCAGGTAAGACTGAAAACACCCGTGCCCGCTCAAAAGCTGGGTCAGATAGAAGTCAGTCTCACCATGCCTTCGATTTAGCCACGGTCTCACATCCGGGATGAGACGCGCAGTCCATCTTCCCTTCGTGCAATTCCCCCAAGACTGCTGCCAATCGTTGAGCGAGCGTTGTCTCTCCTCGCGGACAACCATCTCCCTCGCATCCTCGTTTCGGCGCAGGTGAATAGCGCGGCGCTCTCTAGCAAGGAGGGCGACAGGTATCACGCCTGCAATCACTCTCACCGCCGAGTCGGAGACTGTTGGATACGAAGATGCAATTCTCAGTGCTCCTCTTCTCTGTACCTGTGCCAATCATTTTCGGTATACCTCCTTGCTGAGAGCGTCACCCCATACCTCTGCTCCGTACAGTAGCACTGACCCTACAGCACTCATCAAGAGGCATTTTCTTTATGGGCTGGGTCCCCCTACGTTGGCCATAAGTCAACTCAGGGCCGATATTCCCGAAGCAGCCTTCTCAGCCATTGCCCTGACTTGCTCAGAGAAACTCATCTTCGAGTCGATCAGTAGCTCCAGGTACTTCACCGCTGGCTTCGATTCGATTTGTATATCTCCAATACTGATCATCCTTACTTTAGGGATTCTCTTTCTTGTCAAGATGACCACTTCGGTTTTCTCCAGTGCTAAACTGAGCCCGCGAGCAGTCATTCAGTCCCTCACTCGGCGTATTAGCATACCTAGCCTAAATTGCGCTTGTTCAACGGTGTATCCGGCGACCAGAGCCGCAACATCATCCGCAAAGCCGACCAAGCGCGACTCATCTGGCATCTCAAGTCTCAGTAGCCCGTCGTAAGACACGTTCCACAGGTCCGGACCAAGGATAGATCCCTGGGCAACACCCGATGTAATTTCCATGCTTTGTTAGCCCTGTGTTGTGTCGTAGAGCAGGCTTCGGTCCTTTAGGCAGTTCCTCAAAAGCCGCATTAGATATTCTGGAACTTGAAAAGAGTTTTCCAGCGTGTCCAGAATATCCACCCATCTGGCGGACTTGAAGGCATTCCTGACGTCGAGTGTCACCAACAGAACGAGATTCACCTTGCCATTATACGTGAAACACAACATCATTCAAATGTCTTCCATGGAACTTCTTACATGCCTTAATCCTTTTGAGGTAATTTGCAATGACTTTTCGGCACATTTCCGGCAATATCTCGGCCATAACTTTACGAATATTGGTTTTCAATCGCTCAAGATTTTAAGGATTGTTCGCGTAAGCACGGTCTATCGCATAGCCTCATAATAAGAAATCCAAAGGTGCTAGGTCGCAGGCTCTTGCGGGCCAATTGACATCACTCAATCTCGAAATTACGCGTCCTGGAAATTTCTCTTGCAAAAGTGCTCGATTAGCCTGTGTTTTGTGGCTTGTGGCTCCATCGTGTTAGAACCACATATTCTCCAGATCATAATCTTCAAATTCTCTCCAAAAATAATCGGTTAATATCCGTCCATAACGGTCAGAATTGAGTGTAATGGCTCTTGCTTGATCGTTTTCAAAAAAATACGGGCAAATTACACCACCAGACCATAATGTACACCAAACGGTCACGTTTTCCGGATGCAAAGGCCTTTCTGCGATTACTTGAGGATTTTGAGAGCGCCATATGTGGCAATTCTGTTTATTTACGTAGCCCCTGAGTGAAAAATGAGCCTCATCACTACAGAAATTTTTGTTCGAAAAATCGTTATCAATGGCTTGTTGTCACCCGATTCGCATACATGTGTATGGTCTTGAGGTTTAAGTTCTTGAGTGAGTTGGACTTTGTACGGATGGAGATGCAAATCTAAATGCAAAATTTGCCACAATGAGCCGTAAGACAAGCCCAAATGTTGAGCATGTCGAGGAATCGACGAATATGGGTCTTTCTCCACACTTTGAGCAACGACAGCGATATTTTCAGCAGAACGAATGTTGCGATGATGCACAGGCCTTTTGATATCAATAACCAATCCAGTCTCTTCAAATTTTCCCACTCTGTTCGAAATTGTTTGCTGTGTAGGTCGATTATGTCGACCGTAATCGGCTCGTAAAGCCCTAAGTGTTGATACAGCAGAATCACCATTTTTATAATAAAATTTTTATAATTTTAACGCATTTTTCGACTGTTAAACGATCAATATTTCTAAATGGCAAACTTTTAACTAAAAATTACATGTTTTAGATGGCATTTAATTCTGACAGATGTCAAATGGCAGGGTTATACTTTCCTACCACGAAATAGATAACCCTGTACTAATAAGCTCCTACTTTCATGCTTTTTTTTTTAATTTTTATGACCAAAGATATTCAAACGCGATGGAGGAGACACACATATGTTGCATACATCTTCTCTCCTCCTGCAACCCCTGAGAGAAAAGTGTTAGTTTAAGATCTGTTTTGAAACGTTCTCAACAAGAGCTGCGACTTGATACCCATACCGAGTACATTTGGTCAACAAATTCTTTTGAAAAGTCACGCCCCCTGTATGGGAGACCCCCTTAAAGCTTTAAAAATTATTTGATACTGCAACTTTCAAAAGGGCACCACTTTTGACCTTCTCACCTAATTGTCTGTTTCTAGCTTATGTGCTTTGCGAGGAAACTTGCTGTGACACACGGACGGGCAGACGAACAGGTCGCGGTTTGAGTAGGGTATTGTAAAAAAATTATTTGACAATACCCTAAAGATAATTCAAATGATCCAAAAGGTGCAGAGATTCTTTCATATGCACATAACAGTCGCCAGTTTTTTCCTGCCCAAATGAATTTTTCTGAATACTCGGCTAACTGAGCATATTCAAATTGAACACTTACCATAAATTTTCATGAAAGTTTGTAAGAAATGCCTAGGTCGATTTGAAATGTTGATCATCCATCATTACGTGCAATTTTTGTTGTGATTATGATCTGATTGCCATGAAATTTTGCGAACATAGGGATCCTATATCAATCTTTTTCTTCTGCTTGTCACTACAGCCCCTCTCGGGCCTTCGTTTCCTACAACAAGCGTCTCCAACTGTCTTCCTCACTGGTCTCTGCTCTTCAGTTTACCCAACGAATGTCTTTTTGGCTATCCGTTGTTCGTCCATTCCAAATTAATCTACATGTGAATAAAATATTAAGAATTTCGATTTTTTTGGGGAAAAAGTAAAATTTCCAAATCAAACTTTTATCAACAAAGTTGAGTGAATTTTAATTTCTAAGATATTTGTTACATTTGTACTCATAAAGATCTCTTTTTGTAATTTTTTTTGGAACTTCACGGCTTTATGGGGTCCAATCGTGAGGGGACAGAATACACATTTTTCGCACAGGGTAATCCCTTTCAAAACTTTTTCAATTTTGATGTAACTTAAATTTTTGAGACACCATCATTTCGGGCCTTTCCTCTAAGTTTGAGGTTTCTAGCTTCTATAGTTTCTGAGAAAACTTGCTATGGTGCTCAGGCAGACGGATCGAGGGACAGACTAACAGAAAGAATGCAAAACTAGTTGTTCATAGTGATATTCGTTGAACAAAGCCTTCAAAAATTAAATTAAAAAAACATAGAACAGAACTATTGTATTTATTTTGCTTGTATTCGGGAAAATGTACTTATCTTCTCTTCTTGTGATTGATATCAACAGTTGTTAAACTTTTGAAAACAATCCTACCTGAACTCATGCCTAGTTTCATTGCCACATAGTTTATCAATGAAAAACAGGTGGTGATTAAAACTATAATTTATGATCTATATCTTTCAAACTAGTTCATCAAAAATGGATTAAGTTCATTATAATTAATTATCTTAATGGGTCAAGTTCCGTCTATTACTTTACGCGAGGATGGTAGCTGAACAAAGTGCTTGACTTCAAAAACACTGAATGTAATGGGAAATTTTGAAATTTTTTGATGGTCTTTTTTGGTTGGTAGACCATCAAAAATTTCAAAAAAGAAGAGTAACAAAAACAAAGATTTTTTTAAGGTGTGTAGGTCAATGTCATTGAAGGCCTGAATGTGGGACTTTTAGAGCGCAAGACATCTGAAATACTTAAAAGGCTTGCCTAGATTCATTTGATGCATCACTTTGTGGCCGATTATCATTTTGCTATGCCTCGATGTACCAAAGCGTTGCAGATATTCTTTTTCTAGTGAGAAAGGAGAGAGGTAGAAGAATTATTGGTGCTAAAGCAAGCCCTTTTAAATTCTCTAAATAGTTTAAACATAATGCACCAAACATTTTCTTTTTTCAATCGATTTTGGGTTAGACTATTCAAGAGGAGCTCTCTTATTTCATTATAGAGTCCAGCGCGCAGTTTACCCTATGTTCAAACGCAAAATACGTATGCCAGACATCGTTTTTTTCTCCTGGACAAAAAATAGAGTTAACAGACTTTTGCTTACCAATCTTGTGGAGGTAAATAGTTCTATCCACTCAAGAACTGAGTCACGTAGAAGTTAGTCTTGTCATGCCTTCGATTAACCTATGGCCTCATACTAGGGACCATCGTTTCAAGCTGTTTACGCGAAGTGTTGCAACCCATTGGTTAATACTCGTATGTTACCCTATCGCCATCGTTTTCACACATAGAGGTTTTGCTGCGCTCCTTAACAAGGAAAACGATAGGTTTCTTCTATGCAACAATCTGCACTGTTGGCTCACCAAATCAGTTTCTTTTTGAGGGACGACATGCATTCATGTGGAAATGTTTCATCTGTATTGCGCATAGGTTCAGAATTTTGTATGGAAAAGTACACTCAATCATCGATGATTTTTGTTAAGCGCTTTTTTTCCACAAATTACTTTTCCAAAGTCGGTGCACCTGCTGGCTCAATATCTAATCATCTGACCCTTCCCTAATTTTGCTCCCTTATATTCTACATAAATGCTGAGATGACGTCGAAATTTTAAATTTTTTAAATTTATTTTACGGCAACAAAATCAGAATTTTTATCAAATATTTTAAAAAATTCATTATTATAAACGGCCCATTTTCAATTTTTTCTTTTCATTTAAAAAATGAAATATTTTATTCTTAATTTTCATTATTCCAAAGATATATATTTTAAAAAGATTTTCTAAAATTTTCAAGGGAAAATATTCAAAACTCGGCCATTATGACATCATTTCCGGCAGTCTCTCGGAAAAAAGGTGCCTCCACGTGGACAGCAGAACTTCTTACAAGATCATCTGAAGTAAAAATGAAAAAATACGGACGAAGGAAAACAAAAATACAAATTCTGTTAAAAATTCCTCGACGTTTTTTTTTTTAATAGTTGTAATTGAAAACAAAATCCTTCGTTCAAGACCCTGTAAATTATATGTCGAAGACCTGTGTAAAATTTCATTAAGATCGGTTGAGTAGTTCACGAGAAATTTTGTCCACCGACTTTGAAAACATGTTTTCGAGAAAAACGCGTTTAAAGTTTTAAGTGACAATAAAAGTGGGTTTTAAGTTACATTGAAACGTTGATTCCTGGGCCATAAAGTAAAGAACCTGCTGCCGCTGCAATGTCCAGGGCATCCTTTTGCTCTTGTCTATGACGAATCCTGGCTTCACGAGTCTCTCTAGCAGATTTTTTTTTCGGCTGCACACAAACGGTCTTCATCCATTTTTCGGGCATATTCGTGGGAATTTGGACCAAGTTTCAAATCCATACCGTGCATAATTAATAATAATGCGGATTCTTCTTCATTAAAAGTACAAGCAGCGATTAATGCAGGAATTTAAACGATTTTGGAACCAGCCGTAAATATTTTGGGAGTAATTTTCCAGATCAACTAATTCAAACTTTCGTTATTATTTTGTGTGAAACCACCGGCACACCGCTCCAAAAGCTCATCCTTACTCAGGTCTTCATAAAAAGGTTTTATTGCAGTCAAAACATCATCTGGTAATAGAGTATAATCGTGCTTGAATGATGAAAGAGTATTTGTTGCCGATGCTCGCAGCCAGGTGCACCACGATTCTAGACCCTCAGGGCAATTTAGATGCTGAGGGTTTTTGTCTGTAGAGCTGTAGTGGTAGTAAGTTGCCCATATCGCATCTTTCATTTTATCCACTGAATCACACTTTCTTCTTATCGCTAAACCGTAGGATACAATCAACCTGTCAATTAATTTACCAGTCAATTTACATTTGCCAGAATTGATTTTTTTGCCTTTGACTATCTTTTACTCAACGGTTTTCTTCACTAAATCACGTAACCGGCTGCCCGTCCTCTTCTGTACATGTCCAACTTATTGAAAACAAAATCTTCACCATAAGGTTTGGCTTTAAGAATACCGGAGTATGTTTTCGAATCCCCATCTCCTATATAATTTACGAACCTCAAGCCATGTTTTACAATAGAACGTTTAAACATTTCAATAATTGAAGATACTTCCATGTTCCCAGATGATCCAGTGTGATTGGCGGTACATTGATAAGTTTGGATGTGTTGTTCTTTCCACTCTTCAAATTCTGCCGTATCTAATTTTTTTCCAAGCCTCACATAATTTACAGTAAGAAGATTTAACAATAACCTCCGAGACTTTTCGTGAGTAATATCCGATTAGAAAACTGACACCATAAAGTCATGTGAAACCACGCTTTTTCCATGTCCCATCACTAGAGACAGTCACATCTTTCGTATCTTCAAGGTTGTTTTCAAAGTTCGTCAATTGCTTTTCTTCTTTAGCAGCAGAGGAGAACAGTGTCTCAGTAACTGTCACAATACATTCATGTATTTTACTAATGTAAAAATCCTATGTTGATTGATTCAAAAAGGAGCTGCTGATATCCATCAAACCGCAAAACTTCTTGCATCCAGCAAAACCCAAGCCCAATATTCGCATAACTAAAATAAACCGCCCATTCAGTTCATACATTCTGCCAACTTTTCTACATGATTAAATATATTTTGGATCACATCGCTCACATTGTATCACAATTTCAAATCCCAGACCAAATTTGGAGCATTGCTTAAAATCTACTTTTCCATTACACAATTTATCTTCACCTACACTTTTAATAATGTTTGAACACCGCACAAAATACGAAAGTGTAGAAAAAACCAAAGCAAAGTCAATGATCGAATATTGGAGCGTGGCTTCCTCTGGCACGTGCTGTTGATCACCGCTTTTAATTTTTTTGCCAACCCTTTCATGAAAGAATTATCATCTATCTCAGGATTTTTTTGGATTAAATGACTGTTTCCTTCTCTTCGGTCTATCTTTTCTACGAGCACGTTCCTCTCTTTGGATTCTAGAAACTTTGAACAGAATTTTTAATCGAATAAAATTTACAACAAACACTTATAACCCCAAAATAAACCTCGTGGTTCAACGAGAAATCACCAATTGAAATATTTTTAACTAGTTTCCTTTAGAGAGTGAAAGAAATGGACAAGAATTACGGCTAACAAAAGACGAGCAGCTGCTCCGTTTTACCTGTAGCGCGCTAAGCCTAGCTCACCTCGAGCGCCCAAATTTTCAAGGCTGTATCTCCAAAACGATTACTTGGATCAACTTGCAGATTTAGGACAATATTCTAGAGATATTATAGAATTAAATAAGGCGTAAAACCCATGTAATCCCTTAATACCGCGGATATTTGGATGGATTTCATTTTGGAGTGCTTGCGTCTTAGGATTCCAAGGGTAGTGTTAGGATGTCTGTCTACTGTGTCAAGCAGTTTAAGTATTTTGTCGCGTACGTATATTTTGACAGGTGTGATTCTGAAGTCCTTGTATACATCCGCATTTCTAACATACCAAAGGATTCCAAAAATATGTCTGATGATTCTGTTCTGCATGGATTGTAGGACCTTTTTGTTTA